>JANAVB010022597.1:16471017-16808537 GCA_029216955.1 Iris pallida | reverse complement strand
GAGTAAAACCCTTAATTTCCCCACGCCATCGGGCTGAACACCCCAGAACCGACCCTGGCTTAACACCCAGCAGCCCAGGTCAAGCAAACCCGAACAGTTAAAGCCACCCCCCACGAGTTCTATTAACCGCAAGTATATATTACAACAGGTCGAGAGAGAGAGAGATCTAAAACCTCAAACCTAAGCCACCGACGCCACCACCTTGAGTGCGCGCACAGACCACCGCCGCGCGCGCTCCGCACCACGCGGGCGCTTCGACACGCCGGAGTCGGCTTGACACGCGCGCGTGGCCTGGAAACAGAGCCACTGTTCCGAAAGCATGCAGCGAGGTACGCCCCTTCGAACATCGTTTTCTTCCTACTCGCTCGATAGTTTTTAAAGCCGCAAATTGTTTTGGAGAGCCTATAAACATCTAGGAGCCCTGCTATCTGGTTCATACTGAACTGGATGGATTCGTGAAGAAATCGAATCACAAAACCACGAAAAATTAGTCCAAAACAGGACACCTAATACAGTCCAACCACCCACTTTTGAATATCGATTCTGATCGATCCAGTATCATATTAGAAAATCTATTTGAAGAGTCTTTTAGAAAACTATAGGGCTTCATAATCCTTTTTGTGGATACGGAAATTTCGACTACGCGTCTAGAAATCGAATCCCAAAGTTTCCCAAAAACCTGTTTTAAAAACTGAAAATTGTTCCACACGACGTGCGTCCCGCCCATACCGGGCGACGTGGTCGCGAACGAAGGTATCGAAAGCTGCATAACGCTTCGGGTCGGTGTGGCTTTGGCGGAATTCAAATTGGTCGCGGTGCGCGACGATTTGATACGTATCTCGAAATTCACCGTATCGTGCACTTTGCAAATTTCTCAATACTTTGTGCACACTCTCAGATCGAGACGAAACTTATGCCACAGGACCGTATCATTTTTTTGGTCCTGATGCCAAGTTTGGTCCAATTCTGAGACAGTGAATCGTACGTCGTTTTGCGGGCCCCACGGTCCCACTCAACGGGCGATTTGTGCACGGCCCGCCGAAATCCAACTTTGGACATATGGTTGGGTTCGTATCCGAAACCGGATCCGTAGACATGTAGTTTGATGACTTTAGAGACCGTTGACTCTGGCATGCTTTTCGGTGCAAGTGGGTCCAACGGTGGACATCATTTTTGTCCGAAATTACCGTTTTGCCTCTGTGTCCAGAATTGGACTTAAGGACAAGCAATCCAGCTAATTTGACTATTCTGAGAACGTTGGTACTATTTATTTAGCATCCGGAGACTTTCTACATGTGTTGACTGATTGTGGGCTCATTGAGTGGTATGGTATTATTGGTTTTCTCCAGCTAAAGACCTCAGGCAAGTCACTTTCTGATTGCTTTCCGATTCATAGTAGTCTTTTCATTTCATGTCTATACATAATCTTCTGCTTGTTGACACGCTCGTCACACGGAAGTAGTCGGAAGGGGAAATATCTTAGTAGACATGTGGACTACCCAGAACTATCCCTATGATGTCTATTCGTGAACAATATCACATGTACACGACACGTGTAGGTGCCGAATTTACCTCCTAGACGTTCACATGTCGAAACAGATATTTCACACCACCTAGATAGATGTCTTTTATTAGTTTTTTCTTGTTTACTTCTCTATCGTGCTATGTCCATCAGTTATCTTCCAGTTTTTATCTCTCATATGTTATTTTATGTCTTGTTAATTCTATTGTGTTTTTGCATTGTCATCGGTTGTGTACTTGTTCCATTCCTGACTGGAAACCAATATTTTCAGGTTTAGCCGTGATCACTCTTAGCACTGGGGAAGACTTGGGTATGCTGAAGACAACCTAGAAATAGATAGCAGATGTATCAATTCCATTTATTGTAAAATCTTGTATTTTTCCTTAATTACAAATGTTGTAACAAATTTAGAAATATGAATGAACAGTAATATGTTTTATTTTGAGCATTTATTTCTTGCGGGCTTGACAGCGTTTCTACCGCCGACTCTGCGGCGTAGGCTGGCTTGGACACGTCTCGTATCCGGAAAAGCGGGTGCGGGTCGTGACAAGTTTTTGTGGTGGCCCATGCAGGTCGGTTTTCGCAAAAGATTACAAACTCGTGATGGGTACGTTAGTCGTACTATTGCGAGCCTGCACCCAGAAAACGTTCATTCACAATTAGGATTAAAATAATTTAAGAGAATGACTAGGACTAGGAGTCCCTTGTTTAAATGACCATTGGGTAGTTAAGGTTATTAGATAGGCTATGCAATTCATATAGCTTGCTAGATCCCTATAGGTACACTGTTACTTTTAATATGACCATGTGATCCAATGAGGATCCACTATTCGCTTGGTATGTTAGGCTTGCCTAGAATTATGGCGTTAATTTTGATACACTGTTTAATTTTCTGTTGCTTTATTAGATATAAACCTTACGTCATAAATTAGAATTGCCTACTTAAATTCATTTTTGCTGTAATGAATTGATTTATAATTACTGATTCTTTTATTCGTATAAAATCTCGAGGTAGATTGATTCGAGACTTCCCTCAACCAGTGAAATGCATATGAAATAGATACTAGAATGTTTGTGTTTCTTTCGTATTTAGTTATTCCCTCCATGTTAAGTCTTTTATTTTTAAACGTTGTGATTGCTAGGACAAATACCTACGCCCTATTTTTTTTAGTCAACTTGTTTGAATCTCTAGAGGCTCATGAATTTTATGGATATAGTTAAATGAATGTTAGATAACTCAAAACGGTTAGACAGCAGCGCACTGTCGCCAATTATTTGAGGGTGGAGAATGTGGGTTCACTGTAGCCAGCAGCGCACTGGCGAGGCACAACCCATAGAAATAAACTATTTTGAGGATCATAGGTTATAGAACATTGCTAGAACTATGTCGTAGTTGACCTCTTAGATCTTAGATACCCTTGTGTCAATATAAGATGTAGTATCTAATGGCATATCACATCCGAATCACGGAGCCAAGGGTTTACCTCAGCCCGAGTATACGGGCAAGGCATAAGTCTCGGTCAAATAATTTCAGACGTGATTACAAGTTTAGGATATTATAGAGGATAGGAAAGTGCCCTGTATGCCCTCTAAGATCCAAAACCAATACTAGTATACTTTCTGTAAGTTGAGAGCCTGCCTCCCAACCTAGCATTATATGGTCCTTGTGATCTACTGACGGGATAATTGACCGACATTAATGGGTTTACCTAGAATATAGAATTTAGAGTTTCATAACCCATTAGTCGACCAAGGCCTTATGGATAATAGAAAGACTGTATAAGTAGGAACACCAGGTAAGGATTTGGTTTTCTCAAAACTCAAACTACTTGTATCTCTCTTTTCAAAATCTTGCGTACTTATATTCTGACTATCTTGACCAACGCTGTTATTACAGTCTAGTTTTGCAAGCTTACTCTTTTATCGAGCTTGATTCAAGACATATGCTTATTGGGGACGCCCGCTAACATATTGTCTAATCAGAATCATTGTATCACGGTCTGATCAACCATGATGCAATTGGTTCGCTTTTCATCTAATTACCCTACGCGGATTGAGATGTAGGTGCCTCTAGGATCTCATCCGCGATTGCTTTGACAATTTCTCTTGAATTATACATTTGCCTTGAATCACGTAATTGTATTCAGTGACATCTCTCTTGAACTCTTTATTGTTTTGTCTTTCACCGATTAGAAAGACGAAAGCTCGTAATTGGTAGATAGATACATAGTATCCCCATGGCTAAGATAGTTGTATGTACAAGTGTAGCTACCATCGGCCAGCCCTGGGACTGGAACCTTGCCTGGAGTTACTCGTTCTCCTTTCGACCCTCAAGATAACTATCAGAATTCTTCTAACCTCACCATTCCTAAAATCACATCCTAGCTTCTAAGGTGGGTAGACTGTAAGCCTTCTTGGGATATACGAAGAATACCGATTGATTGAATAGTTTTCCATTAGAATGATAATTAGTGCCCATGGACTCCCACTTTCTATTTAGATCATTCTGTGTCCCCGGCCGTGTCATTAATATTCGGAGCACGAGGCCAGTTGTTACCTTCCAACAAATTTTACATGCAAGATCTAGACGATTCCACCTTCATCTAGGTATATCATGTCCCACTCAAACCCGTCTCCTTGTACTCTATTTTTTGTGCTAGACTTTCAGGTTAAGAGGACTAGCTATAAATTACCATCATA
Organism: Iris pallida; assembly: GCA_029216955.1. Taxonomy (NCBI): domain Eukaryota; kingdom Viridiplantae; phylum Streptophyta; class Magnoliopsida; order Asparagales; family Iridaceae; genus Iris; species Iris pallida. Next base: position 16,804,315 of record JANAVB010022597.1, on the reverse strand, counting down.
CCGGTATACTTTCGACTCCCAATAGAGCCTCAACCTTGACTTAATTCTTTCAACCCAATATATGGTTGTGATCTACTCGGAGCACACTATGCACATGCCACTAGTGTGCCACCCAATTGAGGTCTCATGTGCTCCTTAAACACAAGGTCACTGAAGTCACATTTTGAGCTTTAGGGACCTAGCTAACCAACCTGACAAGCAACGAGCTAAATCCCTTGGGTAGAAACCTACTCTAGGATACCCTAATCTAGTAGGAATAGTTTTACTTTGGGATCTTGCCCAGTCAATGTATTTTAAAACCTAATATTCATCCAACCAACGACTGATGTCCAGATAGAGAACCCATTAAGACCACAATCTTGATTTCTCAAATTCCGTCCCGTTATGAACCTTGTTTGAATTAGAATTTCGAGAATGAGACTTCTGTATTGCACGGATTGCAGGCCACTCTAAGTAACGAAGGGCTCTTCGACGTAGCAAGTGACCGGACTAGAGTAGCCCAATCTAGCAAATAAGGCAGTGGTTCATAAACTCTCTTTCTATTTGTACTATTGGACATTCTCTACCGTTCTTGAAACTTCATTTTGCTCTTAATAATTCTTTCTTATTTTCCTGTCCTTCCTATTTCGGGGTGACGAATGTTCATGCTGTCTAGAATTCATCAGAGATTCTTAAGTTATATTAGAATATTGTTTGATTTTGAATACTTGGTTGTTTGATAGATATGTGGGAATATAGATGTCATATGTCTTAGATATCTAGGGATAATGACTCTAGCAACTTGATGGAAGGTTATAAAGTTTTTAGTGACATACCATTGAAGGAGTAGCGTGACCAAAGGTGGGTAGAAGCCCTCGAGGTTTCATAATTACAAATGGCAAGAGAGGGCTATAAAATATTTTCGAAGAAATTAAATTTGAGGAGATTAAGGTAATAGTCGATTTTGATTTTTAAGAAATAGTACGAATAAGAATTTCGAGGACGAAATTATTTTTAAGGTGGGTAGATTTGTAGCTTCCCTTCCCGAAATTTTTTAAAATATTTTATCATGATTTATTTTATTTAATAGTAATTTTTTAGATTTTATAAATATTATTATTGGTAGAGATTCAATGACACTTGTATAAAAGGGGTCTTTGTGTAGTTTGGGATTACTAGACTGCATATAATGGTATATACATACCATTATTGTTTTATTGAATTCCGTTATTATTATTATTATTATTATTATTATTATTATAATATTATTTTAGTATCAAGGTTATTATATATAATACTATTACTGATATTGGTAATATTATATTTGTCAAATAACGATATATATATATATATATATATATATATATATATATATATATATATATATATATATATATATATATATATATATATATATATATATATTCGTAGTCATATTGATAGGCCCTATAATAGAATATATTGGGATTTCATTTAATTTTATGGAGAGGATTATATAAATATATATAGGAATATATATATAAATAAATAAAAGTATATATATAAATATATATAGAAATATATTTTATGTCATATATGTATCAGAATATATTATATATGTATATATGTGTGTATATATATTAGCATAATATATATATATATATATATATATATATATATATATATATATATATATATATATATATATATATATATATATATATATATATATATATATATATATATATAGGAAGCAGATCAAAGGCCCCGCCCGCGGAGCCCCGTCGAAGCCCCGCCCCCCCTGCACCATCGGATCGCGCGGGGCCCGCGTGGGGCCCGCCCCCGCCCGCGCGATCCAACGGCTAAGGGAGGGCGGGGCTTCGGCGGGGCTCCGCGGGCGGGGCTCCCGATCCGCTCCCATATATATATATATATATATATATATATATATATATATATATATATATATATATATATATATATATATACATGTGTGTGTGTATAAGATATATATATGAGTGTATATATAAATATAAATGGTAGTATATATATAATATATATATATGTATATACTATAGAAATAGAATAGGAAAAAGGAAAAGAAAAGATAAATAATATAGAGTAAAACCCTTAATTTCCCCACAGCCACTCGGGCTGAACACCCCATAACCGACCCTGGCTTAACACCCAGCAGCCCAGGTCAAGCAAACCCGAACAGTAAAGCCACCCCCCCACGAGTTCTATTAACCGCAAGTATATATTACAACAGAGTCGAGAGAGAGAGATCGTAAAACCTCAAACCCTAAGCCACCGACGCCACCACCTTGAGTGCGCGCGACCCCAGACCACCTGCGCGCGTGCTCCGCCACCACGCGCGCCGCCCCGACACGCCGGAGTCGGCCAGACGCGCGCGCGCGCGGCCTGGAAACAGAGCCACTGTTCCGAAAGCATGCAGCGAGGTACGCCCCTTCGAACATCATTTTCTTCCTACTCGCTCGATAGTTTTTAAAGCCGCAAATTATTTTGGAGAGCCTATATAACCATCTAGGATCCCTGCTATCTGGTTCATACTGAACTGGATGGATTCGTGAAGAAATCGAATCACAAAACCACGAAAAATTAGTCCAAAACAGGACACCTAATACAGTCCAACCACCCACTTTTGAATATCGATTCTGATCGATCCAGTATCATATTAGAAAATCTATTTGAAGAGTCTTTTAGAAAACATATAGGGCTTCATAATCCTTTTTGTGGATTCGGAAATCATCGACTACGCGTCTAGAAATCGAATCCCAAAGTTTTCCAAAAACCTGTTTAAAAACTAGAAAATTGTTCCACACGACGTGCGTCCCGCCATACCGGGCGACGTGGTCACGAACCGAAGGTATCGAAAGCTGCGTAACAGCTTCATGATCGTGTGGGCTTTGGCGGAATTCAAATTGGTCGCGTTGTGCGCGACGAATTTGATGCGTATCCGTCGAAATTTACCGTATCGTGCACTTTACAAATTTCTCAATTACTTTGTGCACGCTCGTTAGATCGAGACGAAACTTGCGCCAACAGGACCGTATCATTTTTTTGGTCCTGTATGCCAAGTTTGGTCCAATTCTGAGACAGTTGAATCATACGTCATTTTGCGGGTCCCACGGTCCCACTCAACGGGCGATTTTGTGCACGGCCCGCCGAAATCCAACTTTGGATATATGGTTGGGTTCGTATCGAAAAACCGGATCCGTAGACATGTAGTTTGACGACTTTAGAGACCGTTGACTCTGTCACGCTTTTCGGTGCAAAGTGGGTCCAACGGCGTACATCATTTTTGCCCGAAATTACCGTTTTGCTCCTGTGTCCAGAATTGGACTTAAGGACAGGCAATCCTAGCTAATTTGACTATTCTGAGAACGTTGGTACTATTTATTTTAGCATCCGGAGACTTCTACATGTGTTGACTGATTGTGGCTCATTGAGTGGTATGGTATTATTGGTTTCTCCAGCTAAGAACCTCAGGCAAGTGCACTTTCTGATTGCTTTCCGATTCATAGTAGTCTTTTTATTTCATGTCTATACATATATCTTGCTGCTTGTTGACACGCTCGTCACACGGAGTAGTCGGGAGGGGAAATATCTTAGTAGACATGTGGACTACCCAGAACTATCTCCATGATGTCTATTCGTGAACAATAGCACCTGTACACGACACGTACAGGTGCCGGATTTATCCCCTAGCCGTTCACATGTCGAAACAGATATTTTACACCACCTAGATTGATGTCTTTTATTAATTTTTCCTTGTTTACTTCTCTATCGTGCTATGTCATCAGTTATCTTCCAATTTTTATCTCTCATATGTTATTTTCATGTCTTGTTAATTCTATTGTGTTTTCGTATTGTCGTCGGTTTGTGTACTTGTTCCATTCCTGACTGGAAACCAACATTTTTCAGGTTTAGCCGCGATCACTCTTAGCACTGGGGAAGACTTGGGTATGCTGAAGACAACCTAGAAATAGATAGCAGATGTATCAATTCCATTTATTGTAAAATCTTATATTTTTCCTTAATTATAAATGTTGTAACAAATTTAAAAATATGAATGAGCAGCAATATGTTTTATTTTGAGCATTTATTTCTTGCGGGCTTGACAGCGTTCTACCGCCGACTCTGCGGCGTAGGCTGGCTTGGACACGTCTCGTATCCGGAAAAGCGGGTGCGGGTCGTGACAGTAAATATATGTATGATCCCAAATAGCAGCATAGGAGGCAGTTCACAGAATTCTTAGGTGTATTAAAGGAAGCCCAGGAAAGGGATTATGGTTCAGAAGTTCGGGACATCTGAGAGTTGAAGGGTACTGTGATGCCGATTGGGCGGGTTGTATGGACGATCGCAGGTCCACTACAGGTTAGTATTTTTTTGTTAGTGGCAATCTTGTATCTTGGCGTAGCAAGAAGCAAGATATAGTGGCTAGGTCAACAACTGAGACCGAGTACAAGGCTATGGTAGTTAGTCTGTGCGAGATGATGTGGGTTAAGAGCTTGTTGTCTAAGATGCGATTATTTATAGGAGACTCTCTGCAACTTTGGTGTGACAACAAGTCAACAATTAATATTGCAAATAATCCAGTTCAGCATGATCGCACCATACATGTTGAGATTGATCGATTCTTTCTTAAGAAGCACACTACCAAAATATGTCGATTTAGCGACGGCCATATCCGTCGCCCATCCGTCGATAATTTGTATTAGCGACCGATCACTGACGGATACTGGTCAAAATAATCCGTCGGCAATCAGCTCGTCGCTAATAAAGATTCGTCGCTAAGTAGTCGTTAAGCGACGGAATAGCGACGGCTTTTCGTCGTCATAATACGATGCATTAGCGACGACTTTCCGACGGTCTTTCGTCGATTTCAAGTATTAAATACTTAACTGTGTAGAAGCTAGCGACGGATAGTCCGTCGGTAAACCGTCGTAACAGCGTATCAGTGGGTATCGTTCCGTCGCTATTCCGTTGACTGCCGTCGCTAACAAAGGACGGATTAGCGACGGAATACTGACGGATAATCCGTCGACCATGTTCTGGAAATGCTTGGCATTTCCAGAACCATGGCGACGGATAAGTCGTCGCTAATCCGTCGAAGAAGCGACGGACTAGTGACGGATAATCCGTCGCCATTGTTCTGGAAATGTCATGCATTTCCAGAACCTTGGTGACGGACGTTCCGTCGCCATTATTCTGAAAATGTCATGCATTTCTAGAACCTTGGCGACAGACGTTCCGTCGCTAATCCGTCGAACTAAGTATTTCCAGAACCTTGGCGACGGATGTTCCGTCGCTATTCCGTCGAACTATGTATTTCCAGAACGTTGGCGACGGATTTTCCGACGCGAATTCGTCGACCATCCGTCGCTAAGTGGAAACAGTTTCAAATCTTCAGGTAGCGACGGATATTCTGTCGAAAGGTAGTCGGAAACTGGAAACATCCGTCGCTAAGCGGTCACTAGTCCGTCGCTAACTGAGATTTTTTTGAAAAAAAATGCAGAGCTTTCCCTGTTCACACAAATATGCATAAATCAAACAATCACATAGACTAAACAATCATAATAATGTACACCAATTATCCAACAATCACATAGACCAAATATATAATGCACACCAATATAAAATTATCACAAATATTCTGAAATTATAAACTAATATCCGTCGTTATAATCCGAAATTCCCACAAATATTCCAAAATTTCCACAAATATTCCAAATTTTCTTAATTACAGTACTTTAAGGAGGAGGAGGAGTTCGATTGTCCGGTGGTGGTAATCCCTGCTGCGACCGACGAATATACTGCTCCACTAGGTACGGCGGCAAGTCGTCGTAGACACTGCTCGGAAGTCGGCGTAGCTGCTCTGGCGACATGAGATCAAGGAGTGTCGTCACAGTCGGAGGCGGGTACCAGAGGGGCAGCAGGGTTGAAAGAAAGATGACCGACGGAAAGAAGGACCGGAAAGCAGCAGTCGACGGACCGGCACCAGTAGAAGACGGACCGACACCAGCAGCAGACGGACCGACAGCAGCAGACGGAGGCAGAAAATACGTGGCAATTTGCTCCCGCAAGGACGACACCGCCTCGTGCAGCTGCGTAAGCTGCGACCTAACATCATCGTCTGCCGGGGCCGCGGGAGGAGGCGGTGTCGGTGGAAATCTCTGAGTCGTCATGTGCAACGGCCCTAGGGAGCCGACTCCGTACAAGTGTCCTTTCTTAAAGCCGTCGATGGTATCTACGAATAAGTCGTTGCGAGCGGCCAAAGAAGAGGGCGTCCGGGCGGGTGTCGTTTCACCGACATCCTCGGTCTCAGTTAACTGAGCCCGACTAAGGGCCTTACGATACGCAGCCTATCAAATGAATGTGTTTTTATTATAAGATTTACCTAAGTTGTAATCTAAATTCTATGTTTCACTAAGCTAAGTGTGAATCCTAAGTTTACCTAAGTTATAGTCGGAATAATTTTAATTATAACGTAAATCTCATAAACATAAGTACTTACATCAGTCTCCTTGGCCCTCTCATCGACGAAGCTCCCGTCCTTCCGTATCTTGTGCGTATGCTGGAAGATGTCGTGCATGGTGACCGATTCTGGTGCCCTTTCCTCCTTCACCGTCCGTTGGGTTTGCATACGAAATTTCTGTAGAACTTAATTAACTCCATATATTAATAATACCTAATTCGATAGTAAAATAAATTTACGGTATCTCACCAGATCTGCAAGTGTCGCTGCGTGGGGCCTGGATCCCCCCGTATGAAGCCCCGCGGCCCGTCGGTTCGCCTTCTCCGATTTCTCCTTGTACGCAGAAGTATTCATCATATCTAAGAGGTCCTCATAATAGTCCTGTCGGATCTAATTCGGCCTTATCTGCCCCATTTTTAGGTCATAAATCATATCTCGTATCTTCTTCGAGGCAGCGCTTTTGTCGGTTCTGCGGATCGCGTCCTCGCGATGGGGGGGCCACCAGTACGTCGTCTAACATACAAATTCAATTATCACGTAATTTAAAAAATGGTTGATTAAAGAGTAACTAATAATTAACTAGAAGATATAGATATATACCCTCAACTCGTCGAGCCAGACGTACTTCAAGTTTGGGGGCACCGACGAAAAGTTGAGGTAGGGACCATGGAAGTTAGCCCTGATAATTTCTCCAAGAGCTCTGGCAACATTAAACGGAAAAAACCTACAAAGAAGAAACGACTGGATTATTAACTTGAATAAATGAAAGAAATTTAATAAATTATCTTTAATTTACTTACGAGGTCCCCGCATGCCATAGCTCTCGTCGGAACTCGCCTCTCGGCCTCTCTGGTGCCGTCGGAGGATCCGCGGGTCCGCGCATGTACTCCCCAGTAACCGGATAGAACCGAGTATGGGGGTACTCTGGGGCCCACTGTGCAGTAACTGGGGGATCCACTTGTAGATCCGCTGGTGGGTCTGCTGGTGGGTCCGATAGTGGAACGGATCTACTAGCAGATCCAGACTCATGCCTCAATGAAGTAGTCGATCGACGGCAGGATGCGTCTATGCCCGGGGTACTCTCCGGGTCGGGCTCGCTGGATGGGGTCACATCCCAGGAAGATTGAATGCGACCACGACCACCAGTACCACTACGACCACGACTACCACTACCGCCAGCACCAGCACCACGACCACCACCAGAACCACGTAATTGGAAGTAAATAATCGAACGAAAAAAACATGAATTCACGTAATTGCTTTTATGAGGTCAAACTTAATTCACGTAATTGGAAGTGTTTTTAATATACAACAATATTTAACCTAATCATCGTCTTCGTTCTCATCCTCGGCCTCGTCTTCATCATCATCCTCCTCTTCATCCTCATCCTCATCCTCATCCTTATCTTCATCGTCGATTTCATCTGTATCCTCATCCCCATCAAATTCGTCTTCTTCTTCCTCTTTTTCTTCTTCTTCTTCTTCTTCTTCTTCTTCTTTTTCTTCTTCTTCTGCCTCAATATTTGGGACAAGACGCCTCTTTCTTCCCTGATAGCTAAGTCTTGTGTATCAACCTCTTCTTTCCCTCTATTTTCCTCAACAATATCTTCAACATCCATTGTATCCGAGTGTTGTCCCAAGTATTGGGACTTTTCGATCTGGTCCTCTTGGTATGCTGGATCTCCAATATTGAATGTATTTCTAGATTTAATCTTGCATACTGCCCACCAGTCAAATCGATCTCTACGACGTCTTGGGTAGCTTGTATAATAGACTTGAACAGCCTAATTTGCTATCGCAAATGTATCGGACCCTCTATACCTCCTACGATAATTTATATCGACAAATCCAAATTGTTTATCGATTCTCCAACCGATATTTGGTGTCATATCGAACCACTCACATTTGAACATCACAATATGCATATCATATGGGTCAGTATATTGTAAATCTACAATATTCCGAAGCACTCCATAATAGTCAAAGTCCGGTTCGTCGTCATAGATGGTGCCTCTTATGCAAACACCGGAATCATTGGTACTGATGCCGTCGAGCATGTTATACACGGTTCAACTTGACGAGTCAGTAAATAAAAAAAAAAATATATATATATATATATATATATATATATATATATAATTCAAGGTTTAAAGTATCGGCCGATACCGATCCGATACGGCCGATACCGATACAGTTTGGCATGTTCCGATCCGATACCGACCGATACCAAATATTGACCGATGCTGACATTTGGGGTCTTTGTTCCGGTCAATTCGGCAAAGAAAATTAAACAGCATAGGAATAGTCCGATACCGATTCCGATACCGATCCGATACGACCGATACCGATACCGATACGGTTTGGCATGTTCCGATCCGATACCGACCGATACCAAATATTGACCGATACCGACATTGGGGGTCTTTTTTCGGTCAATTCGGCAAAGAAAATTAAACAGCATAGGTATGTGACTGAATACATTTAGGAATATAGTAAATTTTTAGGCTAGGGCAGGACTAGCAAGGTAAGCAGAGATCTAATGCAAATGCAGACAATGACTCATTTGCATTCACAAATTTAATATGAATTGGTCCATGATAGCAATGGACTGATCAACTAAAATAGCTAATGCATCTGCTAAATAATCCCAAGTGAATGCATGCAGGGAACTAAAATCAAGATGGATAGAACCATGGACAAGGTAAAAAGACTGATACTCAAACATGTATCAGAACATGCAAGGAAGGGAAGAAATTATCCATACCATATAGACTGAACTAAGGTGAAGATGTGGGCAATAAATCATATGCTAGGTAGTATAGATATGTACAGTGAATGAATAAGGATTTGAAGGTTTAGACAATGCAGATATTAAATGAAGGCATGACTTATCTACTATGCAGGGCAGTGTATTTGAATGTAGTGCCATGGCGGTGCAGGACAACTATACATGTGCAGTGAATGATATATGGTGATATAGTTAGGTAACAGAGAAATGTAGGTAATAACACCATATTATACCTGGTATTTCAAGCTAACCTATTTGCAGGTAATGAGAAGGATTGCAATCACACAGTGAATGCAAGGTAAAATCTAAGGTGCAGGACAAGTACATATGTAGTGATACCTTTGTAGGAGGAATGCTATCCCCAGTACACATCTCATACTCTAATGCCAATATCTATACAGGTCATGCAAGTACATATGATACTCCCCCTATTACTTGTAACCCGAGCCCTAGGCTTACATGTCCTCTTGACTGTACATAGGCTGAACAATAGAGAAAGGAAAAGGATTGACACTCTAATATGGACTGATACAAATTTATGCAGTGACTGAACAACAAAATAAGGGATGAACAACAATGGATTTAATACAGAGAAGTAGGGGACTGATAGTCTAGAGTTCAACATATGATACTCCCCGCGCGCGGCCGCCGCAGCCCCGGAGCGCGCTGCCCCCCGCCGCCCGTCGCAGCCCCGCGCTGTCCCGCGTGCGCCACCGCCGCAGCCCTGCGTGCGGCCGCCGCAGCCCCGCGCTGCCCCGGAGCGCACTGCCCTCCGCCGCCCGTCGCAGCCCCGCGCGCGCCATCCCCGCAGTCTCCGTCGCCCCCGCAGCCCATGACGCCCCCGGCAGCCCAAGACACCCACGACCACCGAGAGAGAGAGAGAGAGAGAGAGAGTGAGAGAGAGAGATTACCTTTGGGAGAGAGAGAGAAGAGGTCGCCGATCACCGTCGCGGGAGAGAGAGAGGAGAGTGAGGTCGCCGACCGCCGCAGGAGAGAGAGAGAGAGGAGAGAGAATGAAATTTGGAGGGAATGAAAAGTTCCTCCCGTCGTTTCAATTTAAGTCTGGGCCCTTTATTTAGCGACGGACTAGCGTCGAATTATGTCCGTCGCTAATCCGTCGCTCTATTTGATACTTGCCGACGGACTATCCGTCGCTACGTAGTCGAAGAATTGTCCCGCCACTTCTCCCAACAATTCCTGCCAAATAATCGACTGCATAGCGACGGCTGTGTATCCGTCGCTATATCTTCGACGACCTAGCGACGGATGAGCGACCTTTTCTCCCCCTTAAAATGAAATAAAAAATGTATCGGTATGTCGTCGGTACTCCGTCGGCTATTTGTCGCAAATTTGTCGCTAACGCCGATGGAAATTTTCCGTCGCTAATGTGCCGTCGCTAATTTACTGTATTTTGGTAGTGGCAGCTAAGTAAATGAATTTTGAGTTTGAGCTATGTGAAACCACGGGAGTAGTTAGCTGATTGTCTAACTAAGGTTTAGGTCCTAGAGAGTTTGATATCTTTTGTAACAAGATGGAAAAGATTGATATCTATCGCCTATCTTGAGGGGGAGTGTTGAGTTATAAGGACTTATTTAGTCCCACATCGGATATGAAATAACGAGGAGGCTTGCCTCCTCCTATATATATGTACTCTCTCCTGAATAATAAATCATAAATTATTCCTTTCTACAGTATAGTATATCCGTAAAGTCTGTGCATTAGGTTATAAGCTAAGATAGGTAAAATAATAAAAAGAAATGCATAGATAACTTAAAAAAATATATGATACGAGACGATGAAATGCAACCAGATAAATGTTACACTATAAAATCTAGTATACATGTCAAACTCAAGAAAAGCTATTCGTGTGTGTACAATGTTTATTAGAATACTAATGTTCTGCATATGGACAACCATATGATATTAGGTAGTCAGGTATGTCGTGTATGAGTCATATTCGCAGTTTAAGTAATCCCCATGATCACATGTATACGTCAAAACCCCTGTCTTGGAATTTGAAAATTTATTTTTTTCATGATACTTCAGTTATAAATTAAACAAGGCATGTAATATAGCATTAGAGAATAGATAATTAATTAATTAAATAGGGAATAATAATGATAAATGAATAAAATGAAATAGTAAGAATATTTGTTCAAAAGGAGTTTGTCGAATTGGTTGGGTTGGGTCGGATTGAGATAAATGAAGGTTACACACCAGTCATGGATTCTTAAGGAGTTTCTGCAAAAGTATTTGTTGTTTTTCATTTTTATCTCATTTCTTTAAGGCTAAATTTTTTTTATTGATCATAATTTGTAATCTCGTCAGCTAAGAGCTGGCTAAGACAACTCGGACGCGAGAGACTAAAGAAGGATGAACACTTATGTAAGCTATCTATAGCTAGACAATGAGCTACACCATTGCCCGATCTTCCTTCGAAGGAGAACTCTGGAACCTTAATCAAGGCTAATGACTCTTCACGAATCATCTACATCACATCCACCATATTCCAAGGGGTCAAACTCTTCTCCCCCTTGAACATTCTGATCGCAATTGAAGAATCACTCTCAATAATGGTTCCCACCATTATGATTTTGCTTGCAAGAATCACACCTTGATGAATAACATGGACCTCGGCTAATAGACTGCAATCAGCATCATAAGCTGGGGAAGATTATCAACCAATGGACGCATCAAAACAACCATTAGAATATGTTAGTGCTGAGGCACAATTTTCGATGGAAAATTTTGAAACTGAAACAATTGTAAAGACAACGTTTCAAATGCTACACCTTAAAGAAGATGTGCAACAGAGATCCTGGAGGATTCTGAATTATGAGGATCTAAAAAGATTCTACGTAATACACAAAATATCTAAAGAGACTTTTGTGCAAGCGACTATCGGCAGTAGAGCTTCTAAAAAGAAGTTACTGAGAAAGGCAACAACAGCGATAACAGGCGAGAATGAGATGCTGGGGTGAATGAACCACCGTTGCTCAAAGCTTTATTCACCCCACACGAGCACGAACAGCTTCCAGGAACCAGCAAGTTCACGAAGAACTTCTGGAACGCTCGTAAGTCAATATTTGAGACTTAAACGGGCTTCCTGGACTTTACAGACTCCCTTAACTCTCTTCTTGGTGCATCTTTCAAAGGAGGCCAAGGGGCTCTATTTATAGAGTGGAGTTGAGACTTCACCTCTTCTCCTATCCGATGTGGGACTAAAATACCAATACTCAAAAATAGAGTTTGATATTTTAGATCATCCCACAATCAGCATAGAAGTGTGCCAGTCCACGCCTACCCCCCGAACACTCCCGTGCATGCACGAGACATCCTGGAGTCCGTGTCCGAGTCTGAGTTCGCACAACAAAAATTAACTTGCATCCTTGTTGGATTTAATCCTTTTTCCTTCTAGGAAAATACTTCCACATGGCACAAACTTGTGCCCCACTACACCTCATGTGCACACCTCAACACAAGCAATGCATTATATTGAGATACTCACCATTTGGTGTAGCCGATGTGGGACTATCTTTTCTAGTCCAAAGGTAAAAATACCAACAATCCCCTACATATCTTAATATATGGGTTGAGCGTTCCCCACAGTGACTGCCCATCATGCATTAGGAGAGATGTCACTATGACTTGAATCTTCCCGTATAGGTTAAATAACAGCATGATACAAGAATGGACTAAGCCTTGAATTCTGCACCATAACTGTAATTCTTCCTACTCACATAATGACATCAACTGTGCTTCTGGCTGCACATTGAAGGCCCTGTGCCAGCCTGGTTTCAGTGTATAATTTTGGGTGTCTACAAGTTTACTCTCAAGAGACGGCCTGATATCTCTTTCCATACACTATAGGTGAGTTCTTTATTAAAGAGATATGGCATGAAGCCTTGCGCTTCCTTGTGGTGCTACGCCGCTATGACATGGCCTGAAGTCGAGGCATTACCCCTACCTGGGAACCTCATCGTAGTGTCATACTACTGTAGCATGAGGTCACAAGCCTCTTTGTAGTGCCAAACTATCCAGCATGAAGCCTAAGGCTTCCTTGCGGTGTTACGCCGCAATGACATGGCTTGCAATGCCGAGGCTTTACCCCTACCTGGGTACCTCATCGTGGTGTCGTGCCACTGTAACATGGGGCCATCCTCCCCTTTGTAGTGCTGTCTACAACTCTTTAATTACGTCATACAGCATTAGGCTACCTGTCTATTTGCGGTGCTACGCCGCTATGACTTGGCTTGCAAAGCCGAGGCATTACCCCTACCTGGGAACCTTATGGTGGAGTCACCCCACTGTAGCGTGGAGTTTCACTCCTTGTAGTGCTGCTCTACCGTGCTTCCTGTAAAGCACACCAGGCATTCACTCTGCCTGAGAACTCATTAAGGCGTTTAAGCCAACCTTCCACAGGATCTATTTTTTCTGCAGAAAATACATAGTAGACAACAGTGGTTATGGGTCCGTATCCCTTCCATGTTCCAGAGAACAAGTACCCATTGTTACCTGATAGTTTTCCAGTCAGTGATCCTCCTTTGAACCAAAAGTTAGATGCCTAGTAGATTTCTCTTTGAAATAATAGCATAAAACTTTATGGTAGAATTACAAAGACATACTATCAGAATGCCTTCAAACCCATTTTACAAGCCGTGTCATCGACCAGCTGGCGCTTGAGGCCCTTGGTGAACGGATCCGCCAGGTTCTCCTGACTCCGAACATCAATCACTGCAATAACACCTCTCTTGATAAGATTGTGTACTGCTCTGTGCTTCAACCGCTCCGTTCTCTTCTTTCCGTTGAAGAGTTCATTTGATGCCACTGCTGCTGCCGCCTGGTTGTCACAGTATATCGGTATTACCGGTATCTGAGCCCCAACCACCGGAAGATCATACATGAGCTCCCGAAGCCACTCTGCTTCATCTGCAGCAGCATCCAATACAAAGAATTCAGATTCCATCGAGGAGCGAGATAACATAGTCTGTTTCTTCGACTTCCACGATATAGCAGCTCCGCCCATGGCGAATACGAATCCACCTGTGGAATAATCGCTTTCCATATCTGAACACCAGCTAGCATCACTGAAGCCTTCCACTACTGACGGATCTCCGCTGTAGAAAAGTGCATATGTCTGAGTTTTCTTGAGATATCTCATAACACGCTTCACAGCTTTCCAGTGCTCAACGCCTGGATTGCTAGTGAACCGACTCAGCATTCCCACGGCAAAAGCTATGTCAGGCCTTGTGGCAGTAGTAGCGTACATCAAGCTTCCGATGACGCTAGCGTACTCCAACTGCCTGACGCTTTCCCTCGAATTAGGCTCTAGCTTCTGATCACTCCGGTACGGTGTATCAATTATGGGAAGATCTTGATACCCGTAGCGAGTGAGCATCTTCTCAATATAATGAGATTGTGACAGCGCTATTCCAGTGCCTGTCCGGATGATCTTGAGCCCCAAGATTACGTCGGCATCCCCCAAGTCCTTCATACTGAACTTGGTCGAGAGGAATTTCTTTGTCTCTGTGACGCAGCTTAAATCCGTACCTAGGATTAGCATGTCGTCCACGTAAAGACAAACGATTACTCCTCTTCCGTCAGCAAACTTCGTATAGACACACTTGTCTGTTTCATTGAACCTGTAGCCATTTGACCTTATCACCTTGTCAAACTTCTCATGCCACATTTTGGGAGCTTGTTTCAAACCATACAAAGACTTCATCAACTTGCAAACTTTGTCTTCCAGACCTCTGACGACAAAACCTTCTGGTTGTTGTATGTAGATCTCTTCGGTCAGCTCGCCATTAAGGAATGCCGTTTTCACATCCATCTGATGTATCACCAGCTTGTGTATTGCTGCTAGAGCAATTAACAATCTGATGGTTGTCATCTGAGCTACTGGAGCATAAGTGTCAAAGTAGTCGATCCCCTGCTTCTGAGCAAACCCCTTGGCCACTAGCCTGGCCTTGAACTTGTCAATGGTTCCATCTGCTTTCATCTTCTTCTTGAAGATCCATTTGCATCCGATGGGTCTTGCTCCTTCTGGCAGGTCAACCAATACCCATGTGTTGTTGGAGGTAATTGAGTCAATCTCGTTGTCTATCGCCTCCTTCCAGAATACAGCATCTCTGGTCTTCATCGCCTCATCATAGGTAAGCGGATCTGCTTCCACATGATAGGTGACGAAGTCATCTCCGAAGTCTTTCGGCCTCCTCGTTCGCTTAGTTGACGGCTCAGCGAGTTCTGGTTCAGCTGGTGTCTCCTTGACGACAGCTTCATCTTGGACTACTGGTTCATTAAAGACTTCTGTCTGTTTTGTACCCTCATTATTCTCCGGAAGATCCGCGAGAACAATATTCTTGTGTTTTGCAAACTTGTCTTCAAAGTATTCAGCATCGCGAGATTCGATGATATGGTTTGACTCGATATCAAGGAATCTCCGAGCATCACTCTTCTCGACATACCCCAAGAAGATCGCCTTCGTAGTCCTTGTCCCCAGCTTCTGAATCTTCAGATCCGGGGGCTTCACATAAGCCAGACACCCCCACACTCGAATGACATTCAAGTTAGGTCTGACTTTGAACCAGAGTTCATGAGGAGTTATGTCGGAAGTTGCATATGGCACTCTGTTCAGAATGAACGTTGCCGTTAGTGCAGCTTCTCCCCAGTAGCACTTTGGAAGACCCGCAGTCAACAGCATGGAGTTCATCATCTCTGTCAACGTTCTGTTCTTTCTTTCTGCTACTCCGTTGGATTGAGGAGAGTACGGAACCGTTGTCTCATTGATGATTCCATGTTCTTTGCAGAATGATAAGAATTTATGAGACCGATACTCCCTGCCTCGATCACTCCTTAACCTCTTGAGTTGTTGTCCAGTTTGCCGCTCAGCCTCGGCCCTGAACTCCTTGAACTTCTCGAATGCTTCGTCTTTAGACTTGAGCAAGTAGACGAAAGCATACTTTGAGAAGTCATCGATGAAAGTAATGAAATACTTCATCCCAGCCTTTGTAGAGAATTATTTGAAGTAACAGATATCTGAGTGAACCAACTCCAGAAGATCTGTGCTTCGATGGACCCTGTGAAAGGGTTTCCTAGTGATCTTCGTCTGAGCACATACTTCGCATTTCTCTACCTTACCCCCACACTTGGAGATAAGTCCTAGACTAGACATTCTGTTAATCCTTTTACAATGAACATGTCCTAGCCTATTATGCCACAACTCAAGAGAATAATCAGAAAAAGTGATTGCATTTATATTATCATGCTGGGTTACAACAAGCTGAATCTTGTACATTCCTTCAGTTTGGAAAGCTTTCCCGAAGAATATACCCTTCTTGGGCATCACCAACTGGCCAGCATTGATGTCCATTCTCAAGCCTGCGTTGCAAAGCAGACTTCCAGAGATCAGGTTCTTAGCAATTACTGGAACATGCTTCACACCTTGAAGCGTCAGAGTGTTCCCCGATGTGAGTTTCAGCTCCACCGTCCCGATCCCCAGTACTTCAGCTTGTGCCTGGTTTGCCATTATGACCTTCTCTGAAGTTGGCTCATAAGAGACGAACCAGTCTTTGTTTGAACAGACATGGCAGGTCGCACCAGTGTCTATCCACCAGTCCAAGTCAGCCCCCACAGTTGCAACCTGTGCTATCATGGCAACTAGATTAGTAATCATAGAAACCTTACTAGGCTCACCTTGTTCTTTGGGCTTGGACTTGCATTCGGATTTGTAGTGGCCCTTCTTGCCACAATTGAAGCAAGTCACATGGGACTTGGACTTCTGCTGCTTGAAAGCAGGACCCTTCACTTTCAGATTCGTGAAGTCCTTCTTTTTGCAATGAGAAGCAGCCTGCTTCCCCTGGTATTCTCTGATTTGGACCAGTTTTGCCTTCGCCAGTTGCTTGGACAGAGTATCCATCTTCTGTTGAGAGCGCATCTCGTCCTCAACATGGATCTCTTGCAAGAAATCTTCCAAGCTAATTTCCATCTTCTTTCGATGCATCCTTGCATAGAAGTTGTCCATCCTGCAGGAAGTTTTGCGACGATCCCTCCAACGACAAACTTGTCGACGAGGGGCATGTTCTCGTCTTCTAGTTTCTGACGCAACTTCAGAAACTCCTTCACTTGGGGCAGCATCGACTTCTCGTCTTCGAAGGTCCACTTATGGTATTTTTCTACCATGAAGATCTTGGACCGGTTCTCGTCATCTTCATAGAGCTTTCCCAAGGAGTCCCATATCTCTTTGGCAGATGTCTTCTTGGAGTAGGACTCTGCCAGAGAGTCTTCCATGGAATTGAGTATCAGTAGTTTGCATATACTGTTTTCTCTCTTCCACTTCGCTTGCTTGGTCGTAGCAGCGGCCACAGCCGCAGCAGATCCAGTGGTTGGAACGATCGGTTCTTCTTCTGACAGCACGTGATCAACATTCACGAGTTGAAGATTTAAAGTGATCTTTCGTCTCCATATCTGGAAGTGTTCGCCATCGAATTTCTCCAACTTGTTAAAGCCGGTATCGATGAGCGAAGCACGAGAATTATCCATCTTCTCAATAAAGCTTTGAGATTGTTAGTGCCGAGGCACAATTTTCGATGGAAAATTCTGAAACTGAAACAATTGTAAAGACAACGTTTCAAATGCTACACCTTAAAGAAGATGTGCAACAGAGATCCTGGAGGATTCTGAATTACGAGGATCTAAAAAAATTCTACGTAATACACAAAAAATCTAAAGAGACTTTTGTGCAAGCGACTATCGGCAGTAGAGCTTCTAAAAAGAAGTTACTGAGAAAGGCAACAGCAGCGATGACAGGCGAGAATGAGATGCTGGGGTGAATGAACCACCGTTGCTCAAAGCTTTATTCGCCCCACACGAGCACGAACAGCTTCCAGGAACCAGCAAGTTCACGAAGAACTTCTGGAACGCTCGTAAGTCAATATTTGAGACTTGAACGGGCTTCCTGGACTTTACAGACTCCCTTAACTCTCTTCTTGGTGCATCTTTCAAAGGAGGCCAAGGGGCTCTATTTATAGAGTGGAGTTGAGACTTCACCTCTTCTCCTATCCGATGTGGGACTAAAATACCAATACTCAAAAATAGAGTTTGATATTTTAGATCATCCCACAATCAGCATAGAAGTGTGCCAGTCCACGCCTACCCTCCGAACACTCCCATGCATGCACGAGACATCCTGGAGTCCGTGTCCGAGTCCGCACAACAAAAATTAACTTGCATCCTTGTTGGATTTAATCCTTTTTCCTTCTAGGAAAATACTTCCACATGGTACAAACTTGTGCCCCACTACACCTCATGTGCACACCTCAACACAAGCAATGCATTATATTGAGATACTCACCATTTGGTGTAGCCGATGTGGGACTATCTTTTCTAGTCCAAAGGCAAAAACACCAACAGAATACCTAGCGTAGACAACAACAGAATTGGAGGATATGGAGAGGTGGCCTCGTCTATATTGATTTTGATGTATCCAGGAATCAGAGGTGTCCACTGTGCTTGTGTGGTCGCAGCTTGCCTCAGCAAGTGAGTCTGAACCAGTACACAACGTTGCTCGCCAGAGAAATCATAGTGAATTTGGTTTGCCTATCGATTGGTCTCCCATACCTGCGTAGCATCGTGCCTAAACACACAATTGCATCTGTCCTTCCAAAAAGCCCAAATGAGTGTAGCTCCCATCCAGAACGCTTTATACGAGTCACCATCTATCAGCTATTCCTTAAGAAATTTAAAGATGGTGAGTTGATGCTCAACCCTTAGACCCATAGGGCTGGCAAATCAGATTGCCTTAGTCACATATTAGTGGAGGAATTTGTTGTTAGCATCTTCTTCAAATAGTAAGCAAAATGGACATAGTTTATTGCAGGTATTAATGCGTTTGTTCAATGAGGACAAAAGCGGGAGAGCATTATGCATGAGTCTCCAAAACAACACTTGGACTCTTGGAGACATAGATTTCATCTTCCAAAGCCGCATCCAAGGGAGATGGTCATCACCTGTGTTTGAACTGCCAGCTTCTTGTATGCGTAAGGCCTTGTATATGATTTAGAGGAAAACATTTCTTTCCTTGCACTGGTCTAAATAGGAGACTCATTGCCATCCCTGTCTTGCAGCTTAACGTTTGTAATGGCGTTAGCCTCCATTGGTGTGAAGAGGGAATGAATGAGAGGGACCTTCCAAGTGCGCAATAGTAGATCCATCAGATCTCGAACCATCTTAGGACCATTTGGGGTTAAGCTTCATTCCTTAACACGAAATACAGGTAAACCAGGAACCCATGGATCATCTATGATACTCACCCACCCCCCTCTGATTCTCTAGCACAAACTATCCTTCATATCATGTCGCATATCCAAGATACTTGCCCGGGTAGGGGAAGCTCGATTGTATTTGTGAACTGACCAAAATGATCGATTCTGCAGATGAACTCCATAAAATAGACGGACCCATAATGGGTTTTGATTCTCAAGGAATCTCCACAACAATTTTCCAACAAGGGCTTTATTTACCAGATCTAGTTCCTTATACCAAGCCCGCCTCCGTGTTATGGTCTAGCAATTTTGTCCCAAGCTACAAAATGTAGTTTCTTCTCCAAGGTACTGTGTCCCCACCAGAAGGATCTCTGCTATCTTGCCAATTGCGTAGTAACATCCTTAGGGATTTTGTAG
Organism: Iris pallida; assembly: GCA_029216955.1. NCBI lineage: Eukaryota > Viridiplantae > Streptophyta > Magnoliopsida > Asparagales > Iridaceae > Iris > Iris pallida. The sequence continues at coordinate 16,784,391 of JANAVB010022597.1, read as the reverse complement.
GCTGAATGTAGTAGATAGGTAGGGACCCTGTGGTAGAATTGATAAGAACTGTGCGACTAGCATGAGAGAGAAGTTAGGCTTTTCATCCATTAAGTCGAACTTCACATTTATGTATGAGGGATTTGAATGTCGATATCTAGCTTTTGGGCAGTAATAATGCGTGACCAAAATATTTGTCATCCTTAGCCATTATCGAGAGATGGAGCATAACGCCCAACAGACATTGATCTTGCTCCGAGACTAGCTTACCAAAATGAATACAAGATTTCTCGAAGATAATTTTCTGACCAGATCATGTCGAAAAGGTATTCAGTAGCTCCTATACCGCAGAGAGGGATGAAGGTGTAGCTTGGCCAAAAATAGAAATACCATCTGCAAAGAGAAAATGGAAGATGGTTGGTGCATGTCGGTTCACCCGTATGCCGTGGAATAGATCTTTATGCTTATACTGATCAAATAGTCTCGAGAGGAACTCAGAGCAAATGATGAAAATGTATGGGGAGAGAGGACACCCCTGACGAATACCTCTGATAGGAGAGAAATGTCCTTCAGGTGCCCCATTAACAATGATAGAGAAGGATGAGGTGGTGATGCACTTAATCACAAGGGAATTCGAATATCCTTGGATGCCCATACCATATATATAATACTTTCTAGATGAAAGTCCAGAGCCTTTGACATATCGATCTTGAGAGCACAGGCATTCTTCTTCATAGGGAGAAACTTTATGGCATGGAATATTTGTAGTGCAATGATAATGTTGTCAGTAATTTGTCTCCACAAATGAAAGCATTATGGTAAGAAGAAATCAGTTTATGTATCAGAGGCCGAAGACGCACCGTTAGAATCTTAGATGTGACTTTGTACCCGACATTGTAGAGAGAGATGGGTCTATAGTCCACAGGAGTAGCCAGGTTATTTTTTTTGGGGATCAAAACAAGATTTGTATGATTCAGAGAAGTTGGGAATTTGGAGACTTGAAGAACTTTTGGACGGTGACCTCAGGTCATTGCCTACCACATTCCAGGCTTTTTTTGTAAAAGGCAGCCAGGAATTTAGGGGACCCATACTCGTAACAATTTATTTGATCCCCTCTTGGTCATGAACCGCACCCAGTACAACATTTTCTACCTCAAAAATATGACTATCAGATATAATAAACGAAGGTCTATTGGTGAAGGCTCATTTGCAGAAAAAATAGATTAAAAATGAGCAATTAAAGAATTTGCAAACTTGTCATGATCAGAAATCGAGGTACTGTCAGGGAGTTGGAGTACACGGATGACATTCCTCTTTTTTCTGATAGTCGCCTTGGTGAGAAAGTATTTGGTGTTCTGATCACTATCCTATATCTAGTGGCATATGGCACGTTGATTCCAGTAGGTTTCTTCTATAGAAAGTAGGTCGTTGATCTTAGCACACATTATTTTTCCTTACACAGGGATTGAGTAGAGGCCGAATAGGATTGGATGAATAGTAATTGTTTTTGGAGAGCAATAACAGGTTATTTGATATTGCCAAATGTTGTTCCACTCCATCTATGGAGCTTGGGTAGTGTGTACTGTAATTTTGGGATCAAGTTAGGCTCATTAAGAGTGCTTGCCTCTTGCCAAACATGTTCGAGTTTTCATCAAAAGTATCATTTGCCATCTAATAAGCTTCGAAGCGAATTGATCTTCTCTTTCGGAAATGTTCGTTGCATGCATTAAGAAAAATAGGTGCATGATCACTATTAATGCACGGAAGAACGGTTGAAGTATGGAAAATATGGGGTTTATGCGGATCACAACCGGCCACATGAGCAGTTTGGGCCAAACTGGTCCGCATAAAGAAAAATCGCATGACAGATTCAGCACCCTATGCGGCTCGTCTGGAACCAGACTGATTCGAGCCGCAGAAGGAAGATATGCGGCCAAGTTGACTAGTCCTTCTGATAAAGCTGACAAACTCTGTCAAAACTGACAAAAATGACAGCTCTGACACTCTGACAAAACGATAAGACGTGATCAAACAAAATGTCATGTCACTAAAAACAGGGTTCATGCGTTTAAACATAGTCATGCGGCCAGAAGGATTACTACCCGAGCCGCATGAACCTTATGCGGCTCAACCTATGCGGCCCTAAAGTCTCTAAGCTTCATACGGCCAAGGGTGACTATAACCTAAGCCGCATGAGCTTTATGCGGCCCAAAATACAGAATCTATGCGGCTCAAAAGTCCTTAAGCTAAGGGAGACTGCGACCTAAGCCGCATGAGTCTTATGCGGCCCAGCATGGCCGAAAACTGAAAGACTCATGCGGCTCAAAATGATTCCAACAGATTAATCCTATCCTGCGATAGGACATTAATCCTACCCTGCGATAGGACACGTGGCAGGCTGACCAAGTCCCAACCACCTAGATTTGCTGCAACAAAATTCTAACAAATCGCCAGCTGGCGGCCAAAGAGTGGGTCTTTACGTGCTGATTAGCCACGTGGCCACGGGCCATCTATGCGGCTCAAAACACATATCACTATAAATAGCAGGGTTCCACACCCCTGCAAGAGGCTGGCAACCTACGAAGGGCAATTTCTTCAAGAGCTAAAGACTGCGTCGGATAGTCCAAGGAGTAAGACAGAGTTGATACGCTTTTCCGAGCCTCCACCGTCACCCTCCAGAATCAAAAACTAAACAAGCGAGTTTGCAATCATTTTCTTTCTAGGCTTTTCTTTGTACAAGCGAGTTTGCAATCAATTTCAGTGTTTCTGTAATACCTGTCTTTGATATTTAATGGCAAACACGATGACGACTCTGCTGGGGACGTCCTTCTCCTCTGATAAGAAGCTGGTGACGCAATCTGACACGTCCAAGCTCGGTTCTACGCAGCAAATGCTTGTGGTTCGTTTTGACCAACAAGCCTTCGAAGAAATGCTCTCTGAAGGGAGCGCCAGCCCGTCACAGAAGCGAGCTAACCCAAAGAGAACTCGCAGGACGTCGGAACACAAAACTGTTGCCCCCGACCAAGTTCTCGAAGAAGCTCCTTCTGCGGCCCAAGACGGTGATCGAAGCTGTAACCCCTCTTCCCAAAATTTTTATAATATATTTTTATTTATTTATTTGAATTAAATGGTGATTTTTAGAGTTTTTATAAATAATTATTTAGTTAATTATTACGGTAGATGATTTTAACCATGGTTAAGTTTTGGAGTACAAGGTGACTAGAAATCGTGGCACGGATAGTGCCATGGCGTGCTTTGACTGGTGTTTTAGCCCTGGTAGGGAAGACCGAGCCATAGTGATGTCCTAACTAGAAAAACCAAGCCAAGTTGCGACTTAACACTTATCGAAGATTTATTTAATTATTAATTATATTATTGAGTTTAGGAAAACCGGTTATACCATTTTAGCCCGGACTGGACCTAAACTGAACCCAAGCCCATGTAGTCATACGACACGTCCAATGACATTCATGTTGATGGAATTTGGCATGAGTGTGTGGTATTCCGTTTTAATTATTTAATGAATACTTCTAAGTATTCATAATTAAATATTATAAATATTATTATTTGTATAAAATAGGCCCTTGTATATTTTGGGATTATTAGACTGCAAATAATGGTATATACACCATTATTGATTTATTGTAATTCGTTATTATTATTATTTTTATTGAGGTTATTATTATATAATATTATTTCATTATTATTGGTGATATTATTTATTTGTCCATTTAAATATTATTATACATAGTCATATATATAAACAAACAAGGCCTACACTAGGAATAGAAAATATGGAGATTTGTATTTCTATAAAAATATATTTATTTAGATTTAGGGAGATTTAGAATATATATATATATATATATATATATATATATATTTTATATATATATATATATATATATATATATATATATATATATATATATATATATATATATATATATATATATATATATATATATTTTAGGGAGATTTAGAATATATATATATATATATATATATATATATATATATATATATATATATATATATATATATATATATATATATATATATATATATATATATATATATAAATATGAGTATATAGATATATATATAGATATGTATATAGATATATATATATATATATATATATATATATATATATATATATATATATATATATATATATATATATATATATATATATATATACATATCTATATATATCTATATACTCATATTTATATATATATATATAATATATATATATATATATATATATATATATATATATATATATATATATATATATATATATATATATATGAATAGATTTATTAATAAATAAAAAAAAGAAAAAAAAGAAGCTACGCTACAGTAGCCATTTAAACCCGCGCTTATAATTCCCAAAGCCAACCCGAGAGCTAGGGGGGGGGGTCACATATGTTTGGTATACATATATACGGCAAACCGAACCGAGAAAACGAGAGAAGTCAAAACCCTAACCGCACCCCTGCCAACATCCGCTCGAACAGCCCCGCCTCCGTGCAATCTCCCCCAGCCACCTGCGCGTCGCCACGGGGCCACCGGAGGCCGGCCAAGGCGTCGGACCGGCCGTGCGCCCCTGGAAACAGAGGAAACGCAACAGCAGTTCGGCAATGCCGAACCCCCACTTTGCAGGTAAAGTTCTCACCCCTCGCTCGATCGTTTGTTGTTTCGTTTTAACGTATACGAAGCCAACCTAACCCTCTCGAATCTTCATAAATTAGTTTTCAATATAGTCGAGTGATCGGTTTAGAAAATCGATCTAAACTTCGGGAAAAACTGTTTTCGAAAACAGTTTTCATATACCCCAAATACCCATGTTCGTGCACAGATTCCAAGAAACCCGTTTACTATTTTTGTAGTATAATTAAACCAGTTTAGAGACAACATGTAGGGCTTCCTAACCTATTTTGTATATTTGATTTTCATGAAATATACGCAGAGAAAACAGATTTCGAAATTGAGATTTTATCATTAAAACTGTTTTTGAAAATATTGAAAAACTCTTCGATAGGATGTGCGTCCCGCCAATCCGGGCGACGTGGTTGCGAACCGAAAGCATCGAAAGGTGCGTAATAGCTTCGTGGACGTATGGGCTTTGATGGAATTCAAATTGGTCGCGTGTGCGCGACGAATTTGATGCGTATCCGTCGAAATTCACCGTATCGGCCTCTATGCAAATTTCTCAATTAGTTTGTGCACGTTCATCAGATCGAGACGAAACTTGCGCCAGCAGGACCTATCGCTTTTCTGGTCATGTATGCCAAGTTTGGTCGAATTCTTAGACTGTTGATCGGATCGTCGTTTTGCGGGCCCCACGGTCCGATTCAACGAACGATTTTGTGCACGGCCTGCCGGAATCCAACTTAGGACATACGGTTGGGTTTGTATCGAAAAATTAGATCCGTAGACATATAGTTTGACGACTTTAGAGACCGTTAACTCTGGCACGCTTTTCGGTGCAAAGCGGGTCCAACGTCGGACACCGTTTTGACCTAAAATTACCGTTTTGCCCCTGTGTCCAGAATTGGACTTAAGGACAGGCGATTCTAGCTATTTTGACTATTCTAAGAACATTGGTAATGTTTATTTCAGCGTTCGGGGACTGTTGTACGAGTTTTGACTATTGTGGCATTCTGAGTGGTTTAGATTGTCGGTTTCACCAGTAGAGGACCACAGGCGAGTACAGTTTATTGTCTGCATTTTGATATTAATCTTCACTATATTTCATTGATTGGCCATTGGTTATGTGATTTTATATTCTATTATAAATTGTTGAGTCGGGAATGTGAAGTACCAACGATGTGTGATCTGACCTTAGACAGTGTAGACAGTATAGACAGTGATTTATTATTGCAAAGTAGACAGTGTAGACAGTGATTTATTATTGCAAAGTAGACAGTATAGACAGTGATTTATTATTGCAATTAGACAGTCTAAATAGTGATTTATTATTTTAAAGTAGACCATGTTTCTTTATTGCATTATTTGCTGTAGATAGTGTAACTTTATACAATATAGACAGTGTAACTTTAAACAGTGTAGACAATATAACTTTAGACAGTGTAGACAGTGTCGTGTAATTGTCCCAAGATCGATCAGATATCAAAGGTACTTCTACGATTGGAAAGGTATTTTGTTTATTTAATTGCTACTGATTTTCCGTCTTTTCTGTTTATTTTCAAAACTCATGATTGATGTCTAACATTTATTTTATAGTCATTTTCATTTATTGAAATTACATTCAGTGAATTGTGCTCGTTCCATTCCTGACTGAAAACCAATATTTTTTAGGTTAGCCGTGGATTTACTTAGCATGGAAGATACGGGGATACTTGCAGCCAGAAGCCTAGAGACTAGCTAGATAGTTGAGTTGTAGTCATTCTATAATTGTACAAGTTTATATTTTCTGCAAATGTAAAACTTGTGATCATTATAAATTAAATTAATTTTGTGAATGAACATTATTTGTGATTTTGATCTTCATGGTCGTGACATCGTTCTACCGTCGACACTGCGACGTAGGCTGGCTTGGACACATCTCGTATCCGTTTAAAAAAAATAGGTGCCGGTCGTGACAGAAGCTCTCCTGTGGCTTTGCTTCCGACCGCAGAGGACCCCACTATCCCCAAATCCATCAAAAGAAAACACTACAATGCTGAGTTTTTGAGGGCACAAGGGAAATCCATGCGGACGAAGAAGAGGTCGCATAAGAGAAATGGACAGTATGCCCATGCGGCAGCCAACTCTGGCCGCAGACAGACGACCCATGCGGCTGCCAACTCTGACCGCAGGAAGATGGCCTATGCGACAGCCAACTCTACCCGCATGAAGACGGTCCATGCGGCAGCCAACTCTGGCCGTAGAAAGATGGCTCATGCGGCAGCCAGCTCTGGCCGCAGGAAGATGGCCCATATGGCAGCCAGCTCTGGCCGCAGAAAGATGGCCCATACGGCAGCCAATCCTGGCCTCAGACAGGATGTCTCATACGACCCTGTTAGAAGCTATGTGTTCGACCGTCTCTCATACGGGCCCGACTCTATGTGGCCTATTGAGGATGTGGAATATTCCAATCAGGACTCTTCTTACTATGCGCCTTCAGGCGCTAAGTTGAAGAAGTCTAGGACATTGCCGTCCCAACAAGCCCAGTCAACTGTCCAAGCTACTGAACATCAGCGGGCACTGTTAACTGTTATACGGACTCCTGATGGAAAATTATACAGAACAACCCGCGTCCAGTCCCCCAGGGCTAACGGACTGGATGGGTCTTTAAAGTCTCCCTCCAACGATCGAGAGCAAGTGCTTTTATTAGCCTTGGATCAGGGAGCAAACATGATACCTACGCACCTGTGTGCTCGGGATACCCGAGTCCACAAGTTTGATGCAAAGGTAGATCAGCTTGCTATTGACTTGCGTGAGGTGATTACTCACAAACGTAAAAAAGCAAACTTGGCATGCGATGAGTCCCTCTCGGGACGTCGTTGCACCCAAGTCATCATCAACTGTTGCTGTGACAAGTCAGCAACACCTGAAGATCGGCAGTCCATTTTCTAACGACAGCAGCAGCCCGTACATGTCCGACAACAACTCGAGAAACATGCAAATTCTGGGAGACGAAGAGTTTCCTTTTGCCTCCTGTAATTCAACTCGGAAGGTTCCTTCCGACAAAGGAGAAAAGCAGACAGGCTCTTCCAGTTCGACAATCTCAGCCAGCACTGCAAGAAAACTCTCATCTGGAGGGTTACCGCCGACAGCCACAAGAGGTGTCTATTTAGGCACTCGATCCAAAAAGAAGCTTCCAACACCTAGGGGTGCACCTTCGGCCTCCTTAGGAGTAGATGAAGCTGAGGGTAGCAGTCCCCTCAATATATGCGACAACCTGGTGTACCAAGAGCACACACAGGGGATAGAGATCTCCATAACTACACAATAGACTTGGACTTCCCTGAGGGCGACCGCCCTCGCCAAGACGATGCAGCTTCCTGCACAGGAGGTGGCACCCCTTCCGAGTCCGAGGAAGATGACATTCTGACATTCCCCACAATTTTTCTGTACAAGGGTACAACACAGAGAGCATCTCTGCTACGATCCCTTCCACCTCTACCCACGTGAGGACAATCTTTATGGCCGACGATGATCATGAAGCACCTACTGAACCAGCAAGGACGCCCGGACAAACAAGCTTGGGACCCGCAGTCAACGCGGACTCCAATACGACCGCCCCTCCTTTGGGTGATGCTCCTTTAGGAGCATCCGTTCCTTCAGCTGCGGACGAAGCCAAGGAGGAAAGAAGGAAAGTCCAGGAGCTTCGAGTAATGTTCAATACCCGAGACTCCTCCTGAGACCTCAGAATACGGTAGCCATGTCCCGTCGCGTGGAGAGATGTTCCTTTTCTCCCACGCTACAAACCGTTTCATATAGATTTATATGACGGGAATACCTCTGCTAGTCGGTACATGACTTATTTTGAGGTCACAACCGACCACTTGCCGCACAGCGACGCCACCCTCACACGATTATTCATCGGAGCATTGGAGGAGATCGTGTTCAACTAGTACCGCAACCTTTCCGACAACTGCATCCATTCTTTTGACGGCTTCAAGAATATGTTCCTGGAGAGATTCTACAAAGTGGGGCATGATGTGACAATGTCATCTCTTATGGACATCGTTCAGGGAGAGAGAGAGAGAGAGAGCTAATAAGGAACTATATCGAGCGGTTCCGCCAAACCGTAATGAGATTGCCCCAAGACAATCCCGAAAGCTCCTTGATTAAAATCTGCCAGAAGAAGTTGTACCCCACAATTAGCCTCTAGATGGGTGACGATCAGTTCAGGGATTGGACGACCTTCATCATAAATGCTACCAATGCAGCGGCGAAGTTGAAGAAGGCTCGTCAGCTGGGATTACACATCCCAAATGGAGAGAATAAGGGCAAATGGCCTGGTTCCACCTCCAGCAAGAACATCAGTGGCGGTACCTCCAACCAGGACAATAAAGGCAAACAGGTCATGGTCGCTGATGCGACCAAGAAGCCTAAACAAAAACAGGCAGAAGGTCAGTGGCCCAAGGTGAATTACTCATTTGAAGATAGTCATGTAAAACCTGTCTTCGATATGCTCTTGCAAGGGGGTAGGATCCAGCTCCCTCCACCAAGGCGCGAGCCTCGAGCGGCAGAAATAGAGGACCCAAAATATTGTTACTTCCACCGCTATGTCCATCATTCTACTCATGACTGCTTCCAATTAAAGCGGTACATCCAGAGTCTTATTGACTCCAAAGCTCTGTCGATAGATTTCGAAGAGGGTACCGTGGCTGCGAATATGGTATCAGTTCAATTTAGCAACTTTCCTCCAACAAATACTCCAGACGGGATAATACCTGTCCCTCGGGCAACGATGGAGGTTACTAATCTTTCACCCGTCCGGAACTAGACATCATGAACTCTATTGAAGCAGAAGTAAACAAGCTTATAGCTAGCAGTTTCATCTGTGAAGAGCAGCATCCAGACTGGGTAGCCAACATAGTACCAGTCATCAAGAAGAACGAAAAGATCCGAATTTGCATCGACTTCCGCAATCTGAATGCAGCATGCCCTAAGGATGAATTCCCTCTTCTGATCACCGACATAATGATCGATAATACGTGTGGCTTCGAGCGCATATCCTTTATGGATGGCTTTTAAGGATATATTCAAATCCAAATGTCTCCTGATGATGAGAAGCATACGTCATTCCGAACATCAATCGGCATGTATTGTTATACAGTCATGCCCTTCGTCCTGAAGAACGTCGGTGCTACATATCAACGTGCTATGAGCATCATCTTCAGAGATCATTTGCGCAAGACGGTGGAGTGTTACGTTGACGACATCGCTGTCAAAAGTCGCTCCAAAAATGATCACTTACATGATTTGAGAACAGTGTTCGACCTCACGCGAGCGCACAATCTGAAGATGAATCCTACCAAGTCTTTCCTGGGCGTGTCCAGCGGAAAGTTCTTGGGCTTCATCATTACTTCCCGGGGCATTCACATAGATCCCGATAAAACAAAAGCAATCCTGGAAATGAGTCCACCGAGGAACCTCCGTGACCTCCGCGGCCTTCAGGGAAGACTAGCCTACATCAGGAGGTTCATATCTAACCTCTCAGGGCGATGTCAACCCTTCACTCAACTCATGAGGAAAGGTGTCTCTTTTGTATGGAACGAGAAATGTCAGCGTGCCTTTGATGACATTAAGGAGTACATGACGAATCTGCCAGTTCTGGTAGCCCCGGTCGCCGGAAAGCCCTTCCTGCTCTTTGTACGGGCGATGGAACACTCCCTCGGTGCTTTGCTAGCACAGAATAATGATGCGGGACATGAACAAGCTATTTACTATCTCAGCCGAATAATGGTAGGACCGAAAAATTGGTACATTGCCGTGAAGAAGGAGTGCCTTGCCCTAGTGTTCGTCATTCAGAAAACACGATAATATGTTACAGGGCAGACAATCCATGTTGTCTCACGAGTCACTCCTCTCAGGGTTCTCATGACCAAACCAGGCGCACTCAGTTTTCATCTAGACACCTGGGCGATACTGTTGTCCCCCTATGACATGGTTTTTGTTCCGCAGAAGGCTGTCAAAGGTCAAGCCCTGGCCGACTTCTTACCAGCCCATCCAGGCTCAGAAATGGCCAAAATTTGTGAAGAAATCCCCGACGAAGTCGTCGCCTCAAACATGACTTCACATGATGCCATTTGGCGAATGTTCTTTGACGGTGTTTCAAGGACGGGGCCACAAGGTAACATCGTCGCTGGAGACGGGGTAGTATTAATTTCTTCCTCTGGTTTGGTGGTCAATCGGGCATATTCTCTCACAGAACCCTGTTCAAACAACGTAGCCGAATATAACGCTCTAGTCATCGGACTCCAACTCGCAAAAGAAGTAGGGATCAAGTACCTGGAAACGTATGGCGACTCGCCGCTGATTGTTAATCAGATCCGAGGCTCATACGAGGTTCACAACGAGGACCTGATTTCCTACTATCAGACATCAATTGCCATCATTGCAACCTTAGAAGGGTTCTTTACAGAGCATGTTCCTAGGCTCCAAAATATTGAAGCCGATGCCCAAGCAGGCCTCGCCGCTTCCTTGGCAGTGCCAAATGATACTCATCATCTAGTCGATGTAATAGGCCATGAGCTGGTCTGTCCCAAGAACAATGTTCAACTGGGTACGAGTTACTCCGCCCAGATAACCAACGACATACAAGACTGGAGATGCTCGTTCATCGACTTTGCAGTCTACGGAATCCTGCCAGAGAATATGACGGAAGCAACTTCAATCAGAAGGCGCTCTCTCAGATTCTTCTATGTTACCGAGACGAAAATGTTATATCGACGATCCTATGATGGGCTACTGTTAAGATGCCTGTCAAATACAGAAGCCAAAGAAGCATTACGTGAGGCTCACGATGGCGCTTGTGGGGCTCACCAATCTGGCCGAAAATTGCAATATCGTCTCCGCCGGATGGGTTATTACTGGCCCACAATGGTAGCAGATGCAGTTGATTATGCAAAAAAGTGTAAGGCTTGTCAGATACACACAAATTTTATACATCTGCCATCGAATTCTTGCACCCAACAGTATTCTCTTGGCCATTTAATGCATGGGGAATGGACATCATTGGGCCAATCACCCCACCGTCGTCTAGGGGGCATCGGTTCATACTTGCAATCATCGATTACTTCTCTAAATGGACGGAAGCTGTTCCGCTTGCAGAGGTAAAGACATCAAACATGATTAGTTTCATAAAACATCACGTCGTCGACCGTTTTGGACTGCCCCGGAGGATTATTCACGACAATGGTCCGCAGTTCGCAAGCCACGCTTTCTATCGATTTTGTGACAAGAATCGGATTCAGAACATGGCCTCGACGGCATATAACCCATCGGCTAATGGTCTGGATGAAGCCTTCAACAAAACCATAATCAGGCTCCTCAAAAAGTTTGTGTCTTTAAACAAATACGACTGGAATGAAAAGCTTGGCGAGTGCATATGGGCGTATTGCACTACTATTCGGACGGCTACAGGAAATACACCGTTCTCCTTAGTTTACAGGAGCGAGGCAGTTCTTCCATTGGAGACTCAGATCCCCTCGCTTCGCGTGGCCCTTACTTACCTATTGACGTCGGATGACAACCACCGCTAACGACTACAAGAACTGGAAGCCTTAGACGAGAAGCATTTACAAGCTCAACAAAGCATAGAGCTCTACCAAGCGCGCATCTCTCGAGATTTCAATAAGAAAGTCAAACAGAGAATATTCCAAGTCGGCGATATCGTCTTGGCCGTTCGCAGACCAATGGTCATGACTCACAAGACCCCTGACAAATTCCAGCCTAAATGGGATGGTCCGTTCATCATCGAGACTGTATTCTCCAATAGCACATACTGGCTCGTAAAACAGAATGGGGACTTGCTCATGATGCCCATAAACGGCAAGTACCACAAAAATACTATGTTTAAAAACATCCCCATATAGCCTAGAGTGTCGAGTTATGTACATCAGGTACCTCTGAACTTACACTATGTTCCCTCCGAGGGGACTCACATTGCATCTCTCCGAACGACAAGTCATGTATATTGATACCTCTGAACCTCCGGTTTAGTGTTTCGATTGTTATATATCACGTCCATATTACCTCTGATATAAACATTCTCCTAGCTTAACACCTGTACCCAAACCAGGATAAAAGACATAGTGTTAAGACTGTAAAACCTATTACGTCCATATTACCTCTGTTGGGTTTTGTCTCAAAATCTATTACTCGCACCTCCAGTGGGCAGAAGAGTAATAGGTCCACCAAAGATTATGCCCGATTATCGTGTGTCACGTCCAGATTACCTCTAATATCGATTGTCTCTCGACTTAACACCTGTACCCAGTTCTTGATAAAGACATGGTATTAAGACCACAAAACCTATCACGTCCTTATTATCTCTATTGGATTTTGTCTCAAAATCTATTACTCGTACCACCAGTGCGCAGAAGAGTAATAGGTCCACCAAAAGTCCCCCTACGGGATATCTAGTACAACTACCCCCACGTGGTTGTACATTGATCCTAGAATATCCACGTCCACCTTACCTCTGAGTTGTTCTATATATCCTTACAGAGTTCACTTCTACCATGTCCATACTACCTCTGAGTAGGAAAGCTCTGCCATTTATCCGAACCTATCACATCCATATTGCTCCTGTTAGGTTTCGTTCTTAATCTATTACTCGCACCATCGGTGCACAAAAAGAGTAGTAGGTCCACAAAATATTATTCAAATCTATTTGCTCGCATTTCTAGATGCACAAAAAGGCAATAGGTCCACAAAAGTCCTCCAACAGGATATTCTTTATCAAAATGCTGTATTAGGCCCTCTAATACAAGCACCACAAGATACCACAAGCAAAAAATGGAGTGAATGTATTCTATTTTTAGTTACATTCATAGGACTACACCTCCAATAAAGGATTACACTGAAGTCCAAAAGAAGCAAAACACAAACTACAGCTGAAGACAGACAAAACACAAAGACAAATACGAACGTTTATTTTTCATGTTCTCGGAAACAGCAATTACATGGCAACCCACGGATCCCTACAGTCAAGGATCATAGTTGTGTTGAGGCATATACCATTCCCTTAGCCATTTCGCATACGAAAGATCTATTTGATTGAGGTCTTCGACGGGGACAGGAGGGTCAGAACTCCCAGTGCTACTGCCCTCAGACATGGGCTCCTCCTTTATAGCGATCTCAATCTTAGAATTAATTTTCTCCCCGATGGACGCCAGCTCTTCCTTTACCTTAACTTTTGGTATCACCTTATTCTTAACAAACAGTGACTCTTGTTTGATGAAAGGAGGCAACATCTCCTCCTTCACAATGGTCTTAGCCTTCGGCATGGATGCTGCAAAAATCAAAAAAAGAAGATAGTTATATGAAGACAAAGTGGATGGGCTCCTTTTCAGCTATGCGACCTAGCCAAACAGAACTCATGCGGCTCAGTCATGAGGCACCTATGCGGTTCATGCGGCTCAGCCATGAAGTGCTCATGCGGCTCAGTCATGAGGCACTTATACAGTTTATGCAGCTCAGTCATGAAGTGCTCATGCGGCTCAGTCATGAGGAACTTATGAGGCTCAGTCATAAAGTGCACATGCGGATCAGTCTTGGGGCATTTTATGCGGTTCAGGTCCAAATGTGTAGCGCTTATGCAGCTCAGCCCATGCGGCCCTATCGTACAGAACACATGCGGTCCAAATGAGATAGAGCACGCGTCGACCAAGCTTAAAGCACAGAGGTGATATATGACACGCCCGCGCATAAAATATGCGATAAGGCCATTCAAAATTTTAGTCATCGTCTTTCCACCTTCCTTACCCTTGATAGGGGGTTGCACGTCGGGATGAATGGAAAGAGAGTCCGCTGCTCTCAACGGAGAGACAAGTCCCTTCCCTTTGGCCGCAGCACCAGTCGATTGGAAGCTTTTGGAGCCATGGCTAAATTGAGACAAAAAGATGAAGACGAAGGAGAAGAAGGTGAAAGAGAAAAATCCCTCTCCAAATGACCCCTATTTATAGAGTTTTGGAAGAGTGCCTCCTCGATTCTCAAGATCATTAAAGATAATGACGACGTTTGGGGATTTTATCCCTAGTAACCGTCGGCTTTATCTCAAAAAGAGAATCCGAATCCAAAACCAAATCAAAAAAATTAAATACAACAGTGACAGCTGGCAGGCTGGATGGGATCTCTCTGCGGCTGAAGATTTTTCTGCGGCTCGAGATCTCTCTGCGGCTCGAAATTTTTCTGCGGCTCAAGATTTCCCTACGACTCAAGATCTCCCTGCGGCTCAAGATCTTCCTACGGCTAAAGGTCTCTCATGACTTGAAGACTCCCTGCAGCTTAACATATCTCCATGCTTCTTATTCAAAGTATTCCAAATTTATAATTTGAAACTTTGAAGGGGGTCTTGTAGAAGCATAAAAAATATAGGGTTCATGCGAATCACAACCGGCCGCATGAGTACTTTGGGCCAAACAGGTCCGCATAAAGGAAAGTCGTATGACAGATTCAGCACCCTATGCGGCCCGTCTGCAACCAGACTGATTCGAGCCGCAGAAGGAAGATATGCGGCCAAGTTGATCAATCCTTCTGATAAAGCTGACAAACTCTGTCAAAACTGACAGCTCTGACAAAATGATAAGACGTGATCAGACAAAATGTCATGTCACTAAAAATAGGGTTCATGCGCTTAAATGTAGTCATGCGGCCAGAAGGATTGCTACCCGAGCCGCATGAACCTTATGCGGCTCAACCTATGCGGCCCTAAAGTCTCTAAGCTTTATGCGACTAAGGGTGATGGTAACCTAAGTCGCATGAGCTTTATGCTGCCCAAAATACAGAATCTATGCGGCTCAAAAGTCCTTAAGCTAAGGGAGACTGCGACCTAAGCCGCATGAGTCTTATGCGGCCCAGCATGGCCAAAAACTGAAAAACTCATGCAACTCAAAATGACTCCAGCAGATTAATCCTATCCTTTGATAGGACACGTGGCAGGCTGACCAAGTCCCAACCACCCAGATTTGCTGTAACAAAATCCCAACAAATCGCTAGCTGGCAGCCAAAGAGTGGGTCTTTACGTGCTGATTAGCCACGTGGCCACGGGCCATCTATGCGGCTCAAAACACATATCACAATAAATAGCAGGGTGCCACACCCCTGCAAGAGGCTGGCAACCTACGAAGGGCAATTTCTTTAAGAGCTAAAGTCTGCGTCGGATAGTCCAAGGAGTAAGGCAGAGTTGATACACTTTCCTGAGCCTCCACCGTCACCCCTCAGAATCAAAAACAAAACAAGCGAGTTTGCAATCAATTTCTTTCTGGGCTTTTTTTGTACAAGCGAGTTTGCAATCAATTTTAGTATTTCTGTAATACCTGTCTTTGATATTTAATGGTAAATACGATGGCGACTCTGCTGGGGACGTCCTTCTCCTCTGATGAGAAACTGGTGACGCAATCTGACACGTCCAAGCTCGGCTATATACAGCAAATGCTTGTGGTTCGTTTTGACCGACAAGCCTTCGAAGAAATGCTCTCCGAAGGGAGTGCCAGCCCGTCACAGAAGCGAGCCAACCCAAAGAGAACTCGCAGGAAGTCGGCGCACAAAACTGTTGCCTCCGACCAAGTTCTTGAAGAAGCTCCTTCTGCAGCCCAAGACAGTGATCGAAGCTCTCCTGTGGCTTTACTTCCGACCACAGAGGACCCCACTGTCCCTAAATCCAGCAAAGGAAAATACTACAATGCTGTGTTTTTGGGGGCAGAAGAGAAATCCACACGGACGAAGAAGAGGCCGCATAAGAGAAATAGGCAGTCTGTCCATGCGACAACCAATTCTGGCCGCAGACAGACGATCCATGCTGCTGCCAACTTTGATCACAGAAAGTGGCCTATGCGGTAGCCAACTCTAGCCACAGAAAGACGGTCCATGCGACAGCCAACTCTGGCCGCAAAAAAATAGCCCATGCGGCAGCCAGCTCTGGCCGCAGGAATATGGCCCATACGGCAGCCAATCCTGGCCTCAGATAGATTGTCTCATACGGCCCTGTTAGAAGCTCTGTGTTCGACCGTCTCTCATGCGGGCCCGACTCTATGTGGCCTATTGAGGATGTGGAATATTCCAATCAGGACTCTTCTTACTATGCGCCTTTAGGCGCTAAGTTGAAGAAGTCCAGGACAATGCCATCCCAATAATCCCAGTCAACTGTCCAAGCTATTGAACTTCAGCGGGCACCGTTAAATGTTATACAGGCTTCTGATGGAAAATTGTACAGAACCAGCCGCATCCAGTCCCAGGACTAACAGACAGGGTGGGTCTTTAAAGTCTCCCTTCAACGATCGAGAGCAAGTGCTTTTACTAGCCTCGGATCAGGGAGCAAACATGATACCAACGTACCTGTGTGCTCGGGATACCCGAGTCCACAAGTTTGATGCAAAGGTAGATCAGCTTGCTATCGACTTACGTGAGATGATTACTCACAAAGCAAAGAAGCAACCTTGGCATACGATGAGTCCCTCTCGGGACGTTGTTGCACCCAAGTCATCATCAACTGCTGCTGTGACAAGTCAGCAACACCTGAAGATCGGCAGTCCATTTTTCAATGACAGTAACAGCCCGCACCTGTCCGACAATAACTCGAAAAACAGGCAAATTTTGAGAGACAAAGAGTTTTCTTTTGCCTCCTGTAATTCAACTCGGAAGGTTTCTTCCGACAAAGGGGGAAGCAGACAGGCTCTTCCAGCCCGACAATCTCAGCCAGCACTACAAAGAAACTCTCATCTGGAAGGTTACCACCGACAGCCACATGGGGTGTCTATTTAGCCACTCGATCCAAAAAGAAGCTTCCAGCACCTAGGGGTGCACCTTCTGCCTCCTTAGGAGCAGATGAAGCTGGGGGTAGCAGTCCTCTCAATATATGCGATAACCCGGTATACCAAGAGCACACACAGGGGGTAGAGATCCTCCAGAACTATGCAATAGACTTGGACTTCCCTGAGGGCGACCGCCCTCACCAAGACGATGCAGCTTCCTACACAGGGGGTAGCACCCCTTCCGAGTCCGAGGAAGATGACATTCTGACATTCTCCATGATTTCTCTGTCAAGGGTACGACACAGAAAGCACCTCTACTACGATCCCTTCCACCTCTACCCACGTGAGGACAGTCTTTATGGCCGACGATGATCATGAATCACCTACTGACCGACAACGTCTATAAGTACTTAAAGCCATGCTCCTGTCCTTGGTCAACTCAGTAGACAAAATCAAAGACGCCTTGCCAACTCAACCAGCAAGGATTCCCAGACAAACAAGCTTGGGACCCGCAGTCAACGCGGACTCTAACACGACCGCCCCTCCTTTGGGTGATGATCCTTTAGGACCATCCGTTCCTTCAGCTACGAACGAAGCCAAAGAGGCAAGGAGGGAAGTCCAGGAGCTTCGAGTAATGTTCAATACCCGAGACTCCTCCTGAGACCTCAGAATAAGGTAGCCATATCCTGTCGCATGGAGAGATGTTCCATTTCCCCTATGCTACAAACCGTTCTATATAGATTCATATGACGGGAATACCTCTGCTAGTCGGTACAAGACTTATTTTGAGGTCACAACCGACCACTTGCCGCATAGAGACGCCATCCTCATACGATTATTCATCGAAGCATTGGAGGGGATCGCGTTCGACTGGTACCGCAACCTTTTTGACAACTGCATCCATTCTTTTGACGGCTTCAAGCACATGTTTCTGGAGAGATTCTACGAAGAGGGGCATGATGTGATAATATCGTCTCTTATGGACATCGTTCAGGAAGAGAGAGATAGCTAACAAGGAACTATATCGAGCAGTTCTGCCAAACTGCAATGAGATTGCCCCAAGGTAATCCCGAGAGCTCCTTGATTGAAATCTGCCAGAAGAAGTTGTACCCCGTAATTAGCCTCTGGATGGGTGACGATCAGTTCAGGGATTGGACAATCTTCATCATAAGTGCTACCAATGCAGAGGCAAAGTTGAAGAAGGCTCGCCAGCTGGGATTGCACATCCCAGATGGAGAGAATAAGGGCAAACGTCCTAGTTCCACCTCCAGCAACAACATCAGTGGCGGCACCTCCAACTGGGACAATAAAGGCAAACAGGTCATGGTCGCTGATGCGACCAAGAAGCCTGAACAAAAACAGACGGAAGGTCAGTGGCCCAAGGTGGATTACTCATTTGAAGATAGTCATGTCAAACCTGTCTTCGATATGCTCTTGCAAGGGGGTAGGATCCAGCTTCCTCCCCCAAGGCGCGAGCCTCGAGCGGAAGAAATGGAGGACCCAAAATATTGTCACTTCTACCGCTATGTCCATCATTCCACTCATGACTGCTTTCCATTAAAGCGGTACATCCAGAGTCTTATCGACTCCAATGCTCTGTCGATAGATTTCGAAGAGGTTACTGTGGCTGTGAATATGGTATCAGTTCAATTCGGCGACTTCCCTCCAACAAATACTCGAGACTGGGTAATACCTATCCCTCAGGCAACGATGGAGGTTACTAATCTTCTATCCGTCCGGAACCAGACATCATGAACCCGATTGAAGAAGAAGTAAACAAGCTTATAGCTAGCAGTTTCATCCGTGAAGAGCAGCACCCAGACTGGGTAGCCAACATAGTACCAGTCATCAATAAGAACGGAAAGATCCAAATTTGCATCGACTTCCGCAATCTGAATGCGGCATGCCCTAAAGATGAATTCCCTCTTCCGATCACCGATATAATGATCGATAATACGTGTGGCTTCGAGCGCATGTCCTTTATGAATGGCTTTTCAGGATACATTCAAATCAAAATGTCTCCTGATGATGAGAAAGATACGTCATTTCGAACACCGATCGACATGTATTGTTATACGATCATGCCCTTCGGCCTGAAGAACGCCGGTGCTACATATCAACGTGCTATGAGCGTCATTTTCAGAGATCATTTGCGTAAGACGGTGGAGTGTTACGTTGACGACATCGCTGTCAAAAGCCGTTCAAAAAATGATCACTTACATGATTTGAGAACTGTGTTCGACCTCATGCGAGCGCACAATCTGAAGATGGATTGTAACACCCAGTTTTCCAGATGAGGGTATTTTTGAAATTTTGTGATTATAAAAATTATTATTGATATTTATTTTATATTATAATTTTTGGTGATTTTTAATAATTTTTAAACTATTTAAAAATTGCTTTGAGTCATGACTTGTGATTTTGATGTGCTGTCGGTGAAACCCTAGTGACTGCATGGCCTAGAGCCTAACCATGTCATTAGTATGTTTTAATTATCATTTTTAGCCTAGGAGAATTTGATCATTTTGGCTTATTTGATTTTTTTTAAATTAATTTAATGAATTGGTGAATTCTAGTTTGACTTTGACTTGTTGAGACCTAGTGGACTAGCCTAGAACCTAACCCTAGCTATGGTAACCCTAGTCTAACTTAGGTTAACCTACTTTTAGTCATTAGAGACTAATTTTGGAATAGGAGGATTAGTTTGAGTGAAATCATTTTATGATTTATGGTTTAGTGAAATGACTTATGATTTCATGACTCAATGACTTAGGACTTGGCCCATGGCCCATAACTAGAAGCCCTAACCCTAACTAAACCCTAAATGACCATCCACATAGGGATCCCTACCCTATTTAAACACTTATTTATTAGGGTTGCCTCTTTTTATCATTCCAACACTTGAAGAAAAGAGAGGTATTCTTCCCCCTTCCAAAAATTTCCATTTATTCATTTGATCTCATTTTTCATCCTAGTCTCTTGCATTAGGTTTAATTTCTGTATATTTTATAAATCTAGAGGTTAATCTCAGCTTTGGGCTCATTTGGAGCATTTGGCCATCAAGAGGAACACCCCCCATTTGGAGCTTTTCCATACAATTTGCACCTATAGGTAAAACTCCTCAAATTGATTTAAATTGCTATTTTCTTTGCATTTAGGGCTAGATCTAGGAGTCCCCTAGCTATCCCTGGAATTTGGGCACAATTCGTGTCAGTTTAGTGTCCGTATCGGACACGTATCCATTTGATAGGCTAGGTGTTCGATAGAATGCCCCTTAGGAATTTATTTTCAATTTTTGAAAATGTAATTACATGGATTGATAGATCTTGGTATGTACATTAAATTTTGTGAAGAGTGTTAGGTATTTTGGTGTCTTGTTGTGTCGGATTTTCGTGTTGAACACGCTGTGCACACATGTACCCTGTGTCCTGCTACTCGGGGTCAACAACTCCCGACACAGGACACGTGGACATGCCATTTTGGCGAGGAGCTTGGGGTATCGACTGCCACCATCCTCCCAAAAAATAGGAGCACGTGGTTGCGTGTGCGAGGAGAAATCCTCCTCGTACTGGCCGTGCGCGTGCTGTGCAGGCTTGGGTTTTCGACACTGACACGCACTTTTATTTCAGACACAGGGACACGGGGACGCGGTGCAGGGTGACACGTGTGTAGCCCTACTCTGGGCGAACACAGGGACACGTGCACGAGGATACTGGTGTCGTGTGTTGTGTCCTGGGTCGACCGACACCCGTGCACGATGATTATTCTGTGTGCATAGTTTTTGTGCACTGTTTTGTATTTTAATTCGTATGGACACGTTGTGTCCACTTTGTGGACACAAACCACTTGAGTAATATGTACACAGCATGTAAATGCTTTACCAATCATTTATTGGTCATTTTAGCATGATTTTAGTGTTCCATTTCGAAATTCCTATTTTTACTGATACCATATTTGATTTTCAAAATCCTGAACTGTGATTTCAGTTTAAATTGATTTTTATGATGTTCTAATTGCCATATTATTTCACACATGTGTAATAGGACTTGCCAGATGGGTGTTACCTGTTAGTTTTGGTTTTGCACTTGATAATGGGATTTTCGAAGGTGGGATGATATGAAATGTTGACTGGTACATGATTTCAGTCTTTTAAATTTTGATTTAGTTTTCTCTTCTGAATACTTATTTTTATTGCTGATTAATTGCTATATATGATGCCCCACATGTGTATTAGTTAATGCTAAGTGGGATTAGCATGTTAGTTTAGGTTTTCACTCAAATGAATGGATTTTTGAATGTAGGTTGGACTGCAAATGGGTCGACTGATACACGTTTACTGTTTTTTTCCAATTCTAAGAATTTCTTCCTGTTTTGCACTATTTTTCCCTGTTTAAATCCCATGTTTGAATCCTACACATGTGTAATGGATCACTACAATGTTCGTTATTGGCTAGTGTTAGGTTTTAGATATCAAATTGGGTTTGAGGGTGTTGAATGATATATATAAAACACACTGTTAGACTGTTAGTTTAGTATTTATTTTACTGTCATATTATTTCTTTTATTAAAACTGATTTCGAGTTTATTTACTATGTTTTAATTCATATGCATTGTGTTAGACTGCTAGGATGAATTCCCATGTTAGTTTAGGATTTGCATGATTGATTGGTTTTTCGAAATTCGGCTTGGAGTGGTTTTGAAACTGTCGAATTGGTCTCAGGTTCTTGAGAACCATTTGCTAGAAATTATTAACACTAAGTCCTAGATTTGTACTTCTGTGGTTTTATATTTGGTTTTGAAATTTAGTTTAGATTATGTGTTAATTGCTTGGATATCACACTGATTTTTCCCATACCCTTCACTACACCAATGGACTGAGATGCAACTAGGAACAATGCCATTGCCATGATTCCTTCACTGAATTTAACCCATGCATATGCCCTCTCAGTAAATTGCACTGCTCAGTCCTATTTTCCTCCTGTCCAGACTTGAGTCCAGAGCACAGCTCCTTCATGTGTTTTGGTTCAGTCCACACCTCCTTGTAGTCTCAAGTATGGACTATTAGTATCAAATGTTGGTGGCAGTCCTTGACACTTGAATATCTCTTTGTACTATCCATATTGCCCTCTCCAAGTGCATAGTTCAGTCCCTGTTCAAGAGAATGCACAGGTTATGGATACTTTATATCCTTCACAAATTTTAGAGTCCTTATTCTACATGTTCAGACCCCCCCTTCAACCAATCCTCTACCTTAATGTTCTGTCCTAGGTTGCCATGCCACCATGTTAACTCACACACACACTTTGCACTACCTAAACCCTCATATGTACCATTTACACACATTGCAATCCTGAGGTTGGACACTCTTGACACCCTGTTACAAACCCTCACACACATGGTTTTTTCTGTCATATGTCCATTCACCCACACATGACGAACACATGGCCCTAACCATACACACCCTCACATGTAGACACACACACATGCAATGTAATGATTCATTTTGTTTCCCTAAAATGCCTAAAACCTATTACACACACATGGCTCTCACACTTGGTCACAAATCACCCATTGTGGTATCACACATACACACAAACACATGTACCCCCTCTCTATCTCACTATATGTATATATAAATATATTATCTAAATGTTGATATAATAATGTAGCCTATATATATATATGTGTATGATAACTATATTAACTTAGTATAATATACAATATGTGTGAATATGGCCTATAGCCTATATGCATGGCACATTGCACTTGGGTGTATCCCTATGTGATTAGCCTAGACATATAGCCTATGGCTCATAAACCTGTATTTCTGGCTTGAATGCCAGTGTAGGAGTGTGGTTGGCTTGTATAACCTAGAAATTGAGTGTGCTTGCTAGAATAGGCTGGGTAGGCCTAGTGAGACTTGACTAGACTAGTATTGACCTAGTTTGACCTAGACAGTTGACCAGGTTGACTTAGAGTTGACTTTGACCTAGATTGGCCTAGAAATCATGTAGATTGCATCGTAGATTTTATTTACCTGGTTTTAAACATGTTATAACCTGTACTGCTCTATTTAGGACATTGTGACTCCGGTACAGACATCTGATATTTCACTACTCTTCTCAGAGTAGCAGGCGAGTACATTCTCTGATAGTTCTCTCATTTACTTGTCAATTATTGTACTTCAGTTCTAGATAGTTTTATGTGGTTCTTACAACACGTATGGATATTTCTGGATTCATGTATGCGACACACATACCATTAGTCTGGCCTCTATTTCTGGAATCACTACTGGCATCACCTTCTGGAATCACTACTGGAACCACCTACTAGAATCACCCTGGAATCTTTTGCTGGTATCATTATGTTTGGATGGACTCATCCCAATTTCTCGTGTCGTTTTCTGGATTCACTTATACTTCCTGGGCAGGGAAATATCGGAATAGGCATGTGAACATACCCAAATACTGGAACCACTCCCTTGGAATTATACTGGAATGATAGCCATCTCACACCCGGCCAGGTGTGTGATGTGCCGTATTACCTACAGCTGTTCACATGTCGATCCCGATATTTTAAAACACATTGTTAGAGTATAGGCTGGACTCACCCTGGAATCCTTGATCACTATAACTGGAATCGTCCCTTACTGGATTCATCTTGTATGAGATTCATCCTGTACTGGACTTACATTGGAGTTACACTGGTTTACATTTTCTGTCTGAACTTTATATCATATTACCCTGGTTCAGCTAGTTCTATTTTTACAGTCTTCATTGCTATGATTCTTCTCTTGTTTAGTTATTTACTTTCCTTGTACTTTATCTGTCTTTCTTACCATCACCTGAATATAAACTGCCATTTTTATCAATACAACTGTCTATAACTGCTTTATAGTTCTCTGTCATTTACTTGGGTTTTCTACATGAGATGTGCTCGTTCTTGTCCTGACTGGACCTGTTGAAATTTTACAGATTATTGCCCTAAGGATGCATGCCCTACATATTATGGACCCGGAGACGGGATGACTACCTTTGGTCCCGACTCTCAGGAGTGATCGGATTTAGTTTAGTAGACTAGTATCTATTTTCATGTTGATCTTGTTATAGAAGTTTCGAGACTTGTGTAGTACTTGAGATTTGTTGAGAGTTGTTATTATTTTAGTAGTTGTTCTTCTATTCTTAGTTTAATTCTTCTGTGTTTATCTTATCGTGCTTAGACTGTGATTGAGTTCAATATCTTATACTTGTCCTCCGTTCGGAGTTGATCTTGATGAGTACATTATAATTGCGTGAGTTGCTGGTTAGATAGTAACCTAGGACAGCGTTCTACCGCCGACACTGCGGCGTAGGCTGGGTGTCGTTACGTACTCGTACCCTCACAGTGGGTGCGGGTCGTGACACATTTTTAGTGGTGGCCCATGCAGGTCGAGAGTCGTATTAGAGCGATATCGTGGTAGGACGACGACTTAGTTGTACTGCTGCGAGCCTGCGATAGGATTGAGAGATAGGCTTTAACGGAGAGGTACTCAATCACAGTTAGGAAAAATTCTGCTTCAATTCATGCCATCTACATATCTTACTGACTTGTCTTCTTTGCAATAAACTGTCCTCCTTTGATTTATCGATTCCTGCTCAGTATTGACTTCCTTTTCGATCTGTCTTCAGGATGGTGGAGATACGATCACATCGCTCTGGTACAGTAGTCGCTGGAGAGGGGTCTGCCACCTCTCGTCCATTGCAGCAGCCTGTTGAGACCGTAGCACCTTCTGTTCCTGATCAGGTAGGAGCTTCTGTAGCCATTGGGGGTATGCCTCTACTTGTTCAGAGGACGACCCCAGTCATTCCTGAGATGTTTCAGTAGCAGCATCAGCAGCCACCTGCAGGGACAATTGACGCCGTTCAGCTGTTGGCTTTCTTCAGGCAGTATATGGAGGGTCAGCAGACCCAGCAGCATAGGCACATGGCAAAGCTCAGCAGAGGCATTGATCTGGCAGTGACAGCAGTGGAGAGAGTCGTAGCTCAGCCAGCGGCAGCCCCGCAGCCGTACCAGCCACAGGAGAAGGGCATCCAGGACTTCCAGAAGATGCACCCGAGAGACTTCAGAGGGACAGAGGGGATCCTGTATGCCGATGAGTGGATCGAGCATATGGAAGAGATCTTCAGGCTGGCTGAGATCCCGACGAGGCTCCAGATAGAGGCAGCGGCCAGTATGATGCAGGATCTGGCCGGTACATGGTACCAGACCGACCCGAGGGTTGGCACAGCAGGACATACTTGGGCAGCATTCAAGAAGCTGTTCAAGGAGAAGTTCTTTCCAGACGCAGCACTGGGAGCCCTCGAGACCCAGTTCGAGGCCCTAGTTCAGGGGACCCAGTCCGTAGAGGAGTACGCAGGAGAGTTCTGCTGCCTGAGCAGATTTATGGAGGACTTGTCGAAGACGACGAAGGCCCGAAGGTTCCGAAAGGGCTTGGTAAAGGAGGTCAAGTCCTATACCAAGAACGCCCGCAGTGCTACATTTGAGGAGATCCTGGTGGACGCACTAGCTGCAGAGGATGATCTTGAGCTTAGGCTCAAGAGGGGGCGAGACTTCCAGGGTGGTAGCAGCAACGGGGGTCAGGCCAAGAGGCCCCATGTGCAGGCTCAGCAGGCACGGGCACCAGTGAGAGTGCAGCAGGCACAGCATCAGCATAGAGGACAGGACCGCGAGGTGCCGACTTGTGCATGCTGCAGGAAGGCAGGGCATGTTTGGGAGTCTTGTAGGAGGAGGCTGAAGGTTTGTCTATTTTGTGGGTCTGGTGCTCACAAGATGATAGATTGTCCCGCTGCACCTCCTTATGAGGGAGCTAGGCCACCTGTAGCTCAACACCAGAGGGGTATAGCTTTTGCGATGGCGGTCGAGGAGACCGACGCTGCAGGTGATGGGTTAGCAGGTTTGTCCTTTTCATTCTTCCTCCCCACTTTCCTGTGTGATTCCATTAGTACCTGCCAGGATATTGTTTGTGATTGTTAGATAGTGTAGCTACCCTGTTCGAGACTGTGAAATCACGACCAGTAGGATTGTGTTGCTTTGACCTTGATTTGCTGGGGGTTTGACCTAGGAAGGGTGCGATCATCTTAATTTCGAGGACGAAATTTTTCTAAGGTGGGTAGGATTGTAACACCCAGTTTTCCAGATGAGGGTATTTTTGAAATTTTGTGATTATAAAAATTATTATTGATATTTATTTTATATTATGATTTTTGGCAATTTTTAATAATTTTTAAACTATTTAAAAACTGCTTTGAGTCATGACTTGTGATTTTGATGTGCTGTCGGTGAAACCCTAGTGACTGCATAGCCTAGAGCCTAACCATGTCATTATTATGTTTTAATTATCATTTTTAGCCTAGGAGAATTTGATCATTTTGGCTTATTTGATTTTTTTTAATTAATTTAATGAATTGGTGAATTCTAGTTTGACTTTGACTTGTTGAGACCTAGTGGACTAGCCTAGAACCTAACCCTAGCTATGGTAACCCTAGTCTAACTTAGGTTAACCTACTTTTAGTCATTAGAGACTAATTTTGGAATAGGAGGATTAGTTTGAGTGAAATCATTTTATGATTTATGGTTTAGTGAAATGACTTATGATTTCATGACTCAATGACTTAGGACTTGGCCCATGGCCCATAACTAGAAGCCCTAACCCTAACTAAACCCTAAATGACCAGCCACATAGGGATCCCTACCCTATTTAAATACTTATTCATTAGGGTTGCCTCTTTTTATCATTCCAACACTTGGAGAAAAGAGAGGTATTCTTCCCCCTTCCAAAAATTCCCATTTATTCATTTGATCTCCTTTTTCATCATAGTCTCTTGCATTAGGTTCTAATTTCTGTATATTTTATAAATCTGGAGGTTAATCTCAGCTTTGGGCTCATTTGGAGCATTTGGCCATCAAGAGGAACACCCCCCATTTGGAGCTTTTCCGTACAATTTGCACCTATAGGTAAAACTTCTCAAATTGATTTAAATTGCTATTTTCTTTGCATTTAGGGCTAGATCTAGGAGTCCACTAGCTGTCCCTGGAATTTGGGCACAATTCGTGTCAGTTTCGTGTCCGTATCGGACACGTATCCATTTGATAGGCTAGGTGTTCGATAGAATGCCCCTTAGGAATTTATTTTCGATTTTTGAAAATGTAATTACATGGATTGATAGATCTTGGTATGTACATTAAATTTTGTGAAGAGTGTTAGGTATTTTGGTGTCTTGTTGTGTCAGATTTTCGTATTGAACACGCTGTGCACACACGTACACTGTGTCCTGCTACTCGGGGTAAACAACTCCCGACACAGGACACGTGGACACGCCATTTTTGGCGAGGAGCTTGGGGCATCGACTGCCACCATCTTTCCAAAAAATGGGAGCACTTGGTTGCGTGTGCGAGGAGAAATCCTCCTCGCACTGGCCGTACTGGCCGCGCACGCGCGCTGTACAGGCTTGGGTTTTCGACACTGACATGCACTTTTATTTCAGACACGGGGACGCGGTGCAGGGAGACACGTGTGTAGCCCTACTCTGGGCGAACACAGGGACACGTGCACGAGGACACTGGTGTCGTGTGTCGTGTCCTAGGTCGATCGACACCCGTGCACGATGATTGTTCTGTGTGCACAGTTTTTGTGCACTGTTTTGTATTTTAATTCGTATGGACACGTTTGTGTCCACCATAAACCACTTGAGTAATATGTACACAGCATGTAAATGCTTTACCAACCATTTATTTGTCATTTTAGCATGATTTTAGTGTTCCATTTCGAAATTCCCGTTTTCACTGATACCATGTTTGATTTTCAAAATCCTGAACTGTGATTTCAGTTTAAATTGATTTTTATGATGTTCTAATTGCCACATTGTTTCACACATGTGTAATAGGACTTGCTAGATGGGTGTTACCTGTTAGTTTTGGTTTTGCACTTGATAATAGGATTTTCGAAGGTGGGATGATATGAAATGTTTACTGATACATGATTTCAGTCTTTTAAATTCTGATTTAGTTTTCTCTTTTGAATACTTATTTTTATTGCTGATTAATTGCTATATATGATGCCCCACATGTGTATTAGTTAATGCTAAGTGGGATTAGCATGTTAGTTTAGGTTTTCACTCAAATGAATGGATTTTTGAATGTAGGTTGGACTGCAAATGGGTCGACTGATACACGTTTACTGTTTTTTCCAATTCTGAGAATTTCTCCCTGTTTTGCACTGTTTTTCCCTGTTTAAATCCCATGTTTGAATCCTACACATGTGTAATGGATCACTACAATGTTCGTTATTGGCAGTGTTAGGTTTTAGATTTCAAATTGGGTTTAAGGGTGTTGAATGATATATAAAACACACTGTTAGACTGTTAGTTTAGTATTTATTTTACTGTCATATTATTTCTTTTATTAAAACTGATTTCGAGTTTATTTACTATGTTTTAATTCATATGCATTGTGTTAGACTGCTAGGATGAATTCCCATGTTAGTTTAGGATTTGCATGATTGATTGGTTTTTCGAAATTCGGCTTGGAGTGGTTTTGAAACTGTCGAATTGGTCTCAGGTTCTTGAGAACCATTTGCTAGAAATTATTAACACTAAGTCCTGGATTTGTACTTCTATGGTTTCATATTTGGTTTTGAAATTTAGTTTAGATTATGTGTTAATTGCTTGGATATCACACTGATTTTTCCCATACCCTTTACTACACCAATAGACTGAGATGCAACTAGGAACAATGCCATTGCCATGATTCCTTCACTGAATTTAACCCATGCATATGCCCTCTCAGTAAATTGCACTGC
This sequence comes from Iris pallida, assembly GCA_029216955.1. Taxonomy (NCBI): domain Eukaryota; kingdom Viridiplantae; phylum Streptophyta; class Magnoliopsida; order Asparagales; family Iridaceae; genus Iris; species Iris pallida. The sequence goes on along the minus strand of JANAVB010022597.1, from coordinate 16,755,132 downwards.
TCAGTCCTATTTTCCTCCTGTCCAGACTTGAGTCCAGAGCACAGCTCCTTCATGTGTTTTGGTTCAGTCCACACCTCCTTGTAGTCTCAAGTATGGACTATTAGTATCAAATGTTGGTGGCAGTCCTTGACACTTGAATATCTCTTTGTACTATCCATATTGCCCTCTCCAAGTGCATAGTTCAGTCCCTGTTCAAGAGAATGCACAGGTTATGGATACTTTATATCCTTCACAAAATTTAGAGTCCTTATTCTACATGTTCAGACCCCCCTTCAACCAATCCTCTACCTTAATGTTTTGTCCTAGGTTGCCATGCCACCATATTAACTCACACACACTTTGCACTACCTAAACCCTCATATGTACCATTTACACACATTGCAATCCTGAGGTTGGACACTCTTGACACCCTGTTACAAACCCTCACACACATGGTTTTTTCTGTCACATGTCCATTCACCCACACATGACGAACACATGGCCCTAACCATACACACCCTCACATGTAGACACACACACATGCAATGTAATGATTCATTTTGTTTCCCTAAAATGCCTAAAACCTATTACACACACATGGCTCTCACACTTGGTCACAAATCACCCATTGTGGTATCACACATACACACAAACACATGTACCCCCTCTCTATCTCATTATATGTATATATAAATATATTATCTAAATGTTGATATAATAATGTAGCCTATATATATATATGTGTATGATAACTATATTAACTTAGTATAATATACAATATGTGTGAATATGGCCTATAGCCTATATGCATGGCACATTGCACTTGGGTGTATCCCTATGTGATTAGCCTAGACATATAGCCTATGGCTCATAAACCTGTATTTCTGGCTTGAATGCCAGTGTAGGAGTGTGGTTGGCTTGTATAACCTAGAAATTGAGTGTGCTTGCTAGAATAGGCTGGGTAGGCCTAGTGAGACTTGACTAGACTAGTATTGACCTAGTTTGACCTAGACAGTTGACCAGGTTGACTTAGAGTTGACTTTGACCTAGATTGGCCTAGAAATCATGTAGATTTCATCGTAGATTTTATTTACCTGGTTTTAAACATGTTATAACCTGTACTGCTCTATTTAGGACATTGTGACTCCGGTACAGACATCTGATATTTCACTACTCTTCTCAGAGTAGCAGGCGAGTACATTCTCTGATAGTTCTCTCATTTACTTGTCAATTACTGTACTTCAGTTCTAGATAGTTTTATGTGATTCTTACAACACGTATGGATATTTCTGGATTCTTGTATGCGACACACATACCATTAGTCTGGCCTCTATTTCTAGAATCACTACTGGCATCACCTTCTGGAATCACTACTGGAACCACCTACTGGAATCACCCTAGAATCTTTTGCTGGTATCATTATGTTTGGCTGGACTCATCCCGATTTCTCGTGTCGTTTTCTGGATTCACTTATACTTGCTGGGCGAGGAAATATCGGAATAGGCATATGAACATACCCAAATACTGGAACCACTCCCTTGGAATTATACTAGAATGATAGCCATCTCACACCCGGCCAGGTGTGTGATGTGCCGTATTACCTACAGCCGTTCACATGTCGATCCCGATATTTTAAAATACACTGTTAGAGTATAGGCTGGACTCACCCTGGAATCCTTGATCACTATAACTGGAATCGTCCCTTACTGGATTCATCTTGTATGAGATTCATCCTGTACTGGACTTACATTGGAGTTACACTGGTTTACATTTTCTGTCTGAACTTTATATCATATTACCCTGGTTCAGCTAGTTCTGTTTTTACAGTCTTTATTGCTATGATTCTTCTCTTGTTTAGTTATTTACTTTCTTTGTACTTTATCTGTCTTTCTTACCATCACCTGAATATAAACTACCATTTTCATCAATACAACTGTCTATAACTGCTTTATAGTTCTCTGTTATTTACTTGGGTTTTCTAGATGAGATGTGCTCGTTCTTGTCCTGACTGGACCTGTTGAAATTTTACAGATTATTGCCCTGAGGATGCATGCCCTACATATTATGGACCCGGAGACGGGATGACTACCTTTGGCTCCGACTCTCAAGAGTGATCGAATTTAGTTTAGTAGACTAGTATCTGTTTTCATGTTGATCTTGTTATAGAAGTTTCGAGACTTGTGTAGTACTTGAGATTTGTTGAGAGTTGTTATTATTTTAGTAGTTGTTCTTCTATTCTTAGTTTAATTCTTCTGTGTTTATCTTATCGTGCTTAGACTGTGATTGAGTTCAATATCTTATACTTGTCCTCCGTTCGGAGTTGATCTTGATGAGTACATTATAATTGCGTGAGTTGTTGGTTAGATAGTAACCTAGGACAGCGTTCTACCGCCGACACTGCGGCGTAGGCTGGGCGTCGTTACGTACTCGTACCCTCACAGTAGGTGCGGGTCGTGACATGAATCCTACCAAGTCTTTTCTGGGCGTGTCCAGCGGGAAGTTCTTGGGCTTCGTCATTACTTCCCGGGGCATTCACATAGATCCCGATAAAACAAAAGCAATCCTGGAAATGAGTCCACCGAGGAACCTCCGTGAACTCCGCGGCCTTTAGGGAAGACTAGCCTACATCAGGAGGTTCATATCTAACCTCTTAGGGAGATGTCAACCCTTCACTCAACTCATGAGGAAAGATGTCTCTTTCGTATGGAACGATGAATGTCAGCGTACCTTTGATGACATTAAGGAGTACCAGACGAATCTGCCAGTTCTGGTAGCCCCGGTCGTCGGAAAGCCCTTCCTGCTCTATGTACGGGCGATGGAACACTCCCTCGGTGCTTTGCTAGCACAGAATAATGATGCGGGACATGAATAAGATATTTACTATCTCAGTCGGATGATGGTATGACCGAAAAATAGGTACACCGTCGTGGAGAAGGAGTGCCTTGCCCTAGTGTTTGCCATTCAGAAAATACGACAATATGTGACAGGGCAGACCATCCATGTTGTCTCACGAGTCAATCCTCTCAGAGTTCTCATGACCAAACCAGGCGCACTCAGTTCTCATCTAGCCACCTGGGCGATACTGTTAGCCCCCTACGACATGATTTTTGTTCCGTAGAAGGATGTCAAAGGTCAAGCCCTGGCCGACTTCTTAGCAGCCCATCCATGCTCAGAAATAGCCAGAATTTATGAAAAGATCCTCGACAAAGTCGTCGTCTCAAACATGACTTCACATGATGCCATTTGGCGAATATTCTTTGACGGTGCTTCAAGGACGGGGCCACAAGGTGACATCATCGCTAGAGTCGGGGTAGTATCAATTTCTTCCTCTGGATTGGTGGTCAATCGGGCATATTCTCTTACAGAACCCTGTTCAAACAACGTAGCCGAATATAACGCTCTAGTCATCGGACTCCAACTCGCAAAAGAAGTGGGGATCAAGTACCTGGAGGCGTATGGCGACTCGCAGCTGATTGTTAATCAGATCGGAGGCTCATACGAGGTTCGCAACGAGGACCTGATTCCCTACTATCAGACAACAATTGCCATCATTGCAACCTTAGAAGGGTTCTTTACAGAGCATGTTCCTAGGCTCCAAAATATTGAAGCCGATGCCCAAGCAGGCCTCGCCGCTTCCTTGGCAGTGCCAAATGATACTCATCATCTAGTCGATGTGATAGGCCATGAGCTGGTCTGTCCCAAGAACAATGTTCAACTGGGTACGAGTTACTCTGCCCAGATAACCAACGACATACAAGACTGGAGATGCTCGCTCATCGACTTTGTAGTCTATGGAATCCTGCCAGAGAATGTGAAGGAAGCAACTTCAATCAGAAGTCGCTCTCTCAGATTCTTCTATGATACCGAGACAAAAAATATTATATCGACGATCCTATGATGGGCTACTGTTAAGATGCCTGTCAAATACAGAAGCCAAAGAAGCATTACGTGAGGCTCACGATGGCGCTTGCGGGGCTCACCAATCTGGCCAAAAATTGCAATATCGTCTCCGTCGGATGGGTTATTACTGGCCCACAATGGTAGCAGATGCAGTTGATTATGCAAAAAAGTGTAAGGCTTGCCAGATACACACAAATTTTATACATCTGCCATCGAATTCTTGTACCCAACAGTGTTCTCTTGGCCATTTAAAGCATGGGGAATGGACATCATTGGGCCAATCACACCACCGTCGTCTAGGGGGCATCGGTTCATACTTGCAATCACCGATTACTTCTCTAAATGGGCGGAAGCTGTTCCGCTTGCAGAGGTAAAGACATCAAACGTAATTAGTTTCATAAAACATCAAGTCGTCGACCGTTTTGGACTGCCCCGGAGGATTATTCATGACAATGGTCCGCAGTTCGCAAGCAACGCTTTCTATCAATTTTGTGACAAGAATCGGATTCAGAACATGGCCTCGACGACATATAACCCATCGGCTAATGGTCTAGCTGAAGCCTTCAACAAAACCATAATCAAGCTCCTTAAAAAGTTCGTGTCTTTAAACAAACGCGACTGGAACTAAAAGCTTGGCGAGTGCATATGGGCGTATTGCACTACGATTCGGATGGCTACAGGAAATACACCGTTCTCTTTGCTTTACGGGGGCGAAGCAGTTCTCCCATTGGAGACTCAGATCCCCTCGCTTTGTGTAGCCCTTACTTACCGATTGACGTCGGATGACAACCACCACCGATGGCTACAAGAACTGGAAGCCTTAGACGAGAAGCGTTTACAAGCTCAACAAAGCATAGAGCTCTACCAAGCGTGCATCTCTCGGGCTTTCAACAAGAAAGTCAAACAGAGAATATTCTAAGTCGGCGATCTCGTCTTGGCCGTTCGCAAACCAATAGTCATGACTCACAAGACCACCGACAAATTTCAGCCTAAATGGGAGGGTCCGTTCATCATCGAGACTGTATTCTCCAATCGTGCATACCGGCTCGCAAAGCAGAATGGAGACTTGCTCATGATGTCCATAAATGGCAAGCTCCTCAAAAATACTATGTTTAAAAACATCCCCATATTGTCTAGAGCGTCGAGTTATGTACATCAGGTACCTTTGAACTTATACTATGTTCCCTCCGAGGGGACTCATATTGCATGTCTTCGAGCGACAAGTCATGCATATTGATACCTCTGAACTTCCGTTTTGATGTTTCGATTGTCATATATCACGTCCATATTACCTCTGATATAAACAATCTCCTAGCTTAACACCTGTACCCAACCCGGGATAAAAGACATGGTGTTAAGACCGCAAAACCTATCACGTCCATATTACCTCTGTTGGGTTTTGTCTCAAAATCTATTACTCGCACCACCAGTGCGCAGAAGAGTAATAGTTCTACCAAAGATTATGCCCGATTATCGTATGTCACGTCCATATTACCTCTGATACCGATAGTCTCTCGACTTAAAACCTGTACCCAGTTCTTGATAAAGACATGGTGTTAAGACCACAAAACCTATCATGTCCATATTACCTCTGTTGGATTTTGTCTCAAAATCTATTACTCGCACCACCAGTGCACAGAAGAGTAATAGGTCCACTAAAAGTCCCCCTGCAGGATATGTCGTACAACTACCCCTACGTGGTTTTACATTGATCCTAGAACATCCATGTCCACCTTATCTCTGAGTTGTTGTATATATCCCTACAGAGTTCACTTCTACCATGTCCATACTACCTCTGAGTAGGAAAGCTCTGCCATTTATTCGAACCTATCACATCCATATTACTCCTGTTAGGTTTCGTTCCTAATCTATTACTCGCACCATCGGTGCACAAAAAGAGTAGTAGGTCCACAAAATATCATTCAAATCTATTTGCTCGCATTTTCAGATGCACAAAAGGGCAATAGGTCAACAAAAAGTCCCCTAGCAGGATATTCTTTATCAAAATACTGTATTAGGCCCTCTAATACAAGCACCACAAGATACCACAAGCAAAAAAATGGAGTGAATGTATTCTATTTTTTAGTTACATTCATAGGACTACACCTCCAGTAAAGGATTACACTGAAGTCCAAAAGAAGCAAAACACAAACTACAGCTGAAGACAGACAGAAACACAAAGACAAATATGAACGTTTATTTTTTATATTCCCGAAAACAGTAATTACATGGCAACCCACGGATCCCTACAGTCAAGGATCATAGTTGTGTTGAGGCATATACCATTCCCTTAGCCATTTCGCATACGAAAGATCTATTTGATTGAGGTCTTCGACGGGAACAGGAGGGTCAGAACTCCCAGTGCTACTGCCCTCAGACTTGGGCTCCTCCTTTATAGTGACCTCAATCTTAGGAGTAATTTCCTCTCCGATGGACGCCAGCTCTTCATTTACCTCAACTTTTGGTATCACCTCATTCTTAACAAACGATGACTCTTGTTTGATGAAATGAGACAGCATCTCCTCCTTCACAATGGTCTTAGTCTTCGGCATGGATGCTGCAAAAATCAAAGAAAGAAGATAGTCATATAAAGAGAAAGTGGATGGGCTCCTTTTCAGCTAAGCGGCCTAGCCAAACAGAACTCATACGGCTTAGTCATGAGGCACTTATGCGGCTCCGTCATGAAGTGCTCATGCGGCTCAGTCATGAGGCACCTATGCGGTTCATACGGCTTAGTCATAAGGCACTTATGCAGTTTATGCAGCTCAGTCATGAAGTGCTCATGCGGCTCAGTCATGAGGCACTTATGCGGCTCAGTTATGAAGTGCTCATGCGGATCAGTCTTAGGGCACTTATGCAGTTCAGGTTCAAATGTGTAGTGCTTATACGGCTTAGCCCATGCGGCCCTATCATACAGAACACATGCGGTCCAAATGAGAGAGGGCGTGCATCGACCAGGCTTAATGCACAGAGGTAATATATGACAGGCCCGCGCATAAAATATGCGATGAGGTCATTCAAAATTTTAGTCATCGTCTTCCCACCGTCCTTACCCTTGATAGGGGGTTGCACGTCGGAATGAATGGAAGGAGAGTCCGCTGCTCTCAACGGAGAGACAAGTCCCTTCCCTTTGGCCGTAGGACTAGTCGAGTTGGAAGCTTTTGGAGCCATGGCTAAATTGAGACAGAAAGATGAAGACGAAGGAGAAGAAGGTGAAAGAGAAAAATCCCTCTCCAAATGACCCCAATTTAAGAGTTTTGGAAGAGTGCCTCCTTGATTCTCAAGATCATTAAAGATAATAACGACGTTTGGGGATTTTATCCCTAGTAACCGTCGGCTTTATCTCGAAAAGAAAATCTGAATCCAAAACCAAATAAAAAAAATTTAAATATAGCAGTGACAGCTGGCAAGCTGGATGGGCTCCCTCTGCAGCTGAAGATTTTCCTGCGGCTCGAGATCTCTCTGCGGCTCGAAATTTTCCAGCACCTCAAGATTTCCCTGCGATTCAAGATCTCCATGCGGCTCAAGATCTCCTTGCGGCTAAAGGTCTCTCCTGACTTGAAGACTCCCTGCGGCTTGACATATCTCCATGCTTCTTATTCAAAGTATTCTAAATTTGCAATTTGAAACTTTGAAGGGGGACTTGTAGAAGCATGGAAAATATAGGGTTCATGCGAATCACAACCGGCCACATGAGTACTTTGGGCCAAACTGGTCCGTATAAAGGAAAACCGCATGACAGATTCAGCACCCTATGCAGCCCGTCTGCAACCAGACTGATTCGAGCCGCAGAAGAAAAATATGCGGCCAAGTTAATCAATCCTTCGGATAAAGCTGACAAACTCTGTCAAAACTGACAAAAATGACAGCTCTGACAAAAAGATGAGACATGATCAGACAAAATGTCATGTCACTAAAAACAGGGTTCATGCACTTAAACATAGTCATACGGCCAGAAGGATTGCTACCCGAGCCGCATGAACCTTATGCGGCTCAACCTATGCGGCCCTAAAGTCTCTAAGCTTCATGCGGCCAAGGGTGACTGTAACCTAAGCCGCATGAGCTTTATGCGGCCCAAAATACAGAATCTATGCGGCTCAAAAGACCTTAAGCTAAGGGAGACTACGACCTAAGCCGTATGAGTCTTATGCGGCCTAGCATGGACGAAAACTGAAAGACTCATGCGGCTCAAAATGGCTCCAGCAGATTAATCCTATCCTGCGATAGGACACGTGGCAGGCTGACCAAGTCCCAACCACCCAGATTTGCTGTAACAAAATTCCAATAAATTGCCAGCTAGCGGCTAAAGAGTGGGTCTTTACGTGCTGATTAGCCACGTGGCCACGGGCCATCTATGCGGCTCAAAACACATCACTATAAATAGCAGGGTGCCACACCCCTGCAAGAGGCTGGCAACCTACGAAGGGCAATTTCTTCAAGAGCTAAAGACTGGGTCGGATAGTCCAAGGAGTAAGGCAGTGTTGATACACTTTCCCGAGCCTCTACTGTCACCCCCCAGAATAAAAAACTAAACAATTGTATTTATATTGTTTCCTAGGATTTTTTTCTAGGCTTTTCTTTATACAAGCTAGTTTGCAATCAATTTCAATGTTTCTGTAATACCTGTCTTTGATATTTAATGGCAAACACGATGACGACTCTGCCGGGGACGTCCTTCTCCTCTGTTGAGAAGCTGGTGACACAGTCTGACGCGTCCAAGCTCGGCTCTACGTAACAAATGCTTGTGGTTCATTTTGACTAACAAGCCTTCGAAGAAATGCTCTCTAAAGGGAGTGCCAGTCCGTCACAGAAACGAGCCAACCCAAAGAGAACTCGCAGGATGTCGGCACGCAAAACTGTTGCCCCCGACCAAGTTCTCGAAGAAGCTCCTTCCGCGGCCCAAGATGGTGATCGAAGCTCTCCTGTGGCTTTGCTTCCGACCGTAGTGGACCCCACTGTCCCCAAATCTAGCAAAAGAAAATACTACGATACTGAATTTTTGGAGGGCACAAGGGAAATCCAAGCAGATGAAGAAGAGGCCGCATAAGAGAAATAGGTAGTCTGCCCATGCGGCAGCCAACTCTGGCCGCAGACAGACGACCCATGCGGCTGCCAACTCTGACCGCAGGAAGATGGCCTATGCGACAGCCAACTCTAGCCGCAGAAAGACAGTCCATGTGGCAGCCAACTCTGGCAGCAGAAAGATGGCCCATGCGGCAGCCAGCTCTGGCCGTAGGAAGATGGCCCATGCTGCAGCCAATCTTGGCCTCAGACATGATGTCTTATACGGCCCTGTCAGAAGTTCTGTGTTCGACCGTCTCTCATGCGGGCCCGACTCTACGCGACCTATTGAGAATGTGGAATATTCCAATCAGGACTCTTCTTACTATGCGCCTTCAGGTACTAAGTTGAAGAAGTCCAGGACAGTACGGGCCCAACAAGCCCAGTCAACTGTCCAAGCTACTGAACGTTAGGCTCCTGATGGAAAATTGTACAGAACCATCCGCGTCCAGTCCTCCAGGGCTAACGGACAGGGTGGGTCGTTAAAGTCACCCTCCAATGATCGAGAGCAAGTGCTTTTACTAGCCTCGGATTAGGGAGCAAACATGATACCTACGCACCTGTGTGCTCGGGATACCCGAGTCCACAAGTTTGATGCAAAGGTAGATTAGCTTGCTCGACTTGCGTGAGGTGATTACTCACAAATGCAAAGAAGCAACCTTGGCATGCGATGAGTCCCTCTCGGGACGTCGTTGTACCCAAGTCATCATCAAATGCTGCTGCGACAAGTCGGCAGCACCTGAAGATCGGCAGTCCATTTTCCAACGACTGCAGCAGCCAGTACCTGTCTGACAACAACTTGAGAAATAGGTGTAAATTCTGGGAGACGAGGAGTTTTCTTTCGCCTCCTATAATTCAACTCGAAAGGTTTCTCCCGACAAAGGGGAAAGCAGACAGGCTCTTCCAGCCCGACAATTTCAGCCAGTACTGCAAGAAAACTCTCATCTGGAGGGTTACCGTCGACAGCCGCATGGGGTGTCTATTTCGGCACTCGATCCAAAAAGAAGCTTCCATAACCTAGGGGTGCACCTTCGGCCTCCTTAGGAGTAGTTGAAGCTGGGTGTAGCAGCCCCCTTAATATATACGACAACCCGGTGTACCAAGAGCACACACAGGGGGTAGAGATCCCCCAGAACTACGCAATAGACTTAGACTTTCTTGAGGGCGACCGCCCTCACCAAGATGATGCGGCTTCCTACACAGGGGGTAGCACCCCTTCCGAGTCCGAGGAAGATGACATTCCGACATTCCCCGATGATTTCTCTGTACAAGGGTATGACACAGAGAGCACCTCTGCTACGATCCCTTCCACCTCTACCTACGTAAGGATAGTCGTTATGGCCGACGATGATCATGAACCACCTACTGACCGACAACGTCTAGAAGTACTTGAAGCCATGCTCCTGTCCTTGGTTAAGTCAGTAGACGAAATCAAAGCTGTCTTGACAACTCAACCAGTAAGGACGCCCGGACAAACAAGCTTGGGACCCGCAGTCAACGCGGACTTCAACACGACCGTCCCTCCTTTGGGTGATGATCCTTTAGGAGCATCCGTTCCTTCAGCTGTGGACGAAGCCAAGGAGGCAAGGAGGGAAGTCTAGGAGCTTCGAGCAATGTTCAATGCCCGAGACACCTCCCGAGACCTCAGAATACGGCAGCCATATCCCGTCGCATGGAGAGATGTTCCTTTTCCCCCATGCTACAAACCGTTCCATATAGATTCATATGATGGGAAGACCTCTGCTAGTCGGTACATGACTTATTTTGAGGTCACAACCGACCACTTGTCACATAGCGATGCCATCCTCACACGATTATTCATGGGAGAATTGGAGGGGATCGCGTTCGACTAGTACCGCAACCTTTCCGGCAACTGCATCCATTCTTTTGACGGCTTCAAGCACATATTCCTGGAGAGATTCTACGAAGTGGGGTATGATGTGACATTGTCGTCTCTCATGGACATCGTTTAGGGAGATAGGAAGCTAACAAGGAACTATATCGAGTGGTTCCATCAAACCGTAATGAGATTGCCCCAAGGCAATCCCGAGAGCTCCTTGATTGAAACCTGCCAGAAGAAGTTGCTCCCCGCAATTAGCCTCTGGATGGATGACGATCAGTTCAGGGATTGGACGACCTTCATCATAAGTGCTACCAATGCAGAGGCAAAGTTGAAGAAGGCTCGCCAGCTGGGATTACACATCCCAGATAGAAAGGATAAGGGCAAACGTCCTGGTTCCACCTCTAACAACAACATCAGTGGCGGCACCTCCAACCGGGACAATAAAGGCAAACAGGCCATGGTCGCTGATACGACCAAGAAGCCCGAACAAAAAATAGGCGGAAGGTCAGTGGCCCAAGGTGAATGAATCTTTTAAAGTTAGTCTTGTCAAACCTATCTTCGATATGCTCTTGCAAGGGGGTAGGATCCAGCTCCCTCCACCAAGGCACGAGCCTCGAGCGGCAGAAATGGAGGACCCAAAATATTGTCACTTCTACCGCTATGGCCATCATTCCACTCATGACTACTTCCAATTAAAGCGGTACATCCAGAGTCTTATCGACTCTAAAGCTCTGTCGATAGATTTTGAAGAGGTTACTGTGGCTGCAAACATGGTATCAGTTCAATTCGGCGACTTTCCTCCAACAAATACTCCAAACGGGGTAATATGTAACACCCAGTTTTCTAAATGAGGGTAATTTTGAAATTTTGTGTTTTTAATTATTTAATTATGATATTTAAATAATAATGTGATTTTTTGGTAATTTTTAATCATTTTAAAACTATTTAAAAATTATGACTTGTGATTTTGGTGTTTTGCTAGTGTAACCCTAGAGACAACTTGACCTAGAGCCTAGCCATGTGATTAGGGTGTTTCATTTATCATTTTTAGCTTGAAGGTATTTTGGTCATTTTGAATTTATTTGAATTTAATAGAATTTATTAGAATTTATTGGAATGTATGTGAATTTATTATTAATTAAATAATTGCTTGGTGTCTTGTTAGTCTTTAACCTAGAATGGACCTAACCTAGAACCTTAGACTTAACCCATGGGCTAAGTTAGAATGGTTAACTTAAGTATTGGCTAGAAAATATCTAGTTAGGATCTAAATAGGAGTTTTAGTTAGTGAGACTTGATTTAGTGAAATGGGCCTATAAAATGTTGAACTTGATTAGCCTAGAGAAAGCCCAAAGCCCACTAACTAGAAACCCTAACCCTAATTTCAATCATTATGACCATCTACCTAGGGCTATTCCCCCAATAAATAATCTCCTCATTGATTGTTCTTGCCTCTTTTATGATATTTCAACAAATTGAAGAAAGAGGTAATGTCATTTCTTCCACAATCCCTAGATTCTTCATTTTTAATCCTTTTTCACTCTAGTCTTTTGCATATGATCCTAATCTAGCCTAATTTTGTGTTCATGGAGAGAAATCTCAGGTTTAAATCAATTTAGAGATTTTGGCTAGCAAGGAGATTCTCCCCCTTTTGAAGCTTTTTATTAAAAGTTCAACCAATAGGTAAACCCTCATAATCACCATTAGATTTCAATTTCTTTGCATGAGTGCATAGCCCTAGGAGTCCCCTAGCAGCTAGCATAGGTTTGGTGTCGAGTCGTGTCCATTTTGTGTCCGTATCGGACACGTATCAGTCTATATACCAAGGTATTTGATGTATTGCCACAAAGAGAATTTCTTGCTATTTTATGAAATGTTTTTTTATTGAAATTATTGATTTTATTGTGTTTTTGGCTTTCACTAACCTCTGAGCCTCTTTCCGAGTCGTGTCGTGTCCACACGAGGACAGGAACACGTTCGTGCACTGAGTTAGGGTTTTCCCTGCTGCTCGAGTTGTTAGGGTTATATACTAAAAGCATCACTTTTGTAGTAACCTTATTTCCTTAAATTTTGAATTAGAATCAGATGGACAAATGTTTGCATATTGTATTTGTTGTAAATGTTAATACAAATGTCTGATATTCTATATTGTAGATAATATGGTGAGTGGTGTCACACAGAAGATCATATTATCAGTTCCCTATAGAGTATATAAATTGTTCACAACCTAGATGGACTTGGACAATCTATTGGAAAGGTTGTAGTGTAATCTGGTATTAGTCTATCTTGACTATAGGTTTATACTAGTACACTTTGTGTGTATTGAACAAGACCACTTGAGGTTGTTCTATTTGTACTGACTATATAAGAGAACAAACACCTCTGTTATTATGGATGCTTGTGCTCTTAATCCAGATATAATAACAGACATGTATATGCAGTGTGCATTACTTTGACTCATAAAAGAGTGAGATTCATTATGGATCAACAACCTCTATGAATTGGGTAATAACATTGTACGTATGATGGGCTGTTGATTATAAATGGAATCCATGTCCCGATACATCGGGTTGATGATGTCCCCTTAAGGAGTCCATAAGGATTGTCATATAAACCCTGCAGGTGGATTATATCCGACATGACAAATAAAGTTGAGCGGTACTACTTAAGGATAAAAGATATCAAATCAATAAAGTTGTCAGTAGCTTAATTTGATCGACGGACATACGATATCTTAACATGGAGAGCCAAACGAGCATATAATAAAAGGAGCCCACAAACAAAATTTGGGATTAGGGAGGTAGTGCAACAATAGCTCATTAGTGGACCGAGCTATTGTTAATGGGCCTGAATTGTGTGTTCGGGCTACGGGATATCCAAATTCGTTAGGAGGCCTAATCCTAATTTCTCCTCATGGTCTCTGCCGTAGCCTATATATATCCTCTATTCTCTGGCCGCCAGATTACTGATCAGAAATCAAATACTTTCTCTAAATTTGTGATTCACGTAAGGAGAGAAAGAGAGGCCTGCCAAGGAGAAGAAAAGGTTGGAAGATCGTCGCCCACACGACGTCCAACTCGAGGAAGGAATACGTACAGAAGATCTTGGGGTCGTCCGCTCGAGATTGCCAGGAATTACTTGTCTCATTTCCGTCGTAGGTATAATTTGTGAACCCTAGTTTCCGCCTATGAAGGGTTAGAACACGTATTAGATCTTTTTAACTTTCTATCGATCAATACGCACACCAAAAAAGGGTCCTGGGAATCCCCAGTTCCATCAATTGGTATCAGAGCCACTTTGGATCTACGTATTGATTGATACGTCCATGTTGTCCAATAAAACCTACGCTATGTAATAGTCGGTAGATGTAGATCTGTTCTAACTCGATTTTGCAGGCATCTTAGATCCAACTATATATGGTCCAATACATGTTTTTGATTGTGTTGTTTAAACCATGGACATGTCATGGATGTTGTTGTTGCTGTGGATGTAATTAAAATCACGAGGGTTGATCGTGCTTATTATTTTAATTTTTCAATCTAGATTATGTGTGAACTCCTTCGGAAGGCATAGGATTGATGTAATTTTAATTATTTTTGATCAATCATGATGGCGGGATGGCTGTTTCTGACGCCGGACGAGATGCTGGTTTTAAGCAGTCAAGAGGCAGACAGATGATTTTCGATGAAGGTCGAACCCCGAATAGATCTGCGCAGCGCCAGATTTTGGATTCGGATAGTTGAGGACGGAGCAGCAATGATGACCATAATAGTTGGATATTTTCTCTTATTTTTGTCATTTTGCTTTTTTTTCTTCTGATTATGCATGTTTATTATTGTGTAGATGTTTTTTTTGAAAAACTAAGCCTACATTAATAATAGACAACATGGACATGATATCAACTAGTTGAAAAACCCTCATTGTTAAATAACTAAGTGGGAGAGGATATTTATTTAGTATAAATCCTATGGTCTCCATTACTGGTTTGTAGGTGATATAATTATACTTGCGCATTGGCTTTAGTACTTTCCTCCATATCGGATGAGTATAATTATGGATCACCAGTACAAACTTCCTTAGGAATAATTATAGAAAGTTACCTAGTATGCGTTCACTTCTCCATCTGAAGGAACTCATAGAGTTATGTTGACATGATAGTAAAATTAATAATGGTATCCTCCCCATCGGAGTCACTGCTATTATTTGTATGACCAGAGCAAGACTAGCATATTAATTTTATTTGTCATAAAGTTATGTTGACATGATAGTAAAATTAACAAGAAAAACCTACTTGAACAAAGTTGAATTTGTATACGTCCACACTATCGTGGCATGCTAAATTCATGGTGTTCAAGGTATTGGTGAATTTTTTATTGTTGTTTTGAGGGAATCAATATTTAGTTAATTCAAAAAGTTTTTTTGCCCTACATAATTTTATTTATGTGATTCTCAGGATTTCAAAAATGGGTTATTTCAGTCTACTTATGGTGATTCTTAAAGAAAACAAACTTACTGGACCAAATTATATTGACTGGAAACGTAATTTAGACATTGTTCTAACTGCTGAGGAGTACAAATATATACTTGTTGAGGAATGCCCACCTAAGACTGATGCTAACTCTGATGAAGAGGTCAAAGATGCTTATAAGAAGTAGAAAAAGGCAGATGAGATGGCGCGGTGTTACATTCTGGCATCTATGTCAAATGTACTGCAACATCAGCATCAGGCCATGGCCACAGCTTATGACATGATATATAACCTCAAGGAACTCTTCGAACATCAGAGTAGAGCAGCTGGGCAGTTTACTATGAAATGTTTGATGAATACAAAAATGGCTGAGGGTACACCAGTAAGGGATCATGTTCTCAAGATGATAGGTCATCTGAATGAGATGGAGATCCTTGGAGCTGAAATCGATGGGGAATCCCAGGTCGATATCATTCTCGGAACTCTGCTAAAAGTTTTAATAATTTTTGCCTTAATTATAGCATGAGCAAAAGGTTGTATAGTTTGACAGAACTTGCAAAAGATCTACAAGATGCTGAATCTCTCTTTAGGCAGAGTGGTCATGTTTTTGTTTCTGAAAAGGCTTCTACTTCTAAGCCAAAGGGCGGTAAGAAGAAGAATAACATTCAGAAACAGACAAACTCAGCAAAGAAGGGCATGGGACCTCAAGGCGCGATAAAAAAGCCGAAAGGCAAATGTTTTAAGTGCAAAGGGTCAGGACATTGGAAGATTGATTGTCCGCTTCTCAAACAAGGAAAAAAAGAAGGTATATCTCATTTACTAGTAATTGAAACATGTTTAGCAGTGTTATCTACCGGCACCTGGTATGTAGATACCGGAGCCACTAATCATGTCTACAATACATTGCAGGGGTTTTCGAAAACCAGACGGCTCAGTGATGGAGAGATATGCTTGTCCATGGGTGATGTACAAAAGTATCGGTCGTTGCATGAGGAGATGTTACTTTATCTTTTGGTAGAAATAAGTCTTTGACATTGAGAGATTGTATTTATGCACCTTCACTTAGAAGGAATTTAGTTTCTGTTTCTATGTTAGTTAAAGATGGATATTCAGTTTATTTTAATGACAATATTGTTATTAGAAAGAATAAATATTTTATCTGTTCTGGTGTATTGGTTGATAATCTGTATGTCATTAATCCTATTTCGCCCACAATACAACTTATGGAAATGAATAATATGTCATCTAACTTAAATAAGAGAAAAGAACCTTCTTGTATGAACCAAACATATCTTTGGCACTTGCGATTAGGGCATATTAACCTAAGAAGGAATTAAAGACTGGTTGAAGATGGACCTTTGAGTTCATTGGAAGTGGAGGCACTACCAGTCTGTAAATCCTGCTTGGAAGGTAAAATGACCAAAAGGCCTTTTACGACGAAGGGGTATAGGGCCAAAGATGTGTTAGAATTGGTTCATTCTGATTTGTGTGAACCTATGACTATCCAAGCTAGAGGTGGCTTTGAATATTTTGTCATATTTATTGACGGTTATTCAAAGTATGGATACATTTATTTGATGCGCCATAAGTCTGAGTGCTTTGAGAAATTCAAAGAGTACAAGGCTGAAATGGAGAAACGTCATAGAAAATGTATCAAGTCATTACGATCAGATTGTGGTGGTGAGTACCTCTTTGGAGAGTTTAGGGATTATTTATTAGAGGCTGGGATTGCATCCCTATTGACTGCACCTGTAACGCTCCAGCATAATGGTGTAACCGAAAGAAAGAATAGAACTCTTATGGAGATGGTTAGATCAATGATGAGTTATTCGGATTTGCCAGATTCATTTTGGGGATATGCCTTAGAGACTGCAGCTTATATTTTGAACTTGGTTCCTTCTAAGTCAGTATCTCTTACTCCCACAGAGCTGTAGATTGGGCGTAAGCCTAGTCTAAAACATGTTCGCATTTGGGGTAATCCAGCACATGTGCTGAATGGGAAAGCAGATAAGTTAAAATCTTGTACAGAAGTACACTTGTTTGTAGGCTATCCAAGAGGAACGAACGGAGGTTTATTTTATAGTCCTAAGGATCAGAAGGTCATTGTTAGCACCAATGTCCGATTCTTAGAGGAAGACTATGTGATGAACCATAAACCCACAAGTAGAGTTGTTCTAGAAGAACTGAGACGTGAGACACCAAGTACTTCAGTACCAATAGTACAAGAGGATGAACCACAAATAACTGCACAACGTGTCACAAATGTTATACCACAACCGATAGTGCCTCGTCATAGTGGGAGGGTTGTGATACAACCTGATAGATATATGTTCTTGGAAGAGTCGTCAGACTTCGTCCCTGAGGAACAAAATTATGATCCCTGTACCTACAATGAAGCACTCCAAGATAAAGATGCAGAGTCTTGGCAAAAAGCAATAATATCTGAAATAGAATCTATGGATTCTAATCAGGTCTGGGAGCTTGTAGAACCACCAGTTGGTGTAAAAGCCATTGGATGCAAGTGGGTCTATAAGAGAAAAAAAGGATCAGACGGTAAGGTTGAAACCTTTAAAGCTCAGCTTGTAGCAAAAGGTTTTACTCAAAGAGAGGGTATCGATTATGAGAAAACCTTTTCTTCTATAGCCATGCTTAAGTCTATCCAAATTCTTTTATCTATTGCAGCTCATCTCGATTATGAGATTTGGCAAATGGATGTCAAGACAGCTTTCCTTAATGGAAGTCTTGAGGAAGACATCTATATGAAGCAACCAGACGGGTTCATTAAAAAGGGCTAAGAGCATCTTGTTTGTAAGCTCAAGAAGTCCATTTATGGACTTAAGCAAGCTTCCATATCTTGGAACATATGTTTTGATCAGGTGATAAAATCCTATGGATTTGATCAATGTCTGGATGAATCATGTGTATACAGAAAGTGTAACGAAAACGTGGTGGCGTTCCTAGTACTTTATATGGATGACATCTTGCTCATTGGAAATAATGTGAATGTGTTATCTGATGTAAGGGTATGGTTATCCAAACAGTTTAATATGAAGGACTTGGGAGAAGTAGGTCACATCCTTGGGATCAAAGTTCTATGAGATCACAAGAAAAGGATGTTGGGCTTATCCCAAGCTTCCTATATCGATACTGTACTAACTCATTTAAGTATGCAAAATTCTAAAAAAGATTTCTTACCTTTTAGACATGGAATTGGTCTATCAAAGGAGCAGTGTCCGAGGACACCTAAAGAGATAAAGAACATGAAGGCAGTTCCTTATGCTTCAGTAGTCGAAAGCTTAACGTATGCAATGCTATGTACGAGACCAGACATCTGCTTTGCCGTAGGCATGGTCAGCAGATATCAGTCTAACCCAGGACAATAGCACTGGGCTGCCGTAAAGCATATTTTAAAGTACCTGAAAAGGACTAAAGAGTATATGCTAGTTTACCAGGCAGATAGTTTAGTTCCATTAGGGTATACAGACTCAAATTTTCAGTCAGATAGGGATTCCAAGAAATTTACCTCAGGTTATGTATTTACTTTGGGAGGTGGAGCCATTGTGTGGAGGAGTATCAAGCAAAAATGTATTACTGATTTTACCATGGAAGCCGAGTATGTGGCAGCCTCTGAGGCAGCCAAAGAAGTGATTTGGCTCAGAAACTTTCTGTTGGACTTGGATGTGGTACCTAGTTTGCCAAAGTCTATTACACTTTATTGTGATAATAGTGGTGCAGTTGCAAACTCGAAGGAACTACGAGCCCATAAGACAGGCAAACACATTGAGCGTAAGTACCACCTAATACGAGATTTCATAAAGAAAGAAAAAGTTGATGTGATCAAGATAGCATCAGCCGACAACCTAGCTGATCCCTGTACAAAGAGCTTACCAGCTAAGGCTTTTGATAGTCATGTTGAGGGAATGGGAGTCAGATGTGTAGCAGCATGGCTTTAAGTATAAGTGGAAGATTTGTTACAGTATACTGAAAAGCAATGCTTTGAGTATAAGTGGAAGATTGTTAGGGTTATATACTAAAAGCATCACTTCTGTAGTAACCTTATTTCCTTAAATTTTAAATGAGAATCATATGGGCAAATGTTTGCATATTGTAATTGTTGCAAGTGTTTAATGCAAATATTTGATATTCTATATTGTAGATAATATGTTGTGTGGTGTCACACAGAAGATCATATTATCAGTTCCCTATGGAGTATATAAATAGTTCACAACCTAGATGGACTTGGACAATCTATTGGAAAGGTTGTAGTGTAATCTGGTATTAGTCTATCTTGACTATAGGTTTACACTAGTATACTTTGTGTGTATTGAACAGGACCACTTGAGGTTGTTCTCTTTGTACTGACTACATAAGAGAACAAACACCTCTGTTATTATGGATGCTTGTGCTGTTAATCCGGATATAATAACAGACATGTATATGCAGTGTGCATTACTTTGACTCATAAAAGAGTGAGATTCATTATGGATCAACAACCTCTATGAATTGGGTAATAACATTGTATGTATGATGGGCTGTTGATTATAAATGGAATCCATGTCCCGATACATCGGGTTGATGATGTCCCCTTAAGGAGCTCATAAGGATTGTCATGTAAACCCTGCAGGTGGATTATATCCGACATGACAAATAAAGTTCAGCGGTACTACTTAAGGATAAAAGATGTCGAATTAATATAGTTGTCAGTAACTTAATTTGATCGACATACATACGATATCTTAACATGGGGAGCCAAACGAGCATATAATAAAAGGAGCCCACAAACAAAATTTGGGATTAGGGAGGTAGTGCAATAATAGCTCATTAGTGGACCGAGCTCTTGTTAATGGGCCTGGATTGTGTGTTTGGGCTGAACACGGGATATCCAGATCTGTTAGGAGGCCTAACCCTAATTTCTCCTCATGGTCCCTGCCGTAGCCTATATATATCCTCTATTCTCTGGCCGCCAGATTACTGATCAGAAATCAAATACTTTTTCTAAATTTGTGATTCACGTAAGGAAAGAAAGAGAGGGCTGCCAAGGAGATGAAAAGGTTGGGAGATCGTCGTCCACATGACGTCCAACTCGAGGAAGGAATACGTGCAGAAGATCTTGGGGTCGTCCGCTCGAGATTTCCAGGAATTACTTGTCTTCTTTCTGTCACAGGTATAATTCGTGGACCCTAGTTTCCACCTATGAAGGGTTAGAACACGTATTAGATCTTTTTAACTTTCTATCGATCAATACGCACACCAAAGAAAGGGTCCTGGGAATCCCCAGTTCCATCACGAGTGTCCTGTAGGACACGACACAGCACCTCTGGACATGATACTTGGCACACACCTTGGGGCAGTGTCTAACACCACACGTGTCAAGTTTGAGCTTCCTTCATATCGTGTTGAGGTTGCCAGGACTCGTGCACGGGTTTTGCACTGGTTGTACACGCGTGGAGAATCCCCTCTGATACGGGGTTCATGTCCGCGTATGACACAACTAGGACATATCTCGCTGTGTCTGGGGTGTAGCCTTATCCTAGGCAAACCCACAGGAACGAGCACGAGATGCGTGTCGCTCTGTGTCGTAAGCACAAGTCTCTGTCCTCGTCGTACGACACGGTTGTACCTGGTTCTGTATATTTGGGTGTTTTGTTGATTGGACACGTTCGTGTCCTATTTTCGAACACGATACAGCTTGGATAACACTTACACATGTTTATATAACATTACCAACCATTAGTTGTGATTTTATCAAGCATTTATCAATCTAATCTCTGTATCCTATTTACTGTCTGATACAAGTAGTATATGGGTGTTCTTTCCTGTTTTTTCGAACTTAATCCATGTTTAAAATGTTAAATTCATGTTGCTTGCTATGTTAACATGCTGTTATCCATCCTAATCATAACTGCTGTGCCATGGTTCGAATTGTGATGTTAATTTATATGTTGGTAATTCGAATCCCCATTTTCCCTGCATATCGAGTTCAATTTCAGTGTTCTTCATTGTTCTGTTATTTGAGTTCAGTTTATGTTGATAAATCAATTACTTGCGGTTGATGTAGGTTCAGGATTTACACTGCTGCATGTTTAGAACCCTCCCAGGATCCATATTGCTATGCTAGGGTTACATTGTGATGTTGATTCAGGAGTGTGCCCAGTTTCCAGATTCCTGAACAGAGATTGTATTAGCCATTCTTCATTGTTCCAGTGATTGATAATTACAAATTTTATATATATGCATACTGAGATCTATAAAGATGTAGGTAGATGCTAGTGTATGCTAAGTTAACTTTGCATGATTAGGCTTGTTTGGGAAGAGCTTTGATTGGTATTTCAGTTTTCTGAAACTGTGAATGTGAACCCTATTCTTTATGCCAGTTTTTGTATATTGCTAACATGTTTACATTGTTGGGATGAACCTTCGTATGTAGTAGTTAACTGAGTGAGTTAGCCTTCAGTTTTGTATGCATAGAGTTGTATACACCTTGCTACATGCTAGAGGTAATGCTAGGTTTAAATCCCAGATTTTTGTCATTATTACCAAGCCGTATGCATAACTATATTGATAATTGATGTTAGTACATTAGGTTCACATGTTAACACTATCTATATGTGCAAGTATGCCCACTTTTACTTTTTCCAATTACCAAGCCAAGTTCATTTGTATATAATTGAATGCCTGTATGTAATGCAACCCTTAACCCCTTAAATTGAAATGCGAGTTAATTTTAGATTTCATATGTAAACCACCATGACATGTAACCCTCCTCTAATGATTGCCATGATGTATATAGATAATTGTAGAGTATAGATGCATGTTACATATATCAGAACTAGTATACTTCTAAAATGTAAATAGATGTAACCTTGTTAACTTGTGCCATGTTCTAGTGTAATCTACAACTAGTGTTTGATTTCCCCTTTGTTGTGCACCTCCATGTTCCAACACACACACATAGCTATACATGCAATCCTTTCTCTCTCATTATATAATGTTGATTATAGCTCAATGTGAATATACCCTTGATGTGTGGCTTGATGTGTTTGGCTTGTATAGCTTTGGTTGATGTGTGCTTGCTAGGATAGACTGGTTAGGCTTAGTGAGACTTAATTGGGTTAGGAGTGGCCTAGTTGACCTAGTTTGACTAGTGTGGTTGACTAGAGTTGACCAAGTGTTGACTCTAGTCTAGTTTGACCTAGACAATATGCAAATGCATTGTACATTTTATTTATCATCCCCTGTATATGTCTTGACTTGTGTTGCTCTAAATAGGAGTCAGATACCTCATCACGGACAGTATATTTTCACAGACATTCACATCGCAGGCGAGTACATTCTCTGATCATTTCATAACTTGCTTAGAATTATATTCCTGCTCTAGTTTACCTTATTTGATGCTGTCACGATATTATCACGGATTGGTACTATATGGATCCCTATATTGAGATATTATCCCCCTCGGGAGCATCGGATACATCATGTCGTATGTTTTATGTACATCATGTATTCCTCGCTCTCATGTTATTCATGTTTCTTATGTGCTTCATGCTCGTTCATGCTCGCTCATGTACTCTCATGTGCTCTTATGTTCGGTCATGTTTCTCGTGTATTTCATGTATAGCCTATACTTCATGTGTACACTTCATGGGCCTTCATATGGAATTCATGTGCACTCAGTTCTGAGCCCTCATGTATACGTCATGTACACCCATCTATGGGCTTTCATGTGAAAATTATGTACGTAACATAACTTGTCTGGATCCTTGTTTATTGATTGGGGTATAGGGGAGTATAAATACTCATATGAACAATTCCAAAGTAGTATAACCATGTGCGCCTCTTTAGTATATTCATGTGCAAATCCAGCCATTCACATGTCGACTTTGTACTCTAAATCACTAGTCACTAGTAGCTCTCTACTTATAGTAGATATTTCTATTACAGTTCTCCCTCTATTTACATCATGTACTTTCTTTCAGTTTTATGTATCGTACTCTCTTGCATGTTTATATTTTCTAACCTGTTATGATATGCGTGAGATGTATTGTGCTCGCTCTCGTCCGGACCGGACCTGTTAAAATTTTTACAGAGGATGATAAGGAACCCTACACCCCTTACTATGGAGCTTGCCTAGATGACTCTCGCGACCTGGACCCCTGGAGAGGTTCAGGCAGCTGCTGAGGATGTTACCCATGCATAGTTTAGATAGTCTAGACTGTTTTCCTTTTTATGTTAGTTGCTGTTTTTTTATTTCAGAGTTGTATTATTATGGAGATGTTAAGACTTATGTTATTTCATTTCTGTTGTACCTCAGTTGAGGATTTCTCTATCTATTCCATCGTACTATATTCTACCTTTAGATTGTAATTGAGTTGTATCTTCTGCGATTGGCCTCCTTTGGAGAGTATTTCATATTATGTAGTTATAGTTCATGACCAAGAACAACATTCTATCGCCGACACTGCGGCGTAGGCTGGGCGCTGTTACGTACTCGTACCCTCACAGTGGGTGCGGGTCGTGACACATTTTTAGTGGTGGCCCATGCAGGTCGAGTTTATGTAGTGGTATTCGAACTAGAGTATCACTACAGCCTGCAGTAGGATTAAGATATATTTTTGAAGGTACTCAATCACAGTTAGGATTCCTTGAGAGATTCCTGGGAAGACCCTTGAGAATCTTATTTAAACTTCAATTTAAAAATTCTTTCCCTTATTTTGTTCGTTCTCACTCCTAGATTATTGAATTTGATTTTTGATGGATCGTTGTTGATTTTAATTTTCCTATCGAGATGAATTTTATGGCCCGAGTTACGATATTTTATGATAACATATATTGACGGGAATAACATGGATGGTAAAGTGTCTACTTGATTATGGAACCTTTAGTTTATTACAACCATAGTAGCTGGCGTGGCAGAAACTTAGAGACCTGACTTCGGATGTACGTATCTTGGTTATGAGATTTGGAATTTCTCGCAGCTATACTAGTCGACATAGCGAGATTTATAGACGACATGATTGTAGAGGTGCATACCCCAGTTATGGAATCTATCGTTTATCGCAGCCTTAACTCTGAGTAACCAAATTTTGGACAGACGCATATGATTATCAGATTGCATCTTGAGAATGTTTTTAAACATATCATCTCTATCGTACCCTTCTATTGTTATAAATTGTATTCCATCATCAAATAATTTAGGAGTAGGGATATTTTAGTTTTGTATAGCTTATTCATATGTAGTTCTTTCATAGCGTAATGACATGATGACTTGTAGAGTGTCTGTACCCTAGAGATGATAGTTAGCATTGGTATTAGAATAGTAACCATTGTAGATGATTTTTCTGTTATTTATAATACCTACCAGTTTTCATAGAGGATGTTAGTCTGCTCTGCAGCCTTGATGATTTATTATTATTTTCCTTTGTCCTTTCCAGTAAGGCACCCATGACCAGAGCCTGTCCTTGAGTATAGTTGTAGTTCACCTAAGACTGAGAGGTCTATATATAGATAGATTGTAGATGGTATTGGCATATGGGATATGGGTTGGTTGGTATCTATAGGCCATTGTTGTGTAGGATTATAGACATGTTGTTTAGCCTATATTTGGTTCAGTTTTCTATTTTAGTTAAGTTCTCCTTGAGATGAGTTCAGGCATGATAGATCAACCTTTATAGGCAGTGTGCAGACCCTTCACTAGATGTCCTGACCTTTGTCTAGAAATTCAGTCTCCTTAGCATCATTTCCTTTTGCCTACATTGATGTTTCAGACCATTCATCCTTAGCATAATTTTTGAGCATTTGTTTAGTTCCTTATAAGTTAGTCTACTTTAACCCTTGATAATCAGTTATATATGTATGGATATATAGATGATATACTTAGGATATATGTAATGGGTTGTTGTTCTTGAGCTTATGTATATATGGTATTTGGGATTTGTGTGCTTAGATTATGGGTATTTAGTTATGGGTGACTTGATAAGATTGGAAAGTTAAGAGTTAGTCTATTATAGAGTTTTTCTTTTTGCTAATCTTTAGTTGCAAATACCTAGATAGCTAGCATAGGTAAAACCCTAAGAAGTTGACCAGTTGATGACCAAGTACTTGGATGTTGAGAAATTGACTAGAGGTTGACCCTTGACTATGTTTGACCTAGAAGGAGTACTACCATCTTAAATTTCGAGGACGAAAATTTTCTAAGGTGGGTAGACTTGTAACACCCAGTTTTTTAAATAAGGGTAATTTTTAAATTTTGTGTTTTTAATTATTTAATTAGGATATTTAAATAATAATATAATTTTTGGTAATTTTTAATTATTTTAAAACTATTTAAAAATCATGACTTGTGATTTTGGTATTTTGCTAGTGTAACCCTAGAGATAGCTTGACCTAGAGTCTAGCCATGTGATTAGGGTGTTTCATTTATCATTTTTAGCTTGAGAGTATTTGGGTCATTTTGAATTTATTTGAATTTAATAGGATTTATTAGAATTTACTGGAATGTATGTGAATTTATTATTAATTAAATAATTGCTTGGTGTCTTGTTAGTCGTTAACATAGAATGGACCTAACCTAGAACCTTAGACTTAACCCATGGTCTAAGTTAGAATGGTTAACTTAAGTAGTGGCTTGAAAATATCTAGTTAGGATCTAAATAGGAGTTTTAGTTAGTGAGACATGATTTAGTGAAATGGGCCTATAAAATGTTGAACTTGATTAGCCCAGAGAAAGCCCAAAGCCCACTAACTAGAAACCCTAACCCTAATTTCAATCATTATGACCAGCCACCTAGGGCTATTCCCCCTATAAATAATCTCATTGATTGTTCTTGCCTCTTTTATGATATTTCAACAAAATGAAGAAAGAGGTAATATCATTTCTTCCCCAATCCCTAGATTCTTCATTTTAAATCCTTTTTTACTCTAGTCTATTGTATATGATCCTAATCTAGCCCTATTTTGTGTTCATGGAGAGAAATCTCAGGTTTAAATCAATTTGGATATTTTGGCTAGCAAGGAGATTCCCCCATTTTTGAAGCTTTTTATTAAAAGTTCAACCAATAGGTAAACCCTCATAATCACCATTAGATTTTGATTTCTTTGCATGAGTGCATAGCCCTAGGAGTCCCCTACCAGCTAGCATAGGTTTGGTGTCGAGTCGTGTCCATTTTGTGTCCGTATCAGACACGTATCAGTCTATATGCCAAGGTGTTTGATGTATTGCCACAAAGAGAATTTCATACTATTTTATGAAATGTTTTTGATTGAAATTATTGATTTTATTGTGTTTTTGGTTTTCCCTAACCTCTGAGCCTCTTTTCGAGTCGTGTCGGGTCCACATGAGGACACGAACACGCTCGTGCACTGAGCAAGGGTTTCCCCTACTGCTCGAGTGTCCTGTAGGACACGACACAGCACCTCTGGACACGATACTTGGCACACACCTCGGGGCAGTATCTAAAACCACATGTGTCAAGTTTGAGCTGCCCTTGTGTCGTGTCGAGGGTGCCAGGACTCGTGCACGGGTTTTGCACTGGTTGTGCACGCACGGAGAATCCTCTCTGATACGGGGTTCGTGTCCACGTATGACACAACTAGGATACGTCGTGCTGTGTCTGGGGTGTAGCCCTATCCTAGGCGAACCCACAGACACGAGCACGAGATATGTGTCGCTCTGTGTCGTGAGCACGAGGCTCTATCCTCGCCGCACGACACGGTTGTGCCTGGTTCTGTATATTTAGGTGTTTTTTGACTAGACACGTTCGTGTCCTATTTTTGAACACGATATAACATGGATAACACTTACACATGTTTATCTAACATTACCAACCATCAGTTGTGATTTTATCAAGCATTTATCAATCTAATCTCTGTATCCTATTTACTGTCGGATACAAGTAGTGTATGGGTGTTCTTTCCTGTTTTTCTGAACTTAATCCATGTTTAAAATATTAAATTCATGTTGCTTGCTATGTTAACATGCTGTTATCCATCCTAATCATAACTGCTATGCCATGGTTCGAATTGTGATGTTAATTTATGTGTTGGTAATTCGAATCCCTATTTTTCCTGCATATCGAGTTCAATTTCAGTGTTCTTCATTGTTCTGTTATTTGAGTTCAGTTTATGTTGAGCCATCAATTACTTACTGTTGATGTAGGTTCAGGATTTACACTGCTGCATGTTTAGAATCCTGCTAGGATCCATATTGCTATGCTAGGGTTACATTGTGATGTTGATTTAGGAGTGTGCCCAGTTTCCAGATTCCTGAACAGAGATTATATTAGCCATTCTTCATTGTTCCAGTGATTGATAATTGTAGATTTTATATCTATGCATGCTGAGCTCTATTTAGATATAGGTAGATGCTAGTGTATGCTAAGTTAACTTTACATGATTAGGCTTGTTTGGGAAGAGCTTTGATTGGTATTTCAGTTTTCTGAAACTGTGGATGTGAACCCTATTCCTTATGCCAGTTTTTGTATAATGCTAACATGTTTACATTGTTGGGATGAACCTTCATATGTAGTAGTTAACTGAGTGAGTTAGCCTTCAGTTTTGTATGCATAGAGTTGTATACACCTTGCCACATGCTAGAGGTAATGCTAGGTTTAAATCCCAGATTTTTGTCATTGTTACCAAGCTGTATGCATAGCTATATTGAGAATTCATGTTAGTACATTAGGTTCACATGTTAACACTATCTATATGTGCAAGTATGCCTACTTTTCCTTTTTCCAATTACCAAGCCAAGTTCATTTGTATATAATTGAATGCCTATATGTAATGCAACCCTTAACCCCTTAAATTGAAATGCTAGTTAATTTCAGATTTCATATGTAAACCACCATGCCATGTAACCCTCCTCTAATGATTGCCGTGATTTATATAGATAATTGTAGAGTATAGATGCATGTTACATATATCATAACTAGTCTACTTCTAAAATGTAAATAGATGTAACCTTGTTAACTTGTGCCATGTTCTAGTGTAATCTATAACTAGGGTTTGATTTCCCCTTTGTTGTGCACCTCCATGTTCACACACACGTATAGGTATACATGCAATCCTTTCTCTCTCATTATATAATGTTGATTATAGCTCAATGTGAATGTACCCTTGATGTGTGGCTTGATGTGTTTGGCTTGTATAGCTTTGGTTGGTGTGTGCTTGCTAGGATAGACTGGTTAGGCTTAGTGAGACTTGATTGGGTTAGGAGTGGCCTAGTTGACCTAGTTTGACTAGTGTGGTTGACTAGAGTTGACCAAGTGTTGACTCTAGTCTAGTTTGACCTAGACAGCATGCAGATGCATTATACATTTCATTTATCATCCCCTGTATATGTCTTGACTTGTGTTGCTCTAAATAGGAGTCAGATACCTCATCTCGGACAGTATATTCTCACAGACATTCACATCGCAAGCGAGTACATTCTCTGATTATTTCATAACTTGCTTAAAATTATATTCCTGCTCTAGTTTACCTTATTTGATGCTGTCACGATATTATCACGAATTGGTACTATATGGATTCCTACATTGAGATATTATCCTCTTCGAGAGTATCGGATACATCATGTCGTGTGGTTTATGTACATCATGTATTCTTCGCTCTCATGTTATTCATATTTCTCATGTGCTTCATGCTCGCTCATGTACTCTCATGTGCTCTTATGTTCGGTCATGTTTCTCGTGTATTTCATGTATAACCTATACTTCATGTGTACCCTTCATGGGCCTTCATGTAGAATTCATGTGCACTCAGTTCTGAGCCCTCATGTATATTTCATGTACACCCATCTATGGGCTTTCATGTGAAAATCATGTACGTAACATAACTTGTCTGGATCCTTGTGTATTAATTGGGGTATGGGGGAGTATAAATAGTCATGTGAACAATTCTAAAGTAGTATAACCATGTGCGCCTCTTTATTATATTCATGTGCAAATCCAGCCGTTCACATGTCGACTTTGTACTCTAAATCACTAGTCACTGGTAGCCCTCTACTTATAGTAGATATTTCTATTACAGTTCTCTTTCTATTTATATCATGTACTTTCTTTCAATTTTATGTATCGTACTCTCTTGTATGTTTATATTTTCTAACATGTCATGATCTGCGTGAGATGTATTATGCTCGCTCCCGTCCTGACTGGACCTGTCGAAAATTTTATAGAGGATGATGAGGAACCCTGCACCCCTTACTATGGAGTTTGCCTATATGACACTCGCGACCTGGATCCCTGGGGAGGTTCAGGCAGCTGCTGAGGATGTTACCCATGCATAGTTTAGATAGTCTAGACTGTTCTCCCTTTTATATTAGTTGCTGTCTTTTATTTCAGAGTTGTATTATTATGTAGATGTTGAGACTTATGTTATTTTATTTCTGTTGTACCTCAGTCGAGGATTTCTCTATCTATTCCATCATACTATATTCTACCTTTATATTGTGATTGAGTTGTACCTTCTGTGATTGGCCTCCTTTGGAGAGTATTTCATATTATGTAGTTATAGTTCATGACCTAGAACAGCGTTCTACCGCCGACACTGCGGCGTAGGCTGGGCGCTGTTACGTACTCGTACCCTCACAGTGGGTGCGGGTCGTGACATAATACCTGTCCCTCGGGCAACGATGGAGGTTACTAACCTTCCACCTGTCACGCCCTGACCTGGAATCACCCGAATCATCGTCCTCGCAGGGGGCGTGATGCTGTACGAGCCTGGAGTTGCGCTCGTACAAGGCAAGATGACAAGTTCTCAAATGGTTATCTTTTGATTCGATATTAACAACGAAAGAAAAACAGAGTATACGAAATAATTCTCTTTATTGATATCCGAAAATGAGATTACAATGGCTTTCAATAGCCTAACAACATATGCCAGATTGGCTACAACACTCAGGTTCTCTCTTGCCCACAAAGGATTTCACCATTCCATACATCATGCCTTCTATATCTCGGCCGCATCAATCCAGTTGTATAGTCCGAGCGTCAAGCGATCGCACGCTTCAATACGCTTCGGCATTCCAAGCCTTAACGCGTTCAAGCAACGCTTTGCCGCGAGCCATCCATTCCCTGCACCCTGTATGAAGCTGGTGGGGGATCTGTACGTTCGTCCTCACATGTACTGAAGCAAAGATCTTCTTTCCAAACCGTCATTGTAATATTTATATTGAATCATGCAACTTAGCTTATGATCTTGCTATGTTCTCCTTAGGGTCAATTTCATGGCATATTCGAAAGCGTAAAGCATGTTATCAAAGCAGCATGTTATCGAATTGAATAGACAAGCAAACAAGCAATCTCGTGTTTGATTCGTGGCACGACTTACCAAGTCGACGCACTCGCCCTTGCTCCGACGCAAGGTGAATACGCCGCATTCCTTCCCTATCATATTATATGTGCATCTCTAAGCAGGATCTCTATGCGGGACGCATATGCGCCTACACTTTCAACCCATCGTTCCTTAACTATATGAGGGCCGTTGGCGTATCCGCGCCGGAATGGACTAAAGGAGTTCCTTTCTTTTCTCTCCTTATTTTTTCAATATTTGGTCGGGCTGCCCGGCGTTTCACGGGTTGGGTCACATCCCAACAACCGAAACGTTCCCGCTGTATACCATCATTTACGGCTTTTCCCATCTAGTTTAAGGATGTGCGCCTACAAAGATTATTCGATTCCCTCCTAGGCCAAGCGGTTCCGGGGCGCTCCGGCATTTAACCGTTTAGGGGAAACACCCGTGCACGGAAGATATCACATTTTATCTCTCGTCTATTCCATTCGACCATACAACGCCCTTATCATTCAAGCAATTAAATTCAAACAACCAAACATAGTCTTGAGTCCAAGACTCAGACTTTATCATCTCGCGTCTCTTCTGTTAACTTTCTGTGTTCTTACGTTTCATACTTCGTTTTAATGATTTAATGGCATCGTGCCTCAACTCAATGCTCGTCAACCGAACGACCCGAAGGTCTCAAACACCTTTCGAGGCACCATGTCATATCCGACAATTCTGCCACATTCATGCCACAACTGTATTCTCTCGCAACGAAGCCATCTTTTATTATCCCGTGCACGCAGGCACATTTCGACCGTATATCCATGTTCTATAACATAGCATTCAATGTTCGGGCTTGCGCTCTAGGGCGCTCGCCTATTGTCT
Source organism: Iris pallida (assembly GCA_029216955.1). Taxonomy (NCBI): domain Eukaryota; kingdom Viridiplantae; phylum Streptophyta; class Magnoliopsida; order Asparagales; family Iridaceae; genus Iris; species Iris pallida. Next base: position 16,723,723 of record JANAVB010022597.1, on the reverse strand, counting down.
TCCAATGTTCTAGCGGTCTAACTCGTGCAGCAAAGGCACGGTATGGTTCGTGCACTAAGGCACTCGCCGAGTACAGTTATCCCATGTTCTTACGGCTTGCGCACCGAGGTGCTCGCCTTAGCGATATCCAATATTCCATAGTGACTCGTGCATATGATGCACGTTTCATTTCAATTGTTCTAACTTACTGTTCGACTCACATTACGATTTATCTTCCGATCGGAACACGCCCATGGCGTCGATAGGTTAACTTTGCATACAATGATATATTTGACTTATCGAATGAAGGAGTAAAAAGAAGTCAATCCTCCCACCTTGAGTCGATACGCGTTTGTCGTTTCGCCGAGCCGATGCGGCTCGATTTCATAACTTTGTTGTACGGCCACTCTCCTGATTTAGCCATTCGAGCACTTCGTGCTTCATTGAATCATACATCCAATTTTTCTTAGCGTGCCCAAGTCTCAGCCCGTCGCAAGGCGTCGATTTGATTTCGCGGACCACTTACTAAATATGGCAAAAGATCGACCTCTAATATTTTTGCGTCGAAGTATAACCTGCACACGAAACCAACTAAAATCAATACTTGCATCGATTCGGACTTGTGCCTTGGTCGATTCGATTTCTTAGAATCTTCGAGCCGATTCAACGTACTCATCCTTCGGGGCAACGCGGCGCTTCGCATCGATTCAACTCAATGCATTCTTTCGGGACAAGGCAGCTCTTCGCATCGACTTAGTTGAATGCGTTGCTCGGGACAACTTAACTCTCATATCGTTTTGCATCGATACATTTCCTTGCATTAACGTGACTCGTTGAGTCAATGCTTCAGCGTAATGCGCCGTGCGAAGCAGGATATTACAGAATATACCACTCAAAACAAGGTTCGTCATCGAACCAAAACCAACACTCCGACTAAGCATTTTATAGATCGTATCACGATCTTGTCCCACCAACGTTGTTTAGTTTCACACTATCTCGCAAGCTTTTTATTAACATTTCAAGTCTTTCCTGCAGCTCGATTTGAATTTGGATACGACTCGATTTGGATCCGTACCTATATTCAAGGCGTCCCGAAGATATATGTATTTTGGCCAATTCCAGTGGTAGCAAATTGGAACAAAGCTGACAGGTAAATTTTAATCCTATGCTTGCCATCTCGTACTCTCGATCGGACTTATCCTTAGCACTTGTTCTCGCAATTTTATTGTATATGCATATTGATACACACGCGATCATCCAACAAAAGTCAAGGCACACGATGCGATTCAAAATCGCATTTCTCATTTTGTATATTTCATCGGAACTATTAATTCTATGCGTCGCGTCGAGCCATCGCGCATCCGATCGCAACGATCCTTCGTAACTGTTTTACTTAACAAAATGCCTTGAGGAATTGGCTTTTGAAAATAAAACGAGAAAAAGTACAAGAAGGACAAATTTGATTCTGGGAAAGTATTGCTATGGAAGTCTGATTCGTAAATGATCACTTTGTTCCTTGGACCATATGATGATGATGAAGATCACTGCTTGAAGTAGAACAACTGGAAGAACTAAGTCACCAGAAAGGTATCGACGCACTTGGGCACTGATGGCGAGGCCGAATGCTTTCCTGCTTTGCTTCACTCTGTTCTGAAAGAAAGGTTGAAGAAGAATGCTCTGGAGAATCAAAATCTCTAAGTCCTGATCTCTGTATTCTCTCCTGTCTCTGTGTGTGTGTTATGAGAAAAATAAGTCTATTTATAGACTTGGGCTCTTGTGCGTAAAAACTTAGCAAAAGTTCCATCTTTACGCTAGCAACTGCCATCCATGAGCGAAGCCAACCTCTGCATATGTTGACATGTGTCCCATCATTTCAGTAAGAATAGGATGCATGTACACACGTTCTTCGAGAAGAATGGCATGAAAGCCACGTAGGCAGACCACATTCCAAACTGGTGGAGGAGAATAGGGCGTAAAAAATAGCCCCAATGTACTCTGAGCGTAAAGCAGTAGATTAGGCGTAAAATAGCCTTGACATAGACTTTCCGCATAAATTGGTTGTTAAATAACCTTGAGCGTAAAGTAGCTCAAATAGACTTTACGCACACGTCAGCTGTTGAGCGTAAAAGCTCGTATAGTCTTCGTACGTAAAAGAAGCCATAGTGTGAGCGTAAAGTAGCTCAATCCACATACTAAACGACAACATTGGTCTCTGTATAAAACAAATCCCTTTGTGATATATGCCATCATTAAGATCTCCATATCAGAGTTTGCATTAAATGCGAGATTTGACAGCTTTGTCCAGCGTAAGAGTGGCTGATCTGTCCTTGGCATAAACCCATGGGTGTAGACCCGAGCGTAAAGTGATCAGTCTGCTTTAGGTGTAAAGTGATTAGCCTTGTCTTGGGCGTAAAGAGATTAACCGCTCTGTTTGGCGTAAAACAGATCACTTATGAATGAAATGATCCATCTCTTTGACTCTTTCTCTGAAGCACTTTTTACGCTCCTACAGTAACGCCCGTTCGATATCGATACCCAACTTATTTCTGGAGCCTGGCTATGCAATCTCGATTACGATTTCCTTATCAACATTCGGGACTACGCCCGCTAGGTGACTTGCCTAGCACCGTGCTTAACTTCTCCCGACGCAACTTTAAATTGACATTGCACAAAGGCCACAATCTATCCGACATGAAAGTTTACATCAAGGCGACGGTGCTCAAGGCAACGATCGCCTTGACACGAAGGTCTTTACGATGCGTCTTACATTCGATTTCCTAACGAGTAGGAATTCACTAGCCAAATTCCCAACTTATCCGTCTCGCAACATCAAACATAAGTTTTGATTCACGCAAGCTCAATTGCAAGGTGAATCCAAATCTAACAACATGATGCGTAAGTCATTTACTTATCGTTCTCTCTCGTGCATAGCACGACTCTCAAAATTGCCTATTCAAATCACCAAGTTCGTTGGTAAATTTTTAAGTTCGATCGTCGACCAACATAACCATTCGAGTATTCATCCGATGAATACTCAAAATCTAACTATATCATTTGCAATCAAAAGTTGTTCCAACAATTCTCAATCGCCTAGACTTATTGTCAACATGCACCGTGTTATATTTGTTATCGGTGCAATCTCATATGCGATATCGCATGGGTCATCTTACGGTCTACAGCATTCAATTTGATTTGGCGGTCAAGTCTTCTAGGGTCAGCTGCCTCGAAGCTACGCTCGATAATTGTGGATCATTAACGAAGGACAGTATACTATGAACCATGCTATATCTTATTTCGGAGCCAAATCACGTTTCGACATAACCATTTCTATGCGATTATCCAATCCATACATAACCATTTCTATCGGCACAACTGATGCGCAACTATCCTCCGAGTAGGGTCATGCATTATCGTCGATGATTCTGCTATTTACGAAACATCTACTCGTATCGAGTTCGAGTCTATCTTATTCGCGGGTCGACACACGAGATGCTATACGCATCGAATAATCATCGATGACTTATAGTCTCGTCCTGATCAATCACAAAATTTACGATCAACCAAGTTCGTTAATTCTCATATCGTTACTTACAAAATTCCATAGCACGAGGCACACTCTATTTTGTATTCTCACATTGCTTACGTTTCCTTATGTATTGATCTCGATACGCCGTATCCATTTCGGTAACGTAAGGTTCAACTTTGAATCCGTTTCAATGTCAACTTAACTCGTATCGCATACATCCAAGTTCGCAACGAACTTTTCCATACGCATGAACTCATTTTCCGATTCGCCGCATCCTACTATACTTCGATCGCGTAACCGAGTTACCGATTATCCAACATCGTGCCCTCGAGTTATACGATCTCGCCCTCCAAGTTTTGCATGTTTTTTAGTCGTACTCAAATGAGTTTTGCCGTAACGTAACCAACTATTTCTTATGCACGATTACTCATGTCAACCAACTCTTCACCGAAGTCGCACATCGTGCGGTTCGATTACAATTTGCATTGCCCAACATTTCTATCGAAATCGCAAGTCATGCGATTCAATTCGTCTCGCCCAACATTTCTTCGAGATCGCAAGTCGTGCGACTCATTCGCCTAGCTGAACATTTCTATCGAGATCGCAAGTCATGTGATTCGATTCGTCTCGCCCAACATTTCTACCGAGATTGTAAGTCGTGCGACTCATTTATAAGTTCAAGTTCTTCCTTCCCGTCGATCCGATTATTACCTCAAGGCATAATCGTTTTGCTAGTCTCGGTCGTCCGACCAACTTATAACTTCCATTCGACGTATTGTTCATTGATACGAGTCTCGCCTTATCGTCCCAACCGATTTTCGAAGAACACTTGCATCAACATACCGTCATACAAATTTTTAATCGAGTCTCGGTACTCCCCCGTCCGTTGCGACAAATCTTTCGTAATTCTCATAATGCGTCGATGCAATTCATCGCTCAAATGGTATACCATATACCACTCGGAATCGAGTCATTCATCGCCCACGTGGTATGGCATATACCACTCGGAACTCAAGTCATTTCCCTCGTATCATATAATTTAATAAACCAACACTCTCTTCCGACTCACGATTTCCGTTGTGATCGTGCTTGATCACAACCGTAACTTTGATTCTATTACATGCGACACAACTCGGTCAATGTTCTCGTTTGCCAACATAAGTTTGGTGTGCAACCGAACGAATCGTTCTATCGATTTACGATTTCAATTCTTTCCTTACGTTGCATCTCGTGCAACAATTTATTTAGATATGCGTTGCTCTACGTACAACAATTTTACTTCCGATATGCGTTGCACATCGTGCTACAATTTATTTTCGACATTTCATTTCACTTTGTACAACGATTTATTTCTAATTTCCTTTGCACTTCGTGCAACGATTAATTTGATATGCGTTGCACCACGTGCAATGATTTTACTTCCAACACGCGTTGCACATCGTGCAATAATTATTTCGACACTTACCGCACCTCGTGTAACGATTTACTCTCGACTTTCCAAGTCAATGCTCAATCCGTTTAACACATTCGGTATTGGCTTATCACTTCTCACTTTCATTTTAACGCATATTCACCATTAACTCGTTGCACTTCGTGCATCATTTTATTTCTCATTCAACATGTTACATTGCAACAATAACATCCCAAATCGTATCTCACAATTTGTTGCGCTTGCAACAACTAACATTTTTACGGTTCGTTGTATTCGATGCAATATACCCTTCGCGACTTTCTTAGCAAACATCATGAAATTTCCAAAACACATGCGGCAAAATTTTATGATTTGTATTAGACTTATTGTATGGAACATCCAGTGCGGCATCGAGTAGATTCAAGAGTGATATCAAGTGGTGGTGGGCAACTTTTCGAATTGTAATGAAGCGAGCGTCCAGAGGAAATTGAGCCTAGAGCTCTAATACCAATTTGTCACGCCCCGACCCGGAATCACCCGAATCATCATCCTCGCAGGGGGAGTGATGCCGCACGAGCCTGGAGTTGCGCTCGTGCAAGGAAAGATGACAAGTTCTCAAATGGTTATCTTTTGATTCAATATTAACAACGAAAGGAAAACAGAGTATACGAAACAATTCTCTTTATTGATATCCGAAACTGAGATTACAAAGGCTTTCAATAGCCAAACAACATATGCCAGATTGGCTACAACACTCAGGTTCTCTCTTGCCCACAAAGGATTTCACCATTCCATACATCATGCCTTCTATATCTCGGCCGCATCAATCCAATTGCATAGTCCGAGCGTCAAGCGATCGCACGCTTCAATACGCTTCGGCATTCCAAGCCATAACGCGTTCAAGCAACGCTTCACCGCGAGCCATCCATTCCCTGCACCCTGCATGAAGCTGGTGGGGGATCAGTACGTTCGTCCTCGCATGTACTGAAGCAAAGATCTTCTTTCCAAACCGACATTGTAATATTTATGTTGAATCATGCAACTTAGCTTATGATCTTGCTATGTTCTCCTTAGGGTCAATTTCATGGCATATTCGAAAGCGTAAAGCATGTTATCATAGCAGCATGTTATCGAATTGAATAGACAAGCAAACAAGCAATCTCGGGTTTGATTCGTGGCGTGACTTACCAAGTCGACGCACTCGCCCTTGCTCCGACGCAAGGTGAATACGCCGCATTCTTTCCCTGCCATATTATATGTGCATCTCTAAGCAGGATCTCTATGCGGGATGCATACGCGCCTACACTTTCAACCCATCGTTCCTTAACTATATGAGGGCCGTTGGCGTATCCGCGCCGGAATGGACTAAAGGAGTTCCTTTCTTTTCTCTCCTTATTTTCTCAATATTTGGTCGGGCTGCCCGGCATTTCACGGGTTGGGTCACAACCCAACAACCGAAACGTTCCCGCTGCATACCATCATTTGCGGCTTTTTCCATCTTGTTTAAGGATGTGCGCCTACAAAGATTATTCGATTCCCTCCTAGGCCAAGCGGTTCCGGGGCTCTCCGGCATTTAACCGTTTGGGGGAAATGTCACGACCCGCACCCCGAAGAGGGGCACGAGCACGTGGTTACGTCCAGCCTACGTCGCAGTATCGGCGGTAGAACGCTGTATATAGGGTCTGTAAATACTACGACTAAAACAGATAAATGTACCTGTACAGTATATACACTCCGAATGGAGGTGACATAGCAATACAGTCTGATTCACATATATCAAACTAAGGTAGATAGCATGGAAAAGAGATATGATAGATAAAACAGGAAACGAGTCCAAGATCCACACAAGTCAGAGCTATACACAACATCCAGAGTCTAAGAAAATATATGATAGATACTACAAACTGAAATGTACTAGCTGGCTCGCAGGCCAGACAACCATAACTAAACTATGCTACTCAGGGTGAGCAAAATCTAGTAGCTCTACCAACAAGCCACAGTCTAAGTCTACTCCGTCAGACTCAACCCCATAGTAGGTCGGGCAATCAGCCTCTGAATCATCTGTAAAATTTGTCAACGGTATCTTGTCAGGAAAATAAGCAAGTACAAACACCAACAGCAGTTCCATATGAATTGACAAAAGCTATAAGAGACAGTATAATGAAATACAAGACAAAATCAACTGGAAATATATATCAGGATGTCAGTACTGAAAAGGACGATAATACATAGTTATAGATGACTTGGGAACTATTCGGAAGCCGAGTTACAACCCCTAAACCAAACAAGGACCGGGGCTGTAACCCTTCTCCCGAACAGAACTTAGTCACCAGAGATAATAAATATAAAAGGTGCCTTGAATTATTAGTGTGTTATGTGATCGGCTTGGGAAAAATATGCTCAGGCTTTCCATCCGACCGGCTATGAACCTTTTATACAATAGAACGATAAGGCCAGTCACCATGGAAAGCTATGAACCGTATAGGGTAAGTGTCACGCCCCAACTACCGAAATACGGGGACGTACACGGCCAGCTACACCGTATAAGGTACGAATATGCTATACGGTGATGACGGCTGTCCAGTCTGGTTGGGTATCCTAGCATGCAATCAATCTATGGCCTAAATCCGATCTCATATCCACAGGTAAATCACAATGAAACAATATCAAGAGAGATAATCATATGAAAAACAGGAAATACTCATATGAAAATCTGGAATCTATAGTACAGAATAATAATGTAGACAAGTATACCTTCCCACAGTTCCTAGCATGGTCTGGAACTGAAGCACACCCTCCAAGTCAAGTCTGGAAGATCCACCGGGTCGGTCTCAGACAATCTGGGAACAATCCAGGGTTGGTCAGGCCAACCGCAGCAAGTACCAGAAAGGAAGGCTCAAGGACGGGCGAAGAAAACCAGCAGGATAAAATATGATAAGGATAACATCTAAAAACAGTAAATAAAGGTAAGGGATCGTGCGGTACCAACGCACGATAACAATCCACAAGTATAGTGAAGCTAACACAATCATAATCTCCCTAGCATCCACTAACACCTGCATTGCCAGCTGGAAATCAATATCAGCTGGCTAGCAGGCAACAAGCCAAACAACACAGAAGGACAAGCGGCCACACAATGCCTACGGCTTGCTATTATTAGCTAACTATGGTTATCACAGGCCTAATTACTAACAAGATGCAATGAGACTTCAAAGTCCAGCTCCTGCTTGCTACTACCCGAATGGCCCCAGCAAAAGAAAAAGATAGATATAGCAGGCACACTGCAGTAAGATACATGTGCCCTAAAGAAGTGCCACACTCGACGGAGGGCTGGAAATGCGCTCATCTCGACGGATAGCAACAAATCCCTAGTATATATATATAGATACATAGGGCCGGGGTCAGACAAGCAACAGGTCACTGGAAAGTCCCCATAAACTACATGATTAATCTAGTTATTAGCCTAGTCAGTTTCATTATGGATCCCTGACCGTGGTACTCAGGGATCCATGTCCTAGACATGATGCAAGACAAGACTGGACTGGTGGCTTATACAAGCACAATCAAGAGAAATCAACCACGGTGTCAAGACGGGGTTACGCTGAGCAAGTCAGGACTGGCTGTCGCAATAGCCATCAAGAGTAAACATGCCATATCGAGAGTACTAGTCAGGAGTGCGCCACCACGGGCCACTATCAAGAATCAAGAGTAACATGCCAGGTTTACTGTCAAGTCCAGAGTGCTAGTCAAGAGTGCACCTCTACGGGCCACTATCAAGAATCAAGACAGGTCCAGGTCATCGTGTAATACCAGGAACAAGGTCAAACCTATCAGTCACAAGAAGTCACATGTCCAAATCGTGACATGGATATCAAGTCGGTTACAAGATCATAAATCTCCACTATAATAGTCTCTCAAGTACATATGGGAACCTACAACTCAAATCATCAAGTCGGTCCATCCATCAGATCAATCTAGCAAAGGTCTCCCATCCATGATGGAGTGAATATCACGTCAATAAAGACAACCACCAATACCAAGCTCATTCCCCTAACAATGCTAGGCCCTCTGACTCACAAGAATCCTCCAAGTTAATGATCACGAGCCACTAGAAAACAAGCCCCTCAACTACCAAGACACAGCAATCAAACCAGGTTCCCCAACTACCGGAATACACAAAGGTACCAGGTTTTAGGCGTTTGGGAAGTCGAGTAAAAATCATATAATAATACCTTCGATATTCTCCTCGTTCCACGAAATATTCGAAATCACCAAAATCCAAGAATCCACATAGATCCACCAAGTCAATATCCCGAGATCGTACTCTCCATAATACTCTATCCTCAGTCATATCCACAAGTTACAACTTCTAATACATAGGACAACTGCCAGCTCTATCAAACTAGACTAGGACACCCCCTAGGATGAAAGGTCAGGGGACAAGAGTCCGGTAATAAATATCGTCGGAAGTGATAAGGATTACACAGACCGCTCTGGAGCAAATCCACAACCCTTAAACCAAACAAGGACCAGGGTTGCAGACCGTCTCCCGAGTGGAACCCCTCTCCTTACACTATCCGACGGACAAGACGGATCAGGAGCTAGGCGACTGATCTAGTCTGGAGTCTACCAAGCAAGCAATAGGATCAGGTATACTATACTAAGGTGAACAGGCACGAGCCCAGTCCAGCAAACCAAAGGAATGGTTCTGTCCAGTCCTTCGAACCAAATTCCCGATCGAGAATTTTGGAAGAATCCGGCAGAGTCTTCTCTGTATTCTGGACAGGAGCTCCCAGCGAGTTGGGGCTAAAATCCACTCGACGCAACCCGCCGCGGAATCGCAGAATCGCAGACTGAGAACACTAGGTCTCAGCTACCAGCAGCACTACAATGCGTACTGGGAACAAATCGATAGCCGAGAACACTAAGCCCCGGCCTCCAGCAGCGCTACGAGGCGTACTGGGAAATCAATCGAACCCGAGACCACTAATGTCTCGGCCTCCAGCAGCACTACAATGCGTACTGGGCGCCAAGCCAACATGCATAATAATAAAACAACCGCCTCGCAGGGTACACCACAACATATGCCCATAAATCCCTAACCCATGCACAATCATTGCCACAAGTAAAGTTAGCCAAGCCGTTACCCGACCGCGAGTCGAACACGGGGCACATGGGGACAAACCGTACAAGTGAGTCGTGCTCGTGTCCTCGGAGGTGTGGATGACCCATCCGAGTCGCCCGATACGGTCTATCCCAGTATCGGACCAAGCTAGTCTAGGTTATCATGGCAGTTCTACTACTAGGCTACACTAATCATGGTTATAAAATTTATAAGTACAAATTAATTAAATGAAATAAGATCCAGGAGAGAGGGCAAGAGCCGTCGATGAGCAAGGGATACTTGCCTAGAGGGCTCGGCTAGGTAAGCAAGTCTTCGGCAGTCGCGATCCAAGCTAGCACGCCAATCGAGATCCTCAGAACACACAATAAACAATCATTAGAATTAAATAATAAAATAATGACAAAATCACGAAGAATGGCACGAGGCTATACCGTACGGGTCCCGCAAGCAGTACTAGGATCTGGCACGGATACCGAGGCACGTGGACCGATATGGGCACGCAAATCGAGACGCGTACGTATATCGAGACGCGCACGAGAATCGAGAGAACACGAATATCGAGAAGGCACGAATATTGAGATGAACGAGAAATACGTGCACGTAAATCGAGACGTGTACGTAGATCGAGAAAATCACGAATATCAGAATGGTCCACGAATCATGTGACACGCAAATCGAGACATACACGCAAATCGAGACGACCCAGAGTCCAAGAAGCACGTAAATCGATGCAGCACACAAATCGAGGTGTGTACGCAAATCGATACGTTACGGAGTCCAATGCGGCACACAAATCGAGGTGTGCACGCAACCGAGGTAGACACAAAGGCCGGGGCACGAAAACCAAGACAACGCTCAAATCAAGATGGCACGGTGCCCGAGGCAGCGCGGGGCTCGAGGCGTCCCGCTGCCCTAGGCATCACGTTGACCGAGGTACACGCAAAATGAGGTGACACATACACCGAGGTGCACATGACCCAAAAACACGAGGAACGAGGAAGCGCACCAACCGAGGGTGCGCTGCCCGAGGTGACACGCTGCATAAGGCAGCGCACTGCTCGAGGCAGCACGCTGCCCGAGGCGCGCCGATCGAGGGGCTCACTCCCCGAGGAGCTCACAGCCCAAGGGAGGGGGAGAGAGGGTGCGGAGGAGCTCGGCCATGGTCGGGTCAGACCACCGGCGGAGGGGGACAGAGGGATAGGGGAGAAGGAGCTCGCCAAGGGGGTGCTCGGCCAGGTCGGGTCGGCCCCGCGGTGGAGAAAGGACGGCGGCGGCAGCGGCTGCACCAAGGGGCGGGGGAGATGGCGGCGCTGGCGTCGACGGAGGTGGTGCTGGGGGCCGGATAAGACGGGAACAGCGACAGGGGGCCGGAGGCCCTGACAGTGGTGGTGGTGCTGGTGGCTGAAGGGGGCGACGCTGGAGGCGGCTCACGGCGGCGGTCCGCGCCACGGCGAGAGGAGGAAGAAGAAGGGGGCGGAGGCCATGGGGCTGGAGGCGAGGACGATGATGCTGGTGGCGGTGGTCGCGGCTAGAGGCGGGACGACCACAGCGGAGGGAGGCGGCGCTCGTGGGTGAGGGCGGCGGAGGCGGCCGGAGATGGAGGCGATGGTGGCGAGGGAGGCGACGACGACGATGGGGGTGGTCGCCATGACGGTGGTAGCTGAAGTGGTGGCGGCGACTCCAGTGGTGGGTGGCGACCGCAGCCATGGGGAGGAGGCCGAGAGGGAGGAGAGAGGGGCTGGTCCAGTGAGGGAAGAGAGGGATCGGGAGAGAGAGAGAGAGAGTGAAGAGAGAGAATTGAGCGGGAGAGAGAGGAATTGGGGGTGGGGGGTGTTCTCCTGTAAGGAGAAAGTGAGGGAGGGGTAGGTGAGAGTGGATAAGGTGAGGAAGGAGAGAGGGATGATGTGAGGGAGTAAAATGACAAGAGAGAGTGGGAGTAGATATTTTGGAGGGTAGATTAGGAACAAGAAATTAATAATAATAATAATAATGAGGATAAAATTATCTCCAAGAAAATAATAAAAATTTCAAAAATACCCCAAAAATTAAAATCCTCCAAATACAATAATGCGGTCAAATATGTACTTCAAAAATAGGAACATTACATCCTATCCACCTTACAAAAATTTCGTCCTCGAAATTTCAAAATTATCAAAATAGAGTTTTCAAAACTAGTATATATATATCTGCCATGAAAACTCTACCCACCTTACAGAAATCAAGTAATACAATTAAGAAACGAACAATATCTCAATATGAAAACATCAAAGGGAACAAGGTCTAGCTAAATAAATCAACTCGTAAGGTAAATCCAAAACATCGAAAGAAACTCGAAAATCAAGGTCTCGCATACACGAAATAACCCCATAAATCAAAACAAGTACAAAATATCGAAAACAATGTCCAAAAACGTAAAATCGCAACGGCATAAAAATCCTCAAAAATCATAAAATACAGGATATCTATCTCGAACCAATGACCGTAGTTCCTAATATCCGAAAAATGTGTCATGGTTATTCCTTGCCACGCCATCCGGAATGGCTGCAAAAGATTCACCAAAACACTATAATCGAGCGGCTGCGACTTTCGTTACCATGCCGTCAAGGTATACTAGGGTCACCCGGTACTCTTGACAAATATCCAAAACAAATCAAATCCATAACCCAAATATCCAAATCACTAAGATCACAAAATCTCTAACAATGTAATGAGAGTCCTAAAAAACAATCAAAATCCAAAATCCAGGTGAATCGTAACACATATCCAAAAATATCTTCAACAATAACCACAAGATAGCTTTTCTAGGAAAATACTCCAAACCAAGAATCCACATCAAATATAATGTATAGAAGGTATATCTATAATCAACATAATATCTGAAATAGATAATCATGAGTGCGGAACTGTCCGGAATCAAGGAAGCCGAATCGATACGAGAATATCCCTCGGATACTCAACAAATGTTAAAATATCCAATCTCAGAGTCCTGATGAAATCTTCATCCTGCAGCAATCCAGCCAACGCTCGAAGAGGGCGATAATGATACTAAGTCAACACGAAGTCAATGCACGAAAGGGATAACAAAAAACCAACCAAGACGAAATACCGGTAGAGAGTGCAGAACCCAAGATAAATAATCATGTAACCCAAATGATGGAGACAAGATAATATCTCATCAAATAAGGTGATCGACATGACCAACTATAGGATCATATCCATCAAACAAGGATCAGAGATAGATAACACGAATAAGACATGGCCAAGCAATATAGGTCCAAGTAGAGATGAGGACCAGTTCACAGGTTCAAGGGAGTGAAGGACAAGTGTAACAAGTGGGAATACCAAGAAACAGTGGACTGAGATCAATAATCATGTGATACCCAACAAAATCTCAAAACGAGACCTGCATGGGCCACCACTAAAACCATGTCACGCCCCAACTACCGAAATACGGGGACGTACACGGCTAGCTACACCGTATAAGATACGAATACGCTATACGGTGATGACGGCTGTCCAGTTTGGTTGGGTATCCTAGCATGCAATCAATCTATGGCCTAAATCTGATCTCATATCCACAGGTAAATCACAATGAAACAATATCAAGAGAGATAATCATATGAAAAACAGGAAATACTCATATGAAAATATGGAATCTACAGTACAGAATAATAATGTAGACAAGTATACCTTCCCACAGTTCCTAGCATGGTCTGGAACTGAAGCACACCCTCCAAGTCAAGTCTGGAAGATCCACCGGGTCGGTCTCAGATAATCTGGGAACAATCCAGGGTTGGTCAGGCCAACCGCAGCAAGTACCAGAAAGGAAGGCTCAAGGACGGGCGAAGAAAACCAGCAGGATAAAATATGATAAGGATAACATCTAAAAATAGTAAATAAAGGTAAGGGATCGTGCGGTACCAACGCACGATAACAATCCACAAGTATAGTGAAGCTAACACAATCACAATCTTCCTAGCATCCACTAACACCTGCATTGCCAGCTGGAAATCAATATCAGCTGGCTAGTAGGCAACAAGCCAAACAACACAGAAGGACAAGCGGCCACACAATGCCTACGGCTTGCTATTATTAGCTAACTAGGGTTATCACAGGCCTAATTACTAACAAGATACAATGAGACTTCAAAGTCCAGCTCCTACTTGCTACTACCCGAATGGCCCCAGCAAAAAAAAAAGATAGATATAGCAGGCACACTGCAGTAAGATACATGTGCCCTAAAGAAGTGCCACACTCGACGGAGGGCTAAAAATGCACTCATCTCGACGGATAGCAACAAATCCCTAGTATATATATATATATAGATACATAGGGCCGGGGTCAGACAAGCAACAGGTCACTGGGAAGTCCCCATGAACTACATGATTAATCTAGTTATTAGCCTAGTCAGTTTCATTATGGATCCCTGACCGTGGTACTCAGGGATCCATGTCCTAGACATGAAGCAAGACAAGACTGGACTGGTGGCTTATACAAGCACAATCAAGAGAAATCAACCACGGTGTCAAGACGGGGTCACGCTGAGCAAGTCAGGACTGGCTGTCGCAACAGCCATCAAGAGTAAACATGCCATATCGAGAGTACTAGTCAGGAGTGCGCCACCACGGGCCACTATCAAGAATCAAGAGTATACATGTAGTGCCCCGCTCCTTGCGGTCCACTATGTAATACCTACGGCTTGTTGACTCAGTCATGAACTGAGTATTTGGTGAAACCTTTGCCGGTATCGATTGATCACGGATGAAATACAATGAACCTTTCCAATTGATGGATTGGCTTCTATTGAAATGAATCCAAGAGTTTTGCTGAATGTTTTCTCTTCTCTGCTTGGTTTTGATGAATGCGTTTTCGTGTTGGTTTTCGATGATTGGTTTTCATTGTTCGCTTTCATCGCATTTCGTATTCATTCCGAATCTTGAGAGAAAGAGACGAAGTATGCTAATCAACTGTTGGTGCCATTGTAGGCCGCGTGAATTGTTCGTGAACGGCGCGTGAAGTCCCTCCTTCTCTCAACTAAGATTCATCTCGGTGAGTTGCTTCAACCGAACAGACATTGATCTGTACGCCTAAGAAAAATGATCTCTAGTCTACTCTGTTGCCTTGTCCCAATGATCAATGATACCACATCCATAAAAGATAAGAGAAGATAATTGAATTGAATCAAATGCAAGAATATGTGTTGCTACTCTATCTGCTCGATAAGAATGATCATCTGCTTGTCATCAGTATGCTTGAAATGTAGACATGTACAGACGAACTTGTACATGTTAAGATAAACCCGAAGGCACGAATCAAACGTGTCGTATACCTGTGCATAAGTCCAAGTGTGTCTCATCTGATAGAACGACTAGTGCATGCATTTGGTCTCGGACAACTTGTATACAAGGAATTATTTGTCTCTCGGGTGGTATCTGGGGGCACCTGGAACCGCTCGGCCTAGGAGAGATTATGAGCACACTGGGTGCAAGAACCCATGTTAAAAGTGTAGCCGAATATCTGTGTCCTTAGCGACGAGCTGAACCAAAGAGTCACAGCGGCTAATCATGGGAAAAACCTATGGACCAACATGTAGAATAGTCCACCTGCATGACCCAAATGACAACTTCAATATCTGCAAGAATGAATCATGAATTACTCATTATGCAAATTGTGCTAACGTGGTTTTGTGCAGGGATGACTGCCGGCGAGGGTAAGTTACTATGATATATTCTATCTGTCATGTTCTTATGAATTGTTACAAAGAACCTAGACAAGTAGAAAGATCACTAGTAAATGTTAGCTTAACATATTGATTTAGTGCAGAGATTTGCGAGTTCGGCCAAAAGCCGCTCGCCAGTACATGATGTGTACTGACCCACGTTGTGGGCATCCTTTTCAGAAAGCAAAAGGAGACAGGGGGATTTCAAGTGAGGCACCGAAGCTCGTCTAGTCCAGTAGAGCTCGTGGATCGCCTCGAAGTTTACTTTCAGTCAATTGCAAGTTTCCAGTTTTCATTTCTTTGAAGGTGTCTTTCAATTCCAGCTTGTAATAAAGGATATCATGTATGGGCATTGTGGCAAATTTCAAAAGAGTGTTTCAAAGAGAATCTTGTAGCCAAATTATAAGGCAAATCTGAGTTGCAAAGCTTTGTACTTGTATTCCTATCAAGCTATGAATAAAATAAGTATTTCCATTTTAAATCTCTGTGTCCAACATTTGGTTTTCTGCAATGGAGGCGTGCGTGTGTTTTGCTTGACTAATGGGTGCGTGCGTGTGTTTTTGCTTGACTAGTTGTTTTTGTGCAGGTACATGGCCTTGTGCAAGCACAACTTAGGCTTGCACGGCATCACGCCTTAGCGAGGACGATCGATCCCGCAGGGATGCAAGCAAGACGGATGACCCTTGCGGGATCGGGGCGTGACAAAGTGGTATCAGAGCACAGTTTTACGTCCTTGGCCTCTTGCAAATATCGTTTTAAAAAAGTATATAAAGTACTTTGACGGCTTTCAGAAGTGTCCGGATTTTGGGTTATGAAAACCAATGCCCCATACAATAAGTCCATAATATTTTATGAGACTGACAGAAGTTACACTATTTTGTAGAGAAATGGCTCCTCCTCGTCCATCTGGCTCGACCGATGCGGTAGAACGCATCATGACAATGTTGGAGTTACAGAGACAGGACAATGAGGAAAAAAATCAGATACATGAAGCCCGAGCGGCTGCCCAACAAAAGCAGTTGGATGCCCTGACCCAGCTTGTCACGGCGCTTGCGACAAATCGAGATGCCACCGCAGCGACGGAACCAACGGGAACGCCCGAGATCGAGCCCGTAGAGGGTGATGAGCCCCAGCCGGCGCAAAGGCACACTGTCTTTAGGCCAAAGGACTTCTTGGACGTGAAACCTCCAGAATTTCAAGGCAGGACGTCACCCGACAAGGTGATGGACTGGATTGATAAAATAGAGACTCTGTTCGCGTTCATAGGAGTTCCAAGTAGCAAAAAGGTAGTCTGTGCCGTTATGCTCCTACGGCTGCGGGCGAAGGACTGGTGGAAGGCGAAGAAGCCGGCGCTGCTCGCAACGGCTAGAAATGGAAAGATCTCGTGGGCCTTGTTCAAGAAGGCGTTTCTGGATCAATATCTGCCTCGAGCCATGAGCAAGAAGATGGAGGATGACTTCATCACACTGAAACAGGGGGATATGTCCGTAGAGGACTATGAATCTGAATTTGCTAAGTTGGCAAATTTTGCCGCTGCTTGGCTCTCCACGGAACAGACTCGCATAAATTGATTCGTGGAAGGTCTGAATTACGACATCCAGTTAAGTGTGTTGAATCGAGAATGCGGGTCCTATTCTCAAGCCTTTGAGGCGGCGCTTCAGGTGGAACAGTTCGAGCAGAAGAAAGCGTCCACCAAAGTGCCAAACAGTCGGAATCAGCCCGCCAAGAGAAATCATGACGGAGAGAAAAAGACCGATGGGGAACCACGAAATGAGACAATCTGTTCCTACTGCGGTCGACGAGGACATGCGAGTGAAGAATGTCGCTTTGCAAAAGGTTTGGTATGTAGTCACTGTGGAAAGCATGGACACACCAAGGAAGACTGTCGTTCCGCAAACCACGCTTGTTTTCGTTGTGGCCAACAGGGTCACGCCATCAGAAATTGTCCGAAGAGAAATCGGAATAGAGATGACAATGAAGAGCGTGGGCAGCTGCCAGGCCCACCGCCCCTTCGAGACAATCCGCCGAACCAGCCGCAGCGGATTAATGGATGCGTCTTCAATCTCTCCACGTTGCTTGACCCAGAATGCAATAATAGTGGAGGTGAGTTTTGTTTCTTAAGTTTTGAGGACAAAACTTTTTCTTGGTGGGTTATTATGTAGTGCCCCGCTCCTTGCGGTCCACTATGTAATACCTACGGCTTGTTGACTCAGTCATGAACTGAGTATTTGGTGAAACCTTTGCCGGTATCGATTGATCACGGATGAAATACAATGAACCTTTCCAATTGATGGATTGGCTTCTATTGAAATGAATCCAAGAGTTTTGCTGAATGTTTTTTCTTCACTGCTTGGTTTTGATGAATGCGTTTTCGTGTTGGTTTTCGATGATTGGTTTTCATTGTTCGCTTTCATCGCATTTCGCATTCATTCCGAATCTTGAGAGAAAGAGACGAAGTATGCTAATCAACTGTTGGTGCCATTGTAGGCCGTATAAATTGTTCGTGAACGGCGCGTGAAGTCCCTCCTTCTCTCAACTAAGATTCATCTCGGTGAGTTGCTTCAACCGAACAGACATTGATCTGTACGCCTAAGAAAAATGATCTCTAGTCTACTCTGTTGCCTTGTCCCAATGATCAATGATACCACATCCACAAAAGATAAGAGAAGATAATTGAATTGAATCAAATGCAAGAATATGTGTTGCTACTCTATCTGCTCGATAAGAATGATCATCTGCTTGTCATCAGTATGCTTGAAATGTAGACATGTACAGACGAACTTGTACATGTTGAGATAAACCCGAAGGCACGAATCAAACGTGTCGTATACCTGTGCATAAGTCCAAGTGTGTCTCATCTGATAGAACGGCTAGAGCATGCATTTGGTCTCGGACAACTTGTATACAAGGAATTATTTGTCTCTCGGGTGGTATCTGGGGGCACCTGGAACCGCTCGGCCTAGGAGAGATTATGAGCACACTGGGTGCAAGGACCCATGTTAAAAGTGTAGCCGAATATCTGTGTCCTTAGCGACGAACTGAACCAAAGAGTCACAGCGGCTAATCATGGGGAAAACCCATGGACCAACATGTAGAATAGTCCACCTGCATGACCCAAATGACAACTTCAATATCTGCAAGAATGAATCATGAATTACTCATTATACAAATTGTGCTAACGTGGTTTTGTGTAGGGATGACTGCCGGCGAGGGTAAGTTACTATGATATATTCTATCTGTCATGTTCTTATGAATTGTTACAAAGAACCTAGACAAGTAGAAAGATCACTAGTAAATGTTAGCTTAACATATTGATTTAGTGCAGAGATTTGCGAGTTCGGCCAAAAGCCGCTCGCCAGTACATGATGTGTACTGACCCACGTTGTGGGCATCCTTTTCAGAAAGCAAAAGGAGACAGGGGGATTTCAAGTGAGGCACCGAAGCTCGTCTAGCCCAGTAGAGCTCGTGGATCGCCTCGAAGTTTACTTTCAGTCAATTGCAAGTTTCCAGTTTTCATTTCCTTTGAAGGTGTCTTTCAATTCCAGCTTGTAATAAAGGATATCATGTATGGGCATTGTGGCAAATTTCAAAAGAGTGTTTCAAAGAGAATCTTGTAGCCAAATTATAAGGCAAATCTGAGTTGCAAAGCTTTGTACATGTATTCCTATCAAGCTATGAATAAAATAAGTATTTCCATTTCAAATCTCTGTGTCCAACATTTGGTTTTCTGCAATGGGGGCGTGCGTGTGTTTTGCTTGACTAATGGGTGCGTGCGTGTGTTTTTGCTTGACTAGTTGTTTTTGTGCAGGTACATGGCCTTGTGCAAGCGCAACTTAGGCTTGCACGGCATTACGCCTTAGCGAGGACGATCGATCCCGCAGGGATCCAAGCAAGACGGATGACCCTAGCGGGATCGGGGCGTGACAATACATGCCAGGTTTACTGTCAAGTCCAGAGTGCTAGTCAAGAGTGCACCTCTACGGGCCACTATCAAGAATCAAGACAGGTCCAGGTCATCGTATAATATCAGGAACAAGGTCAAACCTATCAGTCATAATATGTCACATGTCCAAATCGTGACATGGATATCAAGTCGGTTACAAGATCAAAAATCTCCACTATAATAGTCTCTCAAGTACACATGGGAACCTACAACTCAAATCATCAAGTCGGTCCATCCATCAGATCAATCTAGCAAGGGTCTCCCATCCATGATGGAGTGAATATCACGTCAATAAAGACAACCACCAATACCAAGCTCATTCCCCTAACAATGCTAGGCCCTCTGACTCACAAGAATCCTCCAAGTCAATGATCACGAGCCACTAGAAAACAAGCCCCTCAACTACCAAGACACAACAATCAAACCAGGTTCCCCAACTATCGGAATACACAAAGGTACCAGGTTTTAGGCGTTTGGGAAGTCGAGTAAAAATCATATAATAATACCCTCGATATTCTCTTCGTTCTACGAAATATTCGAAATCACCAAAATCCAAGAATCCACATAGATCCACCAAGTCAATATCCCGAGATCGTACTCTCCATAATACTCAATCCTCAGTCATATCCACAAGTCACAACTCCCAATACATAGGACAACTGCCAGCTCTATCAAACTAGACTAGGACACCCCCTAGGATGAAAGGTCAGGGGACAAGAGTCCGGTAATAAATATCGCCGGAAGTGGCAAAGATTACACGGACCGCTTTGGAGCAAATCCACAACCCTTAAACCAAACAAGGACCAGGGTTGCAGACCGTCTCCCGAGTGGAACCGCTCTCCTTACACTATCCGACGAACAAGATGGATCAGGAGCTAGGCGACTGATCTAGTCTGGAGTCTACCTAGCAAGCAATGGGATCAGGTATACTATACCAAGGTGAACAGGCACGAGCCCAGTCCAGCAAACCAAAGGAATGGTTCTGTCCAGTCCTTCGAACCAAATTCTCGATCGGGAATTTTGGAAGAATCCGGCAGAGTCTTCTCTGTATTCTGGACAGGAGCTCCCAGCGAGTTGGGGCTAAAATCCACTCGGCGCAACCCGCCGCAGAATCGCAGAATCGTAGACTGAGAACACTAGGTCTCAGCTACCAGCAGCACTATAATGCGTACTGGAAACAAATCGATAGCCGAGAACACTAAGCCCCGACCTCCAGCAGCGCTACGAGGCGTACTGGGAAATTAATCGAACCCGAGACCACTAATGTCTCGGCCTCCAGCAGCACTACAATGCGTACTGGGCGCCAAGCCAACATGAATAATAATAAAACAACCGCCTCGCAGGGCGCACCACAGCACATGCCCATAAATCCCTAACCCATGCACAATCACTGCCACAAGTAAAGTTAGCCAAGCCGTTACCCGACCGCGAGTCGGACACGGGGCACATGGGGACAATCCGTACAAGTGAGTCGTGCTCGTGTCCTCGGAGGTGTGGATGACCCATCCGAGTCGCCCGATACGGTCTATCCCAGTATCAGACCAAGCTAGTCTAGGTTATCATGGCAGTTCTACTACTAGGCTACACTAATCATGGTTATAAAATTTACAAGTACAAATTAATTAAATGAAATAAGATCCAGAAGAGAGGGCAAGAGCCGTCGATGAGCAAGGGATACTTGCCTAGAGGGCTCGGCTAGGTAAGCAAGTCTTCGGCAGTCGCGATCCAAGCTTGCACGCCAATCGAGATCCTCAGAACACACAATAAACAATCATTAGAATTAAATAATAAAATAATGACAAAATCATGAAGAATGGTACGAGGCTATACCGTACGGGTCCTACAAGCAGTACAGGGATCTGGCACGGATACCGAGGCACGCGGACCGATACGGGCATGCAAATCGAGACACGCACGTATATCGAGACGCGCACGAGAATCGAGAGAACACGAATATCGAGAAGGCACGAATATCGAGATGAACGGGAAATATGTGCACGTAAATCGAGACGTGCACGTAGATCAAGAAAATCACGAATATCAGAATGGTCTACGAATTATGCGACACGTAAATCGAGATGTACACGCGAATCGAAACGACCCAGAGTCCAAGGAGCACGTAAATCGATGCGGTACACAAATCGAGGTGTGTACGCAAATCGATACGGTACGGAGTCCAATGCGGCACACAAATCGAGGTGTGCACGCAACCGAGGTGGGCACAAAAGCCGGGGCACGAAAACCGAGACAACTCTCAAATCAAGATGGCACGGTGCCCGAGGCAGTACGGGGCTCGAGGCGTCCCGTTGCCCTAGGCAGCATGTTGACCGAGGTATACGCAAAACGAGGTGACACATACACCGAGGTGCACATGACCCGAAAACACGAGGAACGAGGAAGCACACCAACCGAGGGTGCGCTGCCCGAGGTGACATGCTGCACAAGGCGGCGCACTGCTCGAGACAGCACGCTGCCCGAGGCACGCCGATCGAGGGGCTCACTCTCCGAGGAGCTCACAGCCCAAGGGATGGGGAGAGAGGGTACGGAGGAGCTCGGCCATGGTCGGGTCAGACCACCAGCGGAGGGGGACAGAGGGATAGGGGAAAAGGAGCTCACCAAGGGGGTGCTCGGCCAGGTCGGGTCGGCCCCGCGGTGGAGAAAGGACGGCGACGGCAGCGGCTACGCCAAGGGGCGGGGGAGATGGCGGCGCTGGCGTCGACGGAGGTGGTGCTGGGGGCCGGAGAAGACGGGAACAGCGGCAGGGGGCCGGAGGCCCTGACAGTGGTGGTGGTGCTGGTGGTTGAAGGGGGCGACACTGGAGGCGGGTCGCGACGGCGGTCCGCGCCACGGCGAGAGGAGGAAGGAGAAGGGGGCGGAGGCCATGGGGCTGGAGGCGAGGACGATGATGCTGGTGGCGGTGGTCGCGGCTGGAGGCGGGGCGACCACAGCGGAGGGAGGCGGCGCTCGTGGGTGAGGGCGGCGGAGGCGGCCGGAGATGGAGGCGATGGTGGCGAGGGAGGCGACGACGACGATGGGGGTGGTCGCCATGACGGTGGTAGCTGAAGTGGTGGCGGCGACTCCAGTGGTGGGTGGCGGTCGCAGCCATGGGAATGAGGCCGAGAGGGAGGAGAGAGGGGCTGGTCCAGTGAGGGGAGAGAGGGATCGGGAGAGAGAGAGAGTGAAGAGAGAGAATTGAGCGGGAGAGAGAGGAATTGGGGGTGGGGGGTGTTCTCCTGTAAGGAGAAAGTGAGGGAGGGGTAGGTGAGAGTGGAAAAGGTGAGGGAGGAGAGAGGGATGATATGAGGGAGTGAAATGACAAGGGAGAGGAAGAGTAGATATTTTGGAGGGTAGATTAGGAACAAGAAATTAATAATAATAATAATAATGAGGATAAAATTACCTCCAAGAAAATAATAAAAATTTCAAAAATACCCCAAAAATTAAAATCCTTCAAATACAATAATGCGGTCAAATATGTACTTCAAAAATAGAAATATTACAGTAAGGCTTTACCCGTCGTGAGGCGAGGGTATAGCTATGAACCATATGTACCATAAAATCATGTGGGAATTTGATCACACAACCACTAATAACTTCTCCCATCCCCGAATAGTACAATGGATCTGGACATGACAAGTTATGACATGAGATTCCATAAGAGGGTAGCAAGTCCCCTTTTGAAATCGGTGTCTATACCAATACACTGAAATAAGACAGAATATGTACCAATATACCATGTAACTCTAGGAATAACATCCCATGTCATGATCCAATATATACTAGTCCGTGAATTGTCGTGACTGAAAATCGAGTATAACACTACAACTGAATCGGATATAGCAGATATCAAGACAATAAAAACTATCAGTGAATGTACTCGCCTGTGGTCCTGAGCTGATAGGATGAACAGACGCTCAGAGTGATCACAGACCTAAAATAAGATACTATGTGTCAAACAGGGCTAAATACTGAAAAATAAAGCTAATTCAAGTCATGAATGCAAGTCTAAGTCAAAACTAGGTTAATCTAGGTCAGATTGAGTCACACTAGGTCATACCGGCTCATACTAGGTCATACCAGGTCACTGGGAGTCAATCCAAGTCAAACTAGGTCAATCTGGTTCAAGGGTTAACTTACAGTTGACTTTTGGTCAAAAAGTCAACTCTAGTCAACTTTGGTCAATACTGAGTCAACCCTGGGTCAACCCTAGGTCAAACAAGTCAAATGTTGACTAACAGTTGATTTTCAGTCAACTGGTCAACTCTGGTTTGGTTTCGATCAAATCGGGTCGCTTAAAGGCTAAGTTTGACTCTCGATTGACTTTTGTTGACTTTTGGTCAAAAAGGTCAACCGATATCAAAACTAGTCTATGAGCACCATATTTGATCATTACCAACCACGGAAATCAAGTTCTAACTCTATCTTAGACTTCTAATAAAAATACCCTATTACTAGGCAAAACTAGCATTACCTTACCAAGGTAAATCCCGATACCTTGTCCAATACCAAGGAAACCCCGCTAATACCCAAGATACTAGCCTACGCTCCTTAGGGTAGCTATATATCAACCTATCTAAGGTTTACCTACCAAGAAAAATAGGTATCCTAGGTATCTAGGCTATGTTAGGATACATGGGTATTGGTTTACCCTATTACCTAACCCATATCATGAATTTGCCCTCACAACACTCTCACACTCATCTACACCACTCACTCTCACATAATACACTCATATATCACACTCTAATAGACTCTCCTATAGGATTTTCCTATTAGCTATTTGCTATACTCAAAATAGGCTCTCACACACACACTCTCAACTCACAAATACACACACACAAACTCACAACTACACACACACACAAAGCCAAAATATGGACTGATTTGTGAGACAAGTGGGGGCTGATTTTGGGGAAAGTGAGGACTGATATTTGGGTTTTTAGGACATCCATCTAAAGGTTGTTTAGGACTGAAATTGAAGTGAAGAGGACAGCACTTAAGGGTGGTTCACTTGGACTGTTTGAAGGCTAATTCATGGACTGAAATGCATAGAGCAATGGGGCAAAATCTGGACATGTTTGGAGCTGAATTGCGGGACTATTTCCAGGAAAAATGGGACATCAATGAGGCTTAAGGGACAACCACATATGGGGTGGTTTCATGGACTAGTGTTTTGGACAGCCAAAGGGGGGGTTCAAATCTGGACCGTTTTATAGTGTTTTGGACTGATTTGGAGTGGAAAAAAAAAGGACAGCCATGTGCTGGAATTTGGGGGACTGATTTGGGGTTATATGTGGGGACTGTTGACAGACATGGGAGGGGAATATGGGTTGTGGTTGGGTCCTCCCCTCCCCCTCCAACACTCAACAAATCACTCTCTCTATCTCACCCCAAACTCTCACAACCATTCAATCAAACACCACCACTACCCCTCTCTACCAACACAACATACACACTCACTAAACCTCTCTTGGCCGACCCCCTCATGCCCCCATCCAACACCAATCCACAAAGTCACACCACATAATATATATATATATATATATATATATATATATATATATATATATATATATATATATATATATAGTAACACATATATATATCCACATATATACATATACATATATATAACTAATATGATACACTATGATACATTGAAAATACCTTCTCTAAACAATATAAAATCTGGAATAAATGCACTAACAAGTCATTCCTACAATATAACAAAACACAAGTGTCCTAAAATAGGGATTTTTCCCACTAGGACACAACCACTACACAAAGGACACTCCTATGACCTCCAAATGGACACAAAATGGACACAAATGGAGATACAACCATGGGGTCATTCCTACGGGTTCAAAATAATCCTATTTGCATGTTGGGATGGATTAGAGGAGAGATTATACCTTCCGGGAGAGATTCAAAGAAAAAAAGCTTCCCGACTCGACACCGACACGTAGAGATTCCAAAAGGACACGAACGAGCTCCGAATCCTCCCGAACTTGAGGAGCTCCTTCCTTGGATTGAATGGAGAGGGAAGGAAGAAGATTTGGTGGAGAAATGGAAGGATTTGGTGATGGTTTGATTAGGGAAAGCTCTCTAAAAAAATGGGGAAGAACAAGAGAGAGAAATGAAAGGGGAAATAATAAAGTGACTTGTGCCTATCCATGCCAAAAGTGGCCAGCCATAATGGTAGGTTTTGTCCTATTAGGAAAGGTCAAAAATCCCCCTACACTAATCTATTAGTTAATACATGGAAGGGCTTCTAAGTCGGAGGTAGTTTAGTCATTCCTAAAACCACTAATCCAAATTAATCCTAACCAAAATAATTAGCCTAGTCACTAACTAAAATATCTAACATGTGGGCCATTGCTAACTAGTGTGTGGGTCCGCTAAGGTCAACACTACCCCGGATCCCCGATACAAGTCAGAATGAGCTAAAATTTGAACCCGACTCAAATAACCCCAAAATAATATAATAAATAAATAAATAATTCCAAAATAATTCAAAAATAAAAAATAACAAAATACCCCTGTTTCTGGAAACTGGGGGTGACAGAAAACACCCGTGCACGGGAGATATCGCATTTTATCTCTCGTCCATTCCATTCGACTATGCAACGCCCTTATTATTCAAGCAATCAAATTCAAACAACCAAACATAGTCTTGAGTCCAAGACTCAGACTTTATCATCTCGCGTCTCTTCCGTTAACTTTCTGTGTTCTTACGTTTCATACTTCGTTTCAATGATTTAATGGAATCGTGCCTCAACTCAATGCTCGTCAACCGAATGACCCGAAGGTCTCAAGCACCTTTCGAGGCACCATGTTATATCCGACAGTTCTGCCACATTCATGCCACAACTATATTCTCTCGCAACGAAGCCATCTTTTATTATCCCGTGCACGCAGGCACGTTTCGACCGTATATCCATGTTCTATAATTTAGCATTCAATGTTCGGGCTTGCGCGCTAGGGCGCTCGCCTATTGTCTTCCAATGTTCTAGCCGTCTAACTCGTGCAGCAAAGGCACGGTATGGTTCGTGCACTAAGGCACTCGCCGAGTACAGTTATCCCATGTTCTTACGGCTTGCGTACCGAGGCGCTCGCCTTAGCGATATCTAATGTTCCATAGCGACTCGTGCATATGATGCACGTTTCATTTCAATTATTCTAACTTACTGTTCGACTCACATTACGATTCATCTTCCGATCGGACCACGCCCGTGGCATCGATAGGTTAACTTTGCATACAATAATATATTTGACTTATCGAATGAAGGAGTAAAAAGAAGTCAATCCTCCCACCTTGAGTCGATACGCCTTTGTCGTTTCGCCGAGCCGATGCGGCTCGATTTCATAACTTTGTTGCACGGCCACTCTCCTGACTTAGCCATTCGATCACTTCGTGCTTTATTGAATCATACGTCCGATTTGCCTTAGCGTGCCCAAGTCTCAGCACGTCACAAGGCTTCGATTTGATTTCGCGGATCCCTTACTAAATATGGCAAAATATCGACCTCTAATATTTTTGCGTCGAAGTATAACCTGCACACGAAACCAACTAAAATTAATACTCGCATCGATTCGGACTTGCGCCTTGGTCGATTCGATTTCTTAGAATCTTTGAGCCGATTCAACGCACTCATCCTTCGGGGCAACGCGGTGCTTTGCATCGATTCAACTCGATGCATTCTTTCGGGACAAGGCAGCTCTTCGCATCGACTTAGTTGAATGCGTTGCTCGGGACAACTTAACCCTCGTATCGTTTTGCATCGATACATTTTCTTGCATCAACGTGACTCGTTGAGTCAACGCTTCAGCGTAATGCACCATGCGGAGCGGAGTATTACATGTAACGCCCCAGTCCCAAAATACGTAGGACCAAGTACGTGAACATGCCAGCTGCACATATACGAAGAATACTCCAATATATGGAATCCTCATATATGCACATAAGCTGTAAATAAAAATAATCACAGGCCAGAATAATATATCTAATCTCATCACAGCTCAACACAGAAGATAGTGAAGTCCAAATAAATAAATAAGAGTATCAAAAGATAGTCGGGTGAACATACTCACTCCAAACAACTATAAAAAATAGTCTCACAAGATTGGAGTCCGACCTCCGCAAAATAGAAAGAAAAGAGATGTAAAATAATGTCTACAACTGTCTCAGATATATAATAGACTAGAAATCAAAAGGCACTGCCTCGTCATCAATGTAGGATAGCTCCAATGCCGCTCCGTACTCCTGTGGAAAATCGTCTAAACCTGGAGAGATAACCAGGTCCTCAGGGGACATAGCAAGATACAAGAAAACACCATGCCATATAAACTGTGATAATATACTAGGGTAAAAGGTATGCATGCAATCGGGTTCCTGACCATTCTACTGTAAATATGCAGTTGAGATACATTCCTTCGACGCATGAGCCCTGGCTGAATATAGGATCCGGTATAGTCCCCTCTTGGGTACCAGTGACCAAGAGCATGACGTTCAAAAACGACAGTGGCCAACCTGAGAGGCTCATACCCGTATCTCCAGCGAAGATTCTGGGTTACAAGGGAAGTGCAATCGAAGCCCATACGTCAGGTAATGTTCACCCCACCCAATGCCTAGTATCATCATCTCCATGAATGACATGTACCTCTAATAATCGCCAAGTCTTCTAGCATGCAATTCTATTGGCAGTTACCCCTATCCGTCGTACGCTCCATACGTATCGGTGGCCAGCCGACTACGCGGATACGTGTCCTACATGTGACTCACATCACGTGATACAACAAGTGTCAAGGCCGTATGAGATATACCAATACCTCAACATCAATGGGTGGTCACTAGACTAAGTCAATGTAAGAGAAATAAATAAGACAAGATAAACGATCGATAGAGTCACTTGCACCCAAGTGTGACTTGGACGCACATTTTAAATATCGAGAAATAAGAAGTACTGAAAATAACAACTAAAAATAAGAAATATAACAATCACAGAGTAAGGTGGCAAGGTATCTTGCCTGATGGTGCAAAGTGGCAAGCACAAAAAATCACAATGTCAGCTAAGAAACGTCACAGTCTCCAAACAACTCCCGATGCTGAAACAAACATCAAAAATGCACTCGTTGTAAAAGATATACCTAGGAAACGCCTGTCCAAAAGTCTAATTCTGGAACATGGGCAAAATCATAATTTTGGGTCAAAACGATGTCCGCCGTTGGACCCGCTTTGTACCGAAATGCGTGCCAAAGTCTATGGTCTCTAAAGTCGTCAAACTATATGTCTACAGATTCAGTTTGAGGAGAGGAACTCAATGGTATGTCTAGTTTTGGATTCCGATGAGTCGTGTACAAAATCGCCCGTTTGAGTGGGTCGCGGGCCCGCCAAAAATGGGTTCTGATTTGACCTTCTCAGAATCGAACCAAACTTGGCATACAGGACCAGAATTTCGATCCGGACCTGTTGGCGCAAGTTTTGTCTCGAATCGACGACTGTACACGAAGTTATGGGCAAGTTGCAAAACACCGATACAGGGGTATCTCGACGGATACGCGTTGGTTTCGTCGCGCACACACGACGAAACAGAGTTCCGTCAGTTCCCACACATCCGCAACGTCCATACACACCTTTCGATGCGTATAGTGTGCGACCACGTCGCCCGGTTTGTCGGGGCGCACGTTGTATCGGAGAAAAATTCAGAAATTTACTATTTTGAAAACAGTTTTTCGCACAACTTTAACATGGGTTTAATTCTTGCACAGTAATTGAAACACCGATCTACCAGTTGCATTTTAGTCGTGGTTAGGTTGTCTTCTACTGTTTTCAATTAGTTCCTACATTACTTTACTGCACAGCAAAAATTTTGGCCGACAAGTTGTCATTTTAAAACAGTTTTTAGTATTACAGAAAATAGGTTTTTCTTCAACTTCGTCTCGAGTTTTCGAGCAAGTCGATGGGTTGTTTCGAAATCCACCTGAAGAAACTCGAAGAGGGTCAAGTCTAATTTCCATAAAATCTTACGGATCAAAAATCGGTGCTACGAGTAAAAAGTTACGTCGTAAGGAAGTAGGGTACCTTTAGTGGGAAAACTGCTCCGTTGGTGACGCGGGGCTGACTTCCAATGCTCCGTTTGTCGTGCAAAAAACTCTGTCGCTGGTAAAACGAACTCGTAGGCGAAGGGGGTATGATCAGCCTCAACTTTCGTTTTGGAATATTAGGGTTTTGAGGTCTAGAGAAAAAGTTATATTTATAACAACTTGTGGCAAACACCTAATACTAATAGATTTCCTAATAACCCATGGGTCGAGTTTCCTTTTCTTTGCGTTGGTTGCTGCCATGTGCAGCTAGCGGGTGGGGCCCGCCCCCTTTGTGGGTGGTTGACCTTAGTTTTTTTTAAACACTTAAACATTTAAACCCACCTGAGCTGCGAATGGCTCAGCTAATGGCCCGCCCCTTTGGGGTATGGGCCGGCCCCACATATTTCTTTTTTTTACCATATATATATATATATATATATATATATATATATATATGATTAAAATTATAAAAATCCTATAAATTTTTAATACGTAACAAAATGTTTTTAATAATTGAAGACTATATTTATTAACAATTAAAAATATATCAAGCACAATTATACATATAATATATATCTATAATTACGAATATACCAATTACCACATTAATTCCAAATAATATCAAAAAATTATTTTTAAAACACTAAAATAATTAGAAAATATTGGGGGTTTACATCCTACCCAACTTAAAAAAAATTTCGTCCTCGAAATTAAACTAAGGTCGGGGGATCAAATGCAATGCATGGAAATATAAATGTAAGACATACCTTCATCTTCGAACAACTGCGGGTAGCGATTTCGGATGTCGTCCTCGTGCTCCCAAGTAGACTCCCCTGGCGAGTGATGCTTCCATGCCACGCGAACCAATGGAATAGATTGATTCCGCAACACCTTCACTCGGCGATCGAGGATACCTACTGGTTGCTCTTCATACGACAAACTCGGTCCAACTGTGATCTCGGAGTGATCAAGCACCTGATTGCTGTCTGCCACGTACCTCCTCAACTGAGATACATGGAATACGTCATGCACTCCCTCTAGCGACGGTGGTAATGCCAATCTGTAGGCAACCTCTCCAACCCGTTCCAAGACATCGAAAGGGCCGATATACCTTGGACTCAACTTGCCACGTCCTCCGAATCGAATCGTGCCCCTAGTGGGGGATATCTTCAAGAACACATGGTCACCCTCTTTGAACTCCAAGGGTCAATGACGATTATCTGCCCACTGCTTCTGACGATCCTGCGCTGTTCGCAGGTGGTCCTGAATCTTCTTCACTGTCTCCACTGTGCTCAAGACCAACTCGGGACCCAATAACTGTCGCTCTCCTATGTCGCTCCAACAAATAGGAGATCGACACTTTCTACCATACAATGCTTCAAACGGAGCCATTTGAATACTCGCTTGATAGCTATTGTTGTAGGAAAACTCAACAAGATGAAGATGGTCCTCCCTCGAGCCGCCAAAATCAAGCATACACGCTCTCAACATATCCTCTAGCGTCTGTATGGTACGCTCTGACTGGTCGTCTGTCTGCGGATGGTATGATGTGCTAAACTTCAATCGAGTGCCCAAACTCTCTTGTATACTCCTCCAAAAATGTGAGGTAAATCTTGAGTCGCGGTCCGACACAATACTAACCGGCACACCGTATAATCTCACAATCTGCTCCATATACATCTCTGCCAATACCTCTGTCGACTGGCCCACTCTAAAAGGTAAGAAATGGGCTGACTTCGTAAGTCTATCAACAATCACCCACACTGCGTCACGTTCCCTAGGACTCCGAGGAAAACCCGTGACGAAATCCATAGTAATGTGCTCCCACTTCCACTCGGGAATGGGTAACGGCTGCAATAATCCGGTTGTCCTCTGGTACTCCGCCTTAACTTGTTGATATACCAAGCACTTGGCAACGAAATGAGCTATCTCCCGCTTCATTCTGTGCCACCAATAATACTGTCATAATTCGCGAAACATCTTGGTTCCTTCGGGATGAATAGAGTAAGTCGAACTGTGAGCCTCTGCCATCAACTCCTACCGTAGGTCTCCATTGGGAACATAAATGCGATCACCACATCGCAATGTCCCATCGGTGTGCATCCTCAATCCTGTCTGTTCTCCTGCTTCAGTCCTCTCCTTGAGCCGTCGAAATCTAGCGTCATTGGGCAATGCTGCCTTGATGCGCTCTACCAATGATGATTGCACTTGGAGGTTGGCTAATACGCCATCGGCTCCAGGCAATACTACCTCAACACCAAGCTGCTCCAAGTCTCTAATAAATTCCTTCTGTGTGGTCAAAAAGTGTGCCATAGGCTTACGGCTCAATGCGTCTGCCACGACATTAGCCTTGCCCGGATGATAATGAAGCTCGATCTCATAATCCTTCATCAACTCCAACCAACATCGCTATCGCATATTCAACTCCTTTTGTGTGAACACATACTTGAGGCTCTTTTGATCAGTATAGATATCAACCTTCTCGCCGTACAAGTAGTGTCTCCATAGCTTTAAAGCAAAGATAACCGCTGCGAGCTCTAGATCGTGGGTCGGATAATTCTTCTCATGCACTCTCAACTGTCGCGATGCATTAGCTACTACACAACCGTGCTACATCAATACACATCCTAATCCCTTCCCGGATGCGTCGCTGTAGATCACAAATCCTCCTGGGCCCGATGGTAGTGTCAAGATCGGTGCTGTGGTCAATTGCTTCTTCAACTCTTCAAATGTGGCTTGACACTCATCTGTCCATACAAACTCCTGATCCTTGCAAGTCAATCGAGTCACAGGCCCCGCTATTCGAGAGAAATCTTCTACGAACCATCGGTAGTAACCCGCAAGTCCGAGAAAACTTCTCACCTCAGAAGCTGATGTGGGAGCGGGCCATGATTTGACTGCTGTGATCTTCTCTGGGTCTACTGATATCCATCGCCCGTAACAATATGACCAAGAAATGATACCTCCTTGAGAAAGAAATCACACTTACTAAGCTTCGCAAAGAGTCTCTCGTTCCTCAATGTTTCCAAAACTATCTGTAGATGCTGCTCGTGCTCCTCTTGACTCTTGGAGTAAATCAAGATATCGTCTATAAAGACTACTACAAATTTGTCCAAGTATTGGTGAAAGATCTTGTTCATTAAATTCATGAAAACCGCGGGAGCGTTGGTCAAACCGAAAGGCATGACCAAGAACTCGTAGTGTCCATTCCTCGATCGAAAGGCCGTCTTTGCAATGTCTTCCTTTCGAACCTTCAATTGGTGATAGCCCGATCGTAAGTCAATCTTGGAGAATACTTTTGCTCCACTCAGTTGATCGAATAGATCGTCTATACGCGGCAAGGAAAACTTGTTCTTCACCATCACCGCATTCAGTGCTCTGTAGTCGATGCACATGCGCACTGTCCCATCTTTCTTAGGCACAAAAAGAAAGGGCGCTCCCCATGGTGACGCACTGGCACAAATAAATCCCTTCTCTAATAAGTCATCAATCTGCATATTCATCTCTACTAACTCCTTGGGTGCCAGACGATATACTCGAGATGAAATAGGCTCGGCTTCGGGAGTAAGCTCAATAGAAAACTCAATATCTCGGTCAGATGGTAGTCCTGGCAATTCCTCGGGAAATACATCCTCGAACTCGATGATAATAGGGTACTGTGGGGTGTCATGCATCATCATATGTGTTCCCGATGTGGGTGTATCACAATTATCTCCATCTTCTTTGGTGAACTCAAACTCTGCTGCATTCAGTGGTCTAAAGATAATACTGCTCCTATGGCAGTCGATGAGAGCAAAATGCTGGCTCAACCAGTCCATTCTAAGAACCACATCAAATGTCGGCATAGGGAATACAAGAAGTTGTGCCATCATCTCTCTACCATTTATCACTACAGGACAAAGTCTACAAACACCACTAACAGGTACAACTCCTCCTCCAGTGAGGATTTTAACATTCTTAGCTAAGGGTGTGATGGAAATGCTGTGTCTAGTAGCAAAACTAGTGGCTATAAATGAATGTGTAGCTCCAATATCAAATAATATAATAGCAGAAAAAGATGCAACTAAAACCATACCTGCTATGACCTCTGCCTCTGTCTCTACATTTTCAACAACTAGAGAGAATGCCTTTCCATGGTTCTGTCCTGGGCCTTGAGCTCTGGCCTTGTGGTACTGTGCTGTCTGTGGGGGTAATGGTGGACGAGGTGCTGGGGCTGTGGGCCTCTGGGCCTGATGTGCCTGAACTAGAGCCTGCT
The DNA here is from genome assembly GCA_029216955.1 of Iris pallida. Lineage (NCBI taxonomy): Eukaryota > Viridiplantae > Streptophyta > Magnoliopsida > Asparagales > Iridaceae > Iris > Iris pallida. The sequence continues at coordinate 16,689,682 of JANAVB010022597.1, read as the reverse complement.
GCTCAGGACAATCTCTGGCCAAGTGCTGTCCTGATCCATATCTCATACATAAGCCCAAACGAAGTCGACAGTCATCTCTAATATGCCCCTGCTTCCCGCAAAAGTTGCAGGTGGGCTTCTGATAAGGTGTGTGCCTCTGCTGGTACTGTCCTGTAGTCCTCCTGATAGGTCCACTCTGAGTAGCTCGAGCTGGTGTAGCTGCTGGGGTATGGCGCCTCGATGTCTGCTGCTGTTCCTTGCGAAGAATCTCCTGAGCACGAGCTTCTTCCAAGATAGCTGAATGGGAGACTCGAGACTGGATAGTCGTATAAGACTTGAGCTCTGGTGCAAGCCCCTGGTGAAATTTCCTCGCCTTCTCTAACTCCGTCGAAATCAATCCCGCACCAAATCGACTCAGGCGATTGAACTCTGAGTCATACTCATCAACTGTCATATTCCCTTGCTTTAGATGAAAGAACTGGTCATAGAGACCATCTCGAACATGAATAGGGAAGAATCTCTCATAAAATGCATCATAGAACTGCTTCCAGGTGATCCCAGTGCCTAATCGTCTCTCTTCCGCTTTCCACCAGTGGTGAGCATTATCTTCTAACAGTAGGTCCACTGCTGTCATCCAATCTCAAGCTGGCAACTGGGATGCCTTCAGTAGCTTCTCGATACTAATAAGCCACTGTGACACCTCTAATGGCTTCTCTGTCCCTCTAAAGGCCTTGGGGTTCATATCTGTAAAATTCTTGATAGAGCCTTCATAGGGATGCAGAGCCGGTGCTGGTACTGGTACTGGAGGTGGTGGTGGAGGTCTAGCCATGGCTGCCATCATCGTCTGTCTCATCAGCTCAGTCTGCTGCCACTGAGCCTGCATCATGGCATACATAAACTGAGTAGTAGGGCTCCCATCAGTCGGTGGTGGAGGCATCTGAGGTCCCGACTGTGGAGAAAACTGCTGAGGGAATGGTGGTGGTAGAGACAATGGTACATTCCCTTCCGGTGGCATGGTAGTGGTCTGCCCAGCCTGGCTGCCTGGGGGTGCTGCGATCTCTGGGTACTCCGTCGTCGGTGTCGTAGTAGGCTGCGACAGTCCGGGCTGGTAGGGCATCGCTGGAGTCATGGGAGGATTCTGTCCCTCCGGGGTAGTCTCCTCACCAGATGTAAGGGCCAAGGCAGAAGTGCGTCCGCTTCGTAGATTCATACTGTTGGTACGAGGAAGATACGTTGATATTAGAAAAGATTAGATATGAGGTAACTCAAATAATCAAGGAAGTTTCAAAAAGATTGGAAGTCAAGAGGTAGTAGTTCGGGATGAGATATTCCTATTCCTATATGCAGGTTTGTTGGGCACAGTCATGTAACCCAATAATATTAACGTTGGACCTGCATGGGCCACCACAAAAACATGTAACACCCCAGTCCCAAAATACGTAGGACCAAGTACGTGAACATGCCAGCTGCACATATACGAAGAATACTCCAATATATGGAATCCTCATATATGCACATAAGCTGTAAATAAAAATAATCACAGGCCAGAATAACATATCTAATCTCATCACAGCTCAACACAGAAGATAGTGAAGTCCAAATAAATAAATAAGAGTATCAAAAGATAGCCGGGTGAACATACTCACTCCAAACAGCTATGAAAAATAGTCCCACAAGATCGGAGTCCGACCTCCGCAAAATAGAAAGAAAAGAGATGTAAAATAATGTCTACAACTGTCTCAGATATAGAATATACTAGAAATCAAAAGGCACTGCCTCGTCATCAATGTAGGATAGCTCCAATGCCGCTCCGTACTCCTGTGGAAAATTGTCTAAACCTGGAGAGATAACCAGGTCATCAGAGGACATAACAAGATACAAGAAAACACCATGCCATATAAACTGTGATAATATAATAAGGTAAAAGGTATGCATGCAATCGGGTTCCTGACCATTCTACTATGAATATGCAGTTGAGATACATTCCTTCGACGCATGAGCCCTGGCTGAATATAGGATCCGGTATAGTCCCCTCTTGGGCACCAGTGACCAAGAGCATGACGTTCAAAAATGACAGTGGCCAATCCGAGAGGCTCATACCCGTATCTCCAGCGGAGCTTCCGGGTTACAAGGGAAGTGCAATCGAAGCCCATACGTCAGGTAATGTTCTCCCCACCCAATGCCTAGTATCATCATCTCCATGAATGACATGTACTGTCACGACCCGATCCCAAATAATTGGGTCGAACCGGATCATGCCCAGCCTGCACTGTTGTTGAGACGGCGGCAGTAAGATGTTCCATTAGCAGGTAACCACAATAACATCTATATTTGTCACAACTCAATATTCGGGAATTTAAAACTTTATTAAACCTTTAAATAGATACAACTGGAAAGTGAAAGAACTGAATTAAAAGCTGAAATCAAATTACAAAATTCTAAAACAACCAATCTAGAAACAAAAAATCTATCTAGGTGTTCGGCTCGTCGGCCTCAGGTCCTGCGTCCTCCAAAGGGGACTCTGGCAGCACCACGAGGTACAGAACCGGGTTGTAATAGCTGTTGTATAACAGCTCAGCATCCTCATAGTCCCCTAAAAATGTATCTCCAGTCAGGAGGGAGCAAAGTACAATTCATGCTAATTTGACAGTTGAAATAATAATAGAATCATGCACTTTTAAACAATTTAGAAATGAACAGTTTTCTAACGGTAAAACAGCGTGATTTGAATAGGCAATGAATATGACCGGCTTGGGTTTGTTACAGTGAAGATACGGCTTATCCCCGTGTGTATGAGGGGTAAGCTAGTACAGTTCTAAGTTATTTTGGGATGTGGTCATACTCATTACACTACTCCCCCAGTCCCCAAACAGTTACAGTAGTTACAGTCAGTGCTCTCAGCGAGAGTTCCGTGTTGCATCGTGGTTTAAACTTGCAGTAAAGCGATTATTAAATAACTGTAAACTAACACAAAATGTACTTACCTCAAATGGACTAGATTTGAAGGGATGAAGACTTCGAGATGGGATTTAGACTCGTCCTCGAAATCCTACATTCGAGAAGTTCGACTCAGAATCCAGGATTACCAAGCTAATTATGCTAGTTGAAATCTCTAATTGTGTCCTAATCAGTTTTAATCTTTGTTTATTAACTATGAACAAAACACGATTATTGGTGCGTTAAAATTAATAACGAGGGAAAGATCATTTAAATTTGTATTTTTGGGAAAAACTCACAGTTTCCAATTTAATTGATTAAACTTTGTATTTTCGTAACTATACATATAAAAGTAAATTTCTTATTTTAATGAGAAAAACATGATCGTTGTTAAATATTAAAACTTGTAAATTTTAATGTGAGAAAACTTTATAAATTTTCTATATCAAAATAACTATCTATTTGATTACGCGTACGCTAAAATAACTCGCAAAACCAGAAAAATAACAGAAAACCTACGCTACCAAATTACAGGTCACAGAGCCAAAAGACCAGCTGGGCTTATGCCCATTACAATTTATTTACATAAATTGAAATAAGACGAAACAGTTGTTAGTTCTAAAATCTTCCTACAATTTAATTATGAATAAATTAAATAATAAAAATAAATTAAATAATTAATGAGTCTCAGATATGGTCCAATCGCCATACAGGCTAATGCCTCAACGTCCGGGCGAAGCCGGTTTCATTTGCACTTAGCCAGGGCCCATTGACCGATACGGTCGTCGCCCAAAAATCCCAAAATTACTAGCATTTCTGAAAACCATTTTAAAAATCATTTTTAAAAATATAATTAAATTTTATGGAAAATTCGGCAGCATTTTCTCTATTTTTGGTCAACCCAAAAACTGGGAAAGTGTGCCAATATTTTCCTGCAAATTCCAAACTAGAGAATCCTAAAAAATATATATATAAAATAACCACAACCATTCCCAATATTAATTCAGAACGACCCGAAACGAATTCGGGAGTCCGAAACCAACCCAAAAACATCACAGCACAATTCGAAAAAGTATCCGAAAAAACCAAGTTATCCAGAAATCCATTTTCGAACGTTACGGAAAACACAAAGCCAACAAACAGGGGCTTTCCCGAAGATTTCTCGAAAAATCCCGAAAACAACGTTATCCCAAAAATCGAATTTCCCAAAGGAAATTCGTGGACCAACTTATCATTGACACGGGGAGGGACGAACTACTATGATTAACCAGGGATTACCCAAATCGACGGAATTCGAAGGGTTGCCTCGGACTCGGGACGCGCGAATCCACAGAACGAACTCGAAATCCTGCGAATAGCGCTGGACCGGGGCTGGGTGCACCGAAAGGAACGCTGGCCGGGCACGAGGCAGTCGGCGGGGACAGCACGTGCGCTAGGGCACAAGGAGGCGGGGCGTTGGAGTGCGGCCGAGATTGGGTTTGCGGCCGAGGAGCCACTGGAGGTACGCTGGAAAGGGGGCGCGGCCGGATCGGGGTCCGGCGGGTGGCCGGGAAGCGCGCGCGGCGTTAGGGTCCGGCGCTGGAGGCGCCGCGGGCGGCCGGGAAGGCGTTGGCCAGAGGCACACGGGTCGGCCGAGAGGGGCTCGGTGCTCGGGGCTCGGGCCGAGAGGGTTTGGCCGGTTGGGGAGAAGGAGAGGAGCTCTGGAGTTGGGGTGAAGGTGTGGGGAGAGGAGAGTTATGGGAGAGAGTGATTTGTGCTGGTGTTTGTGAGGAAAATGTGGTTTTAATGAGAGGGAGGAGAAGAAAGAGTTCTGTAGAGGAGAGGGAAATGAGGAAGTGAGTGGTGAGGAGAAGTTTTAGAACATGGAGAGAGGATGTTGGGTATTGGCTTGGTCTCCCACGACCAAGCCAGTTGGACCCCTTTTTTTTAAAAAAAAGGAGTAAAAAGAATTTGTCCTGAAAGGGAAATGAGTTCAGGATTGGGTTCCGGGTACTGGTCTCGGTCGCACAACCAAAAATCCGATTTATATATTTTCGAAATTAATTTTTAAAACTCATTAATAATACTAATAATAATAGTCATAATATTATAATAGTAGTAATAATAACATTACAAAACTGGGTTTCACAAACTTCCCTCCTTAGAAAATTTCGTCCTCAAAATTAAAGGCAGGGTTAGGGGTTACCTTAAGTCTCAAACAAGTACGGGTACTACACCCGTAACTCAGGTCTAACAATAAAAATTTCCAAGGCAGTCGTGGATGAGACGGTTTAGGGACACGTTTTATTTATGATATCATCCATGCAGAAAAATACAAAGGCGAACCAAAGTACACGGGGTTGATCAGACCATCATGCACCGGTCCTGATTAGACAATATATTTGTGGGTGCACCCAATAAAATACTGTCATGATCAAGCTTGATAAAGAGATAGCTTGCAAAACTAGGCTAACTTAGCAGTATCAGTCAAGTTTTAGAACGAAAAGGTAAGAAATATGAGTTTATGTGATGGCTCAAATTCTGATCTTCTTCTCACCTCTGACTACGCTTGCAACTGGTTTCTCTGGCACTGAAAGGTTGAGTCCAATCTTCAGCTCTGAATTATCCAAAATGTGACTCGGATCCGGAAGACGTTGTGGACGCCTTCTAGACTTGGGGATAGAGTAACCCGATAAGTCACTTCTCCAATCCTGCTGAGTACTTCAACATGACCAATATACCTGGGCTTAACTTTCCTGCTCTGCCGAAATGGATGGTTCCTCTGGTCGGAGAGATCTTCACAAACACATTGTCGTCTTCTTTAAACTCCAAAGGCCGTCGGCTGCTATCGGCCCAATGCTTTTGTCTGTCCTGGGCAATCCTGAGCTTGTCTCTGATCATTCTCACCTTCTCTGCTGCATCGGTCACCATCTCAGGTCCAAGCAATACTCGTTCTCCGACGTCGTCCCAAGCAAGTGGAGTGCGGCAACGATGTCCATAGAGTACCTCGAACGGTGTCATACCGATACTAGCTTGGTAGCTGTTGTTGTAGGAGAATTCTACCAAGTACAAATGGTCTTCCTAAGACCCTCCAAATTCCAAGACGCAGGATCTCAGCATGTCTTCTAGCGTCTGTATTGTTCTCTCTGATTGCCCGTCAGTCTTGGGATGATAGGCAATGCTGAACTTCAGTTGTGTTCCCAAGCTGTCATGCAAACTCTTCCAAAAGTGAAAGGTAAATCTAGTATCTCTGTCAGACACAATACTTACCGGAACTCCATGAATCCGGTAGGTGTACCGCATGTACAGTGCTGCTAACTTCTCGATGGATAGACCAACCTTGAAGGGAATAAAGCGAGCTGACTTCGTCAGTCGGTCCACGATAACCCAAATGGCGTCCTTCCCTCCTTAGGAACGAGGTCGTCCTGACACGAAGTCCATTGTGATGTGCTCCCACTTCCACTCTGGAATGTCCAGTGGCTGTAGAAGTCCTGCGGGTCTCTGTCTGCTAGCCTTCACTTTGTTGACAAATTAAACATCTAGCAACATACCTGGCCACGTCCTTCTTCATTCCGTACCACCACACTATAGTTTGCGTATCCCGATACATTTTTGTTGGCTCCAGGATGTATGGAATACTGCGACTGGTGCGCTTCATGCATCAGCTCGTTCTTCAGTTCGCCAGTTGGTACACAAAGCCTCGTACCATTCTTCAGCGCTCCGTCACTGGCGATTGAGAATCCTTCAAGTGTTCCTGCCAGTACTTGATCTCTAAGTTTGCAAGGTGTCTTGTCTTGAAACTGCATCTCCTTGATTTTTTTCCATCAGACTCGAGCTTACTTGCAACTTCATCAATAATGGATCAGCATCCAGCTCCTTCCTTCCAAGCAGTATAATCTCCAGTCCAAGCTTCTCGATGTCCTCTAGCTGGTGTCGCTCCTTGGTAAAAAACATCGCCATAGGGTATCGACTAAGTGCATCTGCGACCACATTAGCCTTACCCGGGTGGTACTGTAGATCGATGTCAAAATCCTTTATCATCTCCAGCCATCTTCTTTGCCTCATGTTCAGCTCCTTCTAAGTGAAATCATACTTGTGGTCTGTAAATATTTCCACTCTCTCTCCATAAAGGTAATGCTTCCATAACTTCAATGCAAATATCACCGCTGCAAGCTCCAAATCATGTGTGGGATAGCTCTTCTCATGAGTCTGTAATTGCCTAGATGCATAAGCAATCACTTTTCTATGTTGTTGAAGAACGCAACCCAGTCCTTTACCTGAGGCATCACTGTAGATTGAGAAACCACCAGTTCCTGCGGGTAGTGCAAGGATTGGTGCAGTAGTAAGTCTCTTCTTCAGCTCCTCGAATGATGCCTGGCAATCTTCCGTCCAGATGAACTCTTCATTCTTCCGAGTGAGCTTCGTCATCGGCTCAAAAATTCTGCCAAAACCCTTCACGAACTTCCGGTAGTAGCCAGCCAAGCCCAAGAAACTCCTGATTTCAGCAACTGAGCTTGGGGTAGACCACTTCTCAACAGCGGCTATCTTCTTCGGATCCACCAAAATTCCTTCTCCTGTGACAATATGGCCAAGAAAATCTACCTTGTCTAGAAAGAATTCACACTTGGAAAGCTTACCATACAGCTTCTCCTTCCTCAAAGTTTCCAGAACTTTCCTGAGGTGCTCTTCGTGCTCCTCTTCCATCTTTGAATAGATCAGAATGTCATCGATGAAGACTACGATAATTGATCTAGGTATTCATGAAAAACCTTGTTCATAAGGTTCATGAACACCGCAGGAGAATTCGTCAGTCCAAACGACATGACCAAGAATTCAAACTGCCCATACTTGGTGTTGAATGCCGTCTTGGGAATATCTTCCTTCCTGACCCTGATCTGGTGGTAGCCAGATCTAAGATCAATCTTCGAAAACACCTTGGCTCCGCTCAATTGATCAAATAGGTCATCGATCCGGGGTAGAAGGTACTTGTTCTTGATGGTGATATTATTCAGCGCCCGGTAGTCGATGCACATCCGTACTGTTTCGTCCTTCTTGGCCACAAACAAGACAGGTGCTCCCCAGGGTGAAGCTCCATCTCGAATGAATCCCAGAGCCTTCAGTTCATTGATCTGGTCCTTCATCTCCTTGGCCTCCTTCAGGTTGACTCTGTAGTATCCCTTAGAAATAGGGGAGAGCCGGGGACTAGGTCAATAGTGAACTCTATGTCTAGATCTGGGGTAATCCGGGAAGACTATCAGGGAAAACATCTACCATAAAGGTGTAACTAAAGAGTTTATTCATGTGGAGAATTACAACAAAAGGTCTCATGATTGATCTAAGGACATCCTGTTACAACTTCTTATAATAATAGATAATGCTATTCAGCAGTCCTAGGTACCATTCTTCATGGTTCTGGCTCTTGTATGAGCAGTCTCCAACTGCTTCATCTTCTATGAACCTCGAGTCTGCATCATGCCTTATTGTAGGAGGCAAGGTCTGCTGGTTAGGAAGAGTCCCTAGGTTGTGGCCTAACAGGTGTTGCTGGGATATGTGCTCTGGTTTGATGGAAAGATAAGGGGCAGTCCTTTACCCGATGTTCAGCAGATCCACATATCAAACATTTCCCCAATCTTTTGCGACAAATATTGGCTTGGTGACCAAGCCTTTTACAGTAGTCACAAACCAATAGCTTCTTACGATATGACTGCCGGATAGGGCTCAAATTTCTCCTAGATTCAGGGGTATCCCTCCTAGGACGAGGTTTCGCTCCAACTTGGTTTAAGATAGCTAAGGCTACATCATTGACGTTCTTCATGTCTTCTCTCGTGATATTCATCTGTTCCTGCTGGGCTTCATCTTGAGCTTTCTGGAACTCCAGGATTTCTTGAAATAGGACAACCATTTGGGAGGTGTTTGCTGGTACTGGTGGAGCAACAAGAATGGATACTCCCCCAAGAAAATGCAACTCAGTTTGAGAAGAGGTAGGAATCGCCAGTGTAGTAAAAACTTTACTGGATGCATCATGGGGACGGTCAATCAGCCGCGAGGAAATAAACCCTGGACTTGGTTGAGGAGATGGGGTATGATCCATAGATGATACCTCATCGCCAGCAGGATTGGTCTTTTCCTTGGTTATATTCTGGAAGGTTTAGGGTGCAAACATAAGCAAGGTATCCTACCAGTCTATAATCAAACAAAAATATTTATTTATATATAATTCGGACCTATGTTGTGACAAATCAATGTTCTAGTGTTCTAATTGTTTCTAGGTATGTTTTCCTAAGTTGTTGTTCTGACCTGCATGGGCTACCACTCAAAACATGTCACGACCCGATCCCAAATAATTGGATCGAACCGGATCAAGCCCAGCCTGCACCGTTGTTGAGACGGTGGCAGTAAGCTGTTCCATTAGCAGGTAACCACAACAACATCTATATTTGTTACAACTCAATATTCGGGAATTTAAAACTTTATTAAACCTTTAAATAGATACAACTGGAAAGTGAAAGAACTGAATTAAAAGCTGAAATCAAATTACAAAATTCTAAAACAATCAATCTAGAAACAGAAAATCTAGCTAGGTGTTCGGCTCGTCGGCCTCAGGTCCTGCGTCCTCCAAAGGGGACTCTGGCAGCACCACGGGTTACAAAACCGGATCGTAATAGCTGTTGTATAACAACTCAGCATCCTCATAGTCCCCTAAAAATGTATCTCCAGTCAGGAGGAAGCAAAGTACAATTCATGCTAATTTGACAGTTGAAATAATAATAGAATCATGCACTTTTAAACAATTTAGAAATGAACAGTTTTCTAACAGTAAAATAGTGTGATTTGAATAGGCAATGAATATGACCGGCTTGGGTTTGTTACAGTGAAGATACGGCTTATCCCCGTGTGTATGAGGGGTAAGCTAGTACAGTTCTAAGTTATTTTGGGATGTGGTCATACTCATTACACTACTCCCCCAGTCCCCAAACAGTTACAGTAGTCACAGTCAGTGCTCTCAGGGAGAGTTCCGTGTTGCATCGTGGTTTAAACTTGCAGTAAAGCGATTATTAAATAACTGTAAACTAACACAAAATGTACTTGCCTTAAATGGACTGGACTTGAAGGGATGAAGACTTCGAGATGGGATTTAGACTCGTCCTCGAAATCCTACATTCGAGAAGTTCGACTCAGAATCCAGGATTACCAAGCTAACTATGCTAGTTGAAATCTCTAATTGTGTCCTAATCAGTTTTAATCTTTATTTATTAACCATGAACAAAACACGATTATTGGTGCGTTAAAATTAATAACGAGGGAAAGATCATTTAAACTTGTATTTTTGGGAAAAACTCGTAGTTTCCAATTTAATTGATTAAACTTTGTATTTTCGTAATTATACATATAAAACTAAATTTCTTATTTTAATGAGAAAAACATGATCGTTGTTAAATATTAAAACTTATAAATTTTAATGTGAGAAAACTTTATAAATTTTCTATATCAAAATAATTATCTATTTGATTACGCGTACGCTAAAATAACTCGCAAAACCAGAAAAACAACAGAAAACCTACGCTACCAAATTACAGGTCACAGAGCCAAAAGACCAGCTGGGCTTATGCCCATTACAATTTATTTACATAAATTGAAATAAGACGAAACAGTTGTTAGTTCTAAAATCTTCCTACAATTTAATTATGAATAAATTAAATAATAAAAATAAATTAAATATTTAATGAGTCTCAGATATGGTCCAATCGTCATATAGGCTAATGCCTCAACGTCCGGGCGAAGCCGGTTTCGTACCCAAAAACTGGAAAAGTGTGCCAATATTTTCCTGCAAATTCCAAACCAAAGAATCCCCAAAAATATATATAAAAAATAACCACAACCATTCCCAATATTAATTCGGAACGACCCGAAACGAATTCAGGAGTCCGAAACCAACCCAAAAACATCACAGCACAATTCGAAAAAGTATCCGAAAAAACCAAGTTATCCAGAAATCCCTTTCCGAACGTTTCAGAAAACACAAAGCCAATAAATAGGGGCTTTCCCGAAGATTTCTCGAAAATCCCGAAAACAACGTTAACCCAAAAATTGAATTTCCCAAAGGAAATTCGTGGACCAACTCATCATTGACACGGGGAGGGACGAACTACTATGATTAACCAGGGATTATCCAAATCGACGGAATTCGAAGGGTTGCCTCGAACTTGGGATGTCCAAATCCACAGAACGAACTCAAAATTACGCGAACAGCGCTGGACCGGGGCTGGGTGCGCCGAAAGGAACGCTAGCCGAGCATGGGGCAGCCGGCGGGGACAGCATGTGCGCTAGGGCACAAGGAGGCGGGGCGTTGGAGTACGGCCGAGAGGGGGTTTGCGGTCGGGGAGCCACTGGAGGTACGCTGGAAAGGGGGCGCAGCCGGAGCGGGGTCCGGCGGGTGGCCGGAAAGCGCGCGCGGCGTTGGGGTCCGGCGCTGGGGGCGCCGCGGGCGGCCGGAAAGGCGTTGGTCGGAGGCGCGCGGGTCGGCCGAGAGGGGCTCAGTGCTCGGGGCTCGGGCCGAGAGGGTTTGTCCGGTTGGGGAGAAGGAGAGGAGCTTTGGAGTTGGGGTGAAGGTGTGGGGAGAGGTGAGTTATGGGAGAGAGTGATTTGTGCTGGTGTTGGTGAGGAAAATATTGGTTTTAAGGAGAGGGAGGAGAAGAAAGAGTTCTGTAGAGGAGAGGGAAATGAGGAAGTGAGTGGTGAGGAGAAGTTTTAGAACGTGGAGAAAGGATGTTGGGTGTTGGGTGTTGGCTTGGTCTCCCACGACCAAGCCAGTTGGACCCCTTCTTTTTTTTTAAAAGGAGTAAAGAGAATTTGTCCCGAAAGGGAAATGAGTTCAGGATTGGGTTCCGGGTACTGGTCTCGGTCGCGCAACCAAAAATTCGATTTACATATTTTCGAAATCAATTTTTAAAACTCATTAATAATACTACTAATAATAGTAATAATATTATAATAGTAATAATAATAACATTACAAAACTGGGTTTCACATGTACCTCTAATAACCGCCAAGTCTTCTAGCATGCAACTCTATTGGAAGTTACCCCTATCCGTCGCACGCTCCATACATATCGGTGGCTAGCCGACTACGCGGATACGTGTCCTACATGTGACTCACATCATGTGATACAACAAGTGTCAAGGCCGTATGAGATATACCAATACCTCAACATCAATGGGTGGTCACTAGACTAAGTCAATGTAAGAGAAATAAATAAGACAAGATAAACGACCGATAGAGTCGATTGCACCCAAGTGTGACTTGGACACACAGTTTAAATATCGAGAAATAAGAAGTACTGAAAATAACAACTAAAAATAAGAAATATAATAATCACAGAGTAAGGTGGCAAGGTATCTTGCCTGATGGTGCAAAATGGCAAGCACAAGAAATCACAAAGTCAGCTAAGAAACGTCACAGTCTCCAAACAACTCCGAATGCTGAAACAAACATCAAAAATGCACTCGGTGTAAAAGATATACCTAGGAAACGCCTGTCCAAAAGTATAATTCTGCAACAGGGGCAAAATCATAATTTCGGGTCAAAACGATGTCCGCCGTTGGACCCGCTTTGTACCGAAATGCGTGCCGAAGTCTATGGTCTCTAAAGTCGTCAAACTACATGTCTACGGGTTCAGTTTGAGGAGAGGAACTCAACGATATGTCCAGTTTTGGATTCCGATGAGCCGTGTACAAAATCGCCCGTTTGAGTGGGTCGCGGGCCCGCCAAAAATGGATTCTGATTCGACCTTCTCAGAATCGAACCAAACTTGGCATACAGTACCATAATTTCGATTCGGACCTATTGGCACAAGTTTCGTCTCGAATCGACGACTGTACACGAAGTTATGGGCAAGTTGCAAAACGCCGATACGGGGGTATCTCGACGGATACGCGTTGGTTTCGTCGCGCACACACGACGAAACTGAGTTCCGTCAGTTCCCACACGTCCACAACGTCCATATACACCTTTCGATGCGTATAGCGCATGACCACGTCTCCCAGTTTGTCGGAGCGCACGTTGTATCGGAGAAAACTTCAGAAATTTACTATTTTGAAAACAGTTTTTCGCACAACTTTAACATGGGTTTAATTCTTGCATAGTAATTGAAACACCGATCTACCAGTTGCGTTTTAGTCGTGGTTAGGTTGTCTTCTATTGTTTTCAATTAGTTCCTATATTACTTTACTCCACAGCAAAAAATTTGGCCGACAAGTTGTCGTTTTAAAACAGTTTTTAATATTACAGAAAACAGGTTTTTTTTCAACTTCGTCTCGAGTTTTCGAGCAAGTCGATGGGTTGTTTCGAAATCCACCTAAAGGATCTCGAAGAGGGTCAAGTCTACTTTCCAGAAAATCTTACGGATCGAAAATCGGTGCTACGAGTAAAAAGTTACGTCATAGGGAAGTAGGGTACCTTGAGTGGGAAAACTGCTTCGTGGGTGATGCGGGGCTGACTTCCAATGCTCCGTTTGTCGCGCACAAAACTCCGTCGCTGGTAAAACGAACTTGTAGGCGAAGGGGGTATGATCAGCCTCAACTTTCGTTTTGGAAGATTAGGGTTTTGAGGTCTAGAGAAAAAGTTATATTTATAACAACTTGTGGCAAAAACCTAATACTAATAGATTTCCTAATAACCCATGGGTCGGGTTTCCTTTTCTTTGCGTTGGTTGCTGCCATGTGCAGCTAGCGGGTGGGGCCCGCCCCCTTTGTGGGTGGTTGACCTTAGTTTTTTTTTAAACACTTAAACATTTAAACCCACCTGAGCTGCGAATGGCTCAGCTAATGGCCCGCCCCTTTGGGGTTTGGGCCGGCCCCACATATTTCTTTTTTTACCATATATATATATATATATATATATATATATATATATATATATATAATTATAAAAAATCCTATAAATTTTTAATACGTAACAAAATGTTTTTAATAATTGAAGACTATATTTATTAACAATTAAAAATATATCAAGCACAATTATACATATAATATATATCTATAATTACGAATATACCAATTACCACATTAGTTCCAAATAATATTGAAAAATTATTTTTAAAACACTAAAATAATTAGAAAATATTGGGGGTTTACATTACACCACCCGTCCGGAACCAGACATCATGAACTCCATTGAAGCAGAAGTAAACAAGCTTATAGCTAGCGATTTCATCCGTAAAGAGCAGCATCCAGACTGGGTAGCCAACATAGTACCAGTCATCAAGAAGAATGGAAAGATCCGAATTTACATCGACTTCCGCAATCTGAATGCGGCATGCCCTAAGGATGAATTCCCTCTTCCGATCACCGACATAACAATCGATAATACATGTGGCTTCGAGCTATGTCCTTTATGGATGGCTTTTCAGGATACAATCAAATCAAAATGTCTTCTGATGATGAGAAGCATACGTCATTTCGAACACCGATCGGCGTGTATTGTTATACGGTCATGCCCTTCGGCCTGAACAACGCTGGTGCTACATATCAACGTGCTATGAGTGTCATTTTTAGAGATCATTTGCACAAGACGGTGGAGTATTACGTTGACGACATCGCCGTCAAAAGTCGCTCCAAAAATGATCACTTACATGATTTGAGAACAGTGTTCGACCTTATGCGAGCGCACAATCTGAAGATAAATCCCACCAAGTCTTTCCTGGACATATCCAGCGGGAAGTTCTTGGGCTTCGTCATTACTTCCCGGGGCATTCACATAGATATCGATAAAATAAAAACAATCCTGGAAATGAGTCCACCGAGGAACCTTCGTGAACTCCACGGCCTTCAGGAAAGACTAGCCTACATCAGGAGGTTCATATCTAACCTCTCAGGATGATGCCAACCCTTCACTCAACTCATGAGGAAAGGTGTCTCTTTCGTATGGAACGAGGAATGTCAGCACGCCTTTGATGAATTTAAGGAGTACCTAACGAATCCGCCAGTTCTGGTAGCCCCGGTCGCAGGAAGCCCTTCCTGCTCTATGTACGGGCGATAGAACACTCTCTCAGTGCTTTTCTAGCACAGAATAATGATGCGGGACATAAACAAGCTATTTACTATCTCAGTCGGATGATGGTAGGACCAGAACATAGGTATACCACCGTGGAGAAGGTGTGCCTTGCCCTAGTATTTGCCATTCAGAAAATACGATACTATGTGACAGGGCAGACCATCCATGATGTCTCACGAGTCAATCCTCTCAGGGTTCTCATGACCAAACTAGGCGCACTCAGTTCTCGTCTAGCCACCTGGGCGATACTGTTATCCTCCAACGACATGGTTTTTGTTTCGCAGAAGGCCGTCAAAGGTTAAGTCCTGGTCGACTTCTTAGCAGCCCATCCAGACTCAGAAACAGCCAGAATTTATGAAAAAATCCCCGACGAAGTCGTCGCCTCAAACACGACTTCACATGATGCCATTTGGCGAATGTTCTTTGACGGTGGTTCAAGGACGGGGCCACAAGGTGACATCGTCGCAGGAGTCGGGGTAGTATTAATTTTTCCCTCTGGATTGGTGGTCAATCAGACATATTCTCTCACAGAACCCTGTTCAAACAATGTAGCCGAATATAACGCTCTAGTCATCTGACTCCAACTCGTAAAAGAAGTGGGGATCAAGTACCCGAAAGCGTATGGCGACTCGGAGCTGATTGTCAATCAGATCCGAAGCTCATACGAGGTTCGCAACGAGGACCTGATTCCCTACTATCAGAAAGCAATTGCCATTATTGCAACCTTTGAAGGGTTCTTTACAGAGCATGTTCCTAGGCTCTAAAATATCAAAGCCGATGCCCTAGCAGGCCTCGCCGCTTCCTTGGCAGTTACAAATGATACTCATCATCTAGTCGACGTGATAGGCCATGAGCTGGTCTGTCCCAATAACAATGTTCAACTGGGTACGAGTTACTCCGCCTAGATAACCAACAACATACAAGACTGGAGACGCCCGCTCATCGACTTTGTCGTCTATGGAATCCTGCCAGAGAATGTGAAGGAAGCAACTTCAATCAGAAGGCACTCTCTCAGATTCTTCTATGATACCGAGACGAAAATATTATATCGACGATCCTATGATGGGCTACTGTTAAGATGCCTATCAAATGCAGAAGCCAGAGAAGCCTTACGCGAGGCTCACGATGGCGCTTGCGGGGCTCACCAACCTGGCCCGAAATTTCAAGATCGTCTCCGCCGGATGGGTTATTACTGGCCCACAATAGCAGCAGATGCAGTTGATTATACAAAAAAGTGTAAGGCTTGCCAAATACACGCAGATTTTATACATCTGCCATCCGAATTCTTGCACCAATAGTGGCCTCTTGGCCATTTGAAGCATGGAGAATGGACATCATTGGCCCAATCACCCCACCATCGACTAGGGGGCATCAGTTCATACTTGCAATCACCGATTACATCTCCAAATGGGCGAAAGCTGTTCCGCTTGCAGAGGAAAAGACATCAAACGTGATTAGTTTTATAAAACATTATGTCATCTACCATTTTGAACTGCCCAGAAGGATTATTTACGACAATGGTTCGCAGTTCGCAAACCACGCTTTCTATCGGTTTTGTGACAAAAATTGGATTCAAAACATGGCCTCGAAGGCATGTAACCCACCGGCTAATGGTCTGGCTGAAGCCTTCAACAAAACCATAATCAAGCTCCTCAAAAAGTTTATGTCTTCAAACAAATACAACTGGAATGAAAAGCTTGGCGAGTGCATATGGGCGTATCGCACTACGATTCAGACGGCTACAGGAAATACACTGTTCTCCTTGGTTTACGGGAGCGAGGCAGTTCTCCCATTGGAGACTCAGATCTCCTCGCTTCGCGTGGCCCTTACTTACCGATTGACGTCGGATGACAACCACCGTAGACGGCTACAAGAACTGGAAGCCTTAGACAAGAAGCGTTTACAAGCTCAACAAAGCATAGAGATCTACCAAGCACGCATCTCTCGGGCTTTCAACAAGAAAGTCAAACAGAGAATATTCAAAGTCGGCGATATCGTCTTGGCCGTTCGCAGACTAATGGTCATGACTCACAAGACCCCCGACAAATTCCAGCCTAAATGGGAGGGTCCGTTCATCATCGAGACTGTATTCCCCAATGGCGCATACTGGCTCGTAAAGCAGAATGGTGACTTGCTCATGATGCCCATAAACGGCAAGTTCCTCAAAAATACTATGTTTAAAAACATCCCCATATTGCCTAGAGTGTCGAGTTATGTACATCATGTACCTCTGAATTTATACTATGTTCCCTCCGAGGGGACTCACATTGCATCTCTCCGAGCGACAAGTCATGTATATTGATACCTCTGAACTTTCGCTTTGATGTTTCGATTGTCATATATCACGTCCATATTACCTCTGTTATAAACAATCTCCTAGCTTAACACCTGTACCCAACCTGGGATAAAAGACATGATGTTAAGATCGCAAAACCTATCACGTCCATATTACCTCTGTTGGGTTTTGTTTCAAAATCTATTACTCGCACCACCAGTGTGCAGAAGAGTATTAGGTCCACCAAAGATTATGCCCGATTATCGTGTGTCACGTCCATATTACCTCTGATACCGATAGTCTCTCGACTTAACACTTGTACCAAGTTCGGGATAAAGACATAGTATTAAGACCACAAAACCTATCACGTCCATATTACCTCTGTTGGGTTTTGTCTCAAAATCTATTACTCGTACCACCAGTGCACAGAAGAGTAATAGGTCCACCAAAAGTCCCCCTATGGATATCCCGTACAACCACCCCTACGTGGTTGTACATTGATCCTAGAACATCCATGTCCACCTTACCTCTGAGTTGTTCTATATATCCCTACAGAGTTCACTTCTACCATGTCTATACTACCTCTGAGTAGGAAAGCTCTGCCATTTATCCGAACCTATCACATCTATATTACTCCTGTTAGGTTTCGTTCCTAATCTATTACTTGTCCCATCGTTGCAAAAAAAGAGTAGTAGGTCAACAAAATATCATTCAAATCTATTTGCTCGCATTTCCAGATGCATAAAAGGGCAATAGGTCCATAAAAGTCCCCCAGTGGGATATTCTTTATCAAAATGCTGTATTAGGCCCTCTGATACAAGCACCACAAGATACCACAAGCAAAAAATAGAGTGAATGTATTCTATTTTCAGTTACATTCATAGGATTACACCTCCAATAAAGGATTACACTGAAGTCCAAATGAAGTAAAACCCAAACTACAGCTGAAGACAGACAAAAACACAAAGACAAATACGAACGTTTATTTTTCATATTTTCGGAAACAGCAATTACATGGCAACCCACGGATCCCTACAATCAAGGATCATAGTTGTGTTGAGGCATATACCATTCCCTTAGCCATTTCGCATACGAAAGATCTATTTGATTGAGGTCTTCGGGGGGGATAGGAGGGTCAGAACTCCCAGTGCTACTATCTTCAGACTTGGGCTCCTCCTTTATAGCAGCCTCAATCTTAGGAGTAATTCTCTCTCCGATGGACGCTAGCTCTTCCTTTACCTCAACTTTTGGTATCACCTCCTCCTTAACAAACGATGACTCTTGTTTGATGAAAGGAGGCAGCATCTCCTCCTTCACAATGGTCTTAGCCTTCGACATGGATGCTGCAAAAAAAAAGATAGTCATATGAAGACAAAGTGGATGGGCTCCTTTTCAGCTATGCGGCCTAGCCAAACAGAACTCATGCGGCTCAGTCATGAGGCACTTATGCGGCTCCGTCATGAAGTGCTCATGTGGCTCAGTCATGAGGCACCTATGCGGTTCATACGGCTCAGACATGAAGCGCTTATGCGACTCAGTCATGAGGCACTTATGCAGCTCAGTCATGAAGTGCTCATGCGGCTCAGTCATGAGGCACTTATGCGGCTCAGTCATGAAGTGCTCATGCGGATCAGTCTTGGGGCACTTATGCGGTTCAGGTTCAAATGTGTAGCGCTTATGTGGCTCAGCCCATGCGACCCTATCATACAGAACACATGCGGTCCAAATGAGATAGGGCATGCATCGACTAGGCTTAAAGCACAGAGGCGATATATGACAGGCCCGTGCATAAAATATGCGATGAGACCATTCAAAATTTTAGTCATCGTCTTCCCATCGTCCTTACCCGTGATAGGGGGTTGCATGTCGGAATGAATGGAAGGAGAGTCCGCTGCTTTCGATGGAGAGGCAAGTGTCACCCCCAATTTCCAGAAATAGGGGTATTTTCATCATTTTTTCATTTTTAATATTTTTGGAATTATTTATTTATTTATAATAATATTTTGGGGTTATTTGAGTCGGGTTCGAATTTCAGCTCAATCCGACTTGAAACGTGGACCCGGGGTAGTTTTGACTCTAGTGGACCCACACACTAGTTAGCCATAGCCCACATGTCATTTATTTTAGTTAGTGACTAGGCTAATTTATTTGGGTTAGGATTAATTAGAATAGTGTGTTAGAATGACCAAACTAGCCCCGACTTAAACTCCCTTTTTAATGTATTGTTAATAGGCTAGAGGGGGGGTATTTTTGACATTTCAAAATAGGGTTATTTCAGCCATTAGGGTCGGCCAAGTGAGGAGGGATAGGCTTGTGTTCATTTCATTATTTCATTCTTCCATTCTCTCTCTTGTTCTCCCCCAAATTTCTAGAGGGCAACCTCTAGTGATTTTATCTCCAAATCCATCATTTCTTCCACCAAATCTCCTCCATTTCTTCTCTACTCCATGAAAGGAAGGTGTTAGCCAAGTTTGGGAGGATTCGGAGCTCGTTCGTGTCCATTTGGAATCTCTACGTGTCGGTGGCACATCAGGAAGCTTTTCTTTCGATTTGATCTACCGGGAGGTATAAATCCCCTCCTCTTTCTCATTCTCCTCATGCATTAGGTTGATTTTGACCCATAGGAATGACCCCCATGGTTTTGTGCCCATTGGTGTCCATTTCGTGTCCTTTTGGAGACTTCTAGGTGTTAACTATATGTAGGTTTGTGTCCATGTGGGAAACCCCCAATTTTGGACACTTGTATATTATATATATTGTAGAATGATTTATCTAGATATTTAATCTCAGATTTTATATAGTTTAGAGGTGTAATTTCTATGTATCATATTGTATCACATTGGTTTATCTATATATTGTATATATATATAGGTTCTATATATATATATATATATATATATATATATATATATATATATATATATATATATATATATATCATTCTCTCTCTCTCTCTCTCTCTATATATATATATATATTTATATATATATATATATATATATATATATATATTGTGGCTTATATATATATATAGATATATATTATGGTATATATGTGTGTGTTTCTTGTGTTGTGGATATGGTAATGTGGTCGGCCAAGGGAGGAGTCCTTTGGGTGTGTATTGAAGGTGTTTGAGGAAATGATAGGGAGTGGGGGTTTGAGAGTATTTGTGTGTATGTGTGTTATATAGAGAGAGTGGAGTGTGTGTAGAGTGGTATTGATTTGGGGAGGGAATCCTGCTACTAACAGCAGCAGGATAGTAGCCATTTGCTTCCATGTTAGCACACATGGCAGTCCAATTTCAGTCCTAGCAAGTCCCCACAAATCAGTCCAGAAATCACCCTTGTGGCTGTCCTTAATACCCCATTGAACCCCCACACATTAGCCCCACTTAACCTACATGTTAGGCCCTGTAGGCAGCCCCAAATAACAGCCATAGGAGCCCAAAAACCTGTCCATTGGAACCCCCTGGAACCTGATACAAGCAGCCATTTTTGTACTCTCCAAACCACAACATGGCAGCCCACATCAACCACACCAAATCAGCCTTTATAGTTTCCTCAAATTGACAGCCCTTGTAGGCCTAAAACCCGCTTGTTAGTCCCATTTTTCAGTCCTATACACAGCCCTCTAAGACATCAAATACATGTCCTTATTTCCAGCTATGTTCAGCCTACAGATAACTATCCCATAGCTCTCCTTACCATTCCCAATTCACTCCAATGTGCAGTCCACATTTGCCAACAAAACCTGTCCCCCATAGCAGTCCTTTATACCCTCCAGTGCAGCCAACAATTGGCCCCTTAATTTCAGTCCTAGACACCAAATACCTGTCCCCAAATCTACATCAGAACAGATCATATGTAAGCCCAAATACCTGTCCCCATTTCCCCTTTGACACACCACCTTAGCAGCCTCTAACCACCCAATATCAGTCCACATTTGGACAGTCCCCATGGGCTGTCCTAAATCAGTTATTAACTGTCATGAACCTGTCCATTTGCTGCCCTTGGCTAACCCCCAATTCAGTCCATTCCTGCCACAATCCAGTCCCTACTTCCATTTGTGTGTGAGTTCATATATATATAAACCTATAGGTGAGCCTAAGTAGCTATTTGCCTATGTGTGTGAGGGGCTAGAAATGTGGTATCAAGAGTATAGTGAGTGAGTTGAGAGTATATATGTATTTGTGTGTGTGTGAGAGCTATTTGGGTATTGTGTGAGTCTAGATATGGATATAGTGAGCCTATATATATATATATAGCTACTAGCCTATAGGTGTGAGTATGAGTGTTAGCCTATATGTAAGTCTATATGGGTGTTGTATGTGAGTGAGTGTGGTATCATGAGTGTCATGTGAGAATGGTACAAGGGTAAAGGTAAGGTAATGGGTAAATGATTAACATGTACCATAAGATGACTTAGATGACCTAGATACTAGGATTTCTTTGTAGGTAATATTAGTATAGGATAGTATCTAGCTATTGTAGGAAACCTAGGCTAGTATTCCTAGGTTAGAGTGGTATGTGCAAGGTATAGGTATTTACCTTGGTAAGCGAAATATAGGTAATGCCTAGAAATAGGATATTTGAGTTTGGAGTCTAAGATAGAGTTAGAACTCGGTTCCCTTGGTTGGTAATGATCGAATATAGTGCTCATAGACTAGTTTTGACGTCGGTTGACCATTTTGACCAAAAGTCAACCGAGAGTCAAACTTAGCCTTTAAGCGACTAGATTTGACCGAAACCAAACCAGAGTTGACCAGTTGACTGAAAGTCAACAATTGGTCAACATATGACTAGTTTGACGTAGGGTTGACTCCGTGCTGACCAGAGTTGACTTTTTGACCAAAAGTCAACTGTAAGTCAACCCTTGACCCAAATTGACCTAGTTTGACTTAGATTGATTTCCTGTAACCTTGGTTGACCTTGGTTGTCCTAGTGTGACCCAGTTTGGCTCAGTATGACCTAGTTTAGCTTGGTATGACTTAGATTTGACCTAGATTCATTTAGAATGCATTGAATTGCATCTTATTATCATTTTAGACTCATAGTGACTTGTACTGTTCTATAAGAGACAGACACCACTCCTCGGACAGTATATTCTCTTCAGACTCTCAGGCTATCAGGCGAGTACATTCTTTGACCATTTCATACTTGTCTGGATTTATATTTTTGCTCTAGATTACTGTACTTGATGCTGACACGATTGTTATCACGGATTGGTACTATATGGATCTTCTTTTGGGATGTTATCCCCTTGTATTCACTAGATACATATTGTGATATGCGTTTCACTTCCATAATGTATTTATTGAGTACCTATATCCTTGTACACTCATTGTGCATATTGTACTCTCATTATCACATGAGTCCCAGGGATAGACCATTATACACTATTGTATAACATTGTACAACTATTGTATAACATTGTACATCTATTATATAATATTGTACATCCATTGTATAACATTGTATACTATTGTAGAAGATAACATAACTGGAGTGGATCCTTGTGTATTGATTGGGGAGGGGGAGCAGAATTGGTTATGTACTCAATTCCTATTGTACAACATTGTATAACTATTGTATATGTCTATTGTACACCCACGTACAATGGAGTTACCATTGCATTGTCCTAGACCGTTTACATAACCATATTGTACTCTAAATCACAGTTGGCTTACAGTTCTTACTTATCATATTTAGATATTTCCTGTTATCAAATCTCTACTGTTTTTCATATACTTCTTTCTTTCAGCGTTTCCTGTACATTACTCTATTGCATGCTTTATATTTCCTAACATGATATGAACTGTGTGAGATGTTTTGTGCTTGCTTCTGTCCTGACTGGACCTGTTGAAAATATTACAGAGGATGAGGATGAGGCCTGCGTAGACACCTACTTTGGGACATCTGTAGATGTCATGTGTGACCCAGATTTTCAGCCTGATCCACTAGCTTAGAGACTGAGGCTCCCTAGTCTAGATTTTACTATTTCTGTCTTTGAGATCTGGATTGTATATATTATTTCATTTTCAGTAGTGAGACTTGTATTCTGGATGTTTGCTGAGATGTTATTTTAGACACTTAGACTCTCTGGTTGTGATGTGTATTCTTCCATTCCAGTATTTATCTATCTATCCTTTTATCTTATCATTCTGCCTTAGATGTGATTGAGACTGTAGATTGCTATGTCACCTCCATTCGGAGTGTATACACTGTACAGGTACCTTTATATTGTTAGATGATTGACCTAGGACAATGTTCTACCGCCGACACTACGGCGTAGGCTGGGCGTTGTTACGTTCTCGTACCCTCACAGTGGGTGCGGGTCATGACAGCAAGTCCCTTCCCTTTGGCCGCAACATCCGTCGACTTGGAAGCTTTTGGAGCCATGGCTAAATTGAAACAGAAAGATGAAGATGAAGGAGAAGAAGTTGAAAGAGAAAAATCTCTCTCCAAATGACCCCTATTTATAGAGTTTTGGAAGAGTGCCTCCTCGATTCTCGAGATCATTAAAGATAATGACGATGTTTGGAGATTTTATCCCTAGTAACCGTCGACTTTATCTCGAAAAGAGAACCCGAATCCAAAAACCAAATCAAAAAAATTAAATGCAGCAGTGACAGCTGGCAGGCTGGATAGTGTCTCTCTGCGACTGAAGATTTCCCTGCGGCTCGAGATCTCTCTACGGC
Source organism: Iris pallida (assembly GCA_029216955.1). NCBI lineage: Eukaryota > Viridiplantae > Streptophyta > Magnoliopsida > Asparagales > Iridaceae > Iris > Iris pallida. The sequence goes on along the minus strand of JANAVB010022597.1, from coordinate 16,665,764 downwards.
TCAAAATTTTCCTGCGGCTCAAGATCTCCCTGCGACTCAAGATCTCCCTTCGGCTAAAGGTCTCTCCTGACTTGAAGACTCCCTGCGGCTTGACATATCTCCATGCTTCTTATTCAAAGTATTCTAAATTTGTAATTTGAAACTTTGAATGTGGTCTTATAGAAGCATAGAAAATATAGGGTTCATGCGGATCACAACCGGCCGCATGAGTACTTTGGGCCAAACTGGTCTGCATAAAGGAAAGTCGCATGACAGATTCAGCACCCTATGCGGCCCCGTCTGCAACCAGATTGATTCGAGCCGCAGAAGGAAGATATGCGGCCAAGTTGATCAGTCCTTCAGATAAAGATGACAAACTCTGTCAATACTGACAAAAATGACAGCTCTGACACTCTGACAAAAAGATAAGACGTGATCAGACAAAATGTCATGTCACTAAAAATAGGGTTCATGCGCTTAAACATAGTCATGCGGCCAGAAGAATTGCTACCCGAGTCGCATGAACCTTATGCGGCTCAACCTATGCGGCCTAAAGTCTCTAAGCTTCATGCGGCCAAGGGTGACTGTAAACTAAGCCGCATGAGCTTTATGCGGCCCAAAATACAGAATCTGTACGGCTCAAAAATCCTTAAGCTAAGGGAGACTGTGACCTAAGCCGCATGAGTCTTATGCGGTCCAGCATGGCTAAAAACTGAAAGACTCATGCGGCTCAAAATGACTCCAGCATATTAATCCTATCCTGCGATAGAACACGTGGCAGGCTGACCAAGTCCCAACCACCCAGATTTGCTGTAACAAAATTCTAATAAATTGCCAGCTGGCGGCCAAAGAGTGGGTCTTTAAGTCCTGATTAGCCACGTGGCCACGGGCCATCTATGCGGCTCAAAATATATATCACTATAAATAGCAGGGTGCCACACCCCTGTAAGAGGCTGACAACCTACGAAGGGCAATTTTTTCAAGAGCTAAAGACTGCGTTGGATAGTCCAAGGAGTAAGACATAGTTGATATACTTTTCCGAGTCTCTACCATCACCCCCTAGAATCAAAAACTAAATAATTGTACTTAGATTGTTTCCTAGGATTTTTTTTCTAGGCTTTTCTTTGTACAAGCGAGTTTGCAATCAATTTCAGTGTTTCTGTAATACCTGTCTTTGATATATAATGGCAAAACAAGAATGTACACAATTGCATGCGGGTAGAGACGACACCATTCAAAATTAGCAAATGAACAATCCAACCGTTCGCTAATGTTCTGAGCTAGCCCCCTACAATTAGACCAAGTGTATGCTGGACCCATACTACCTAGATTAACCAATCCACATAGATCCACCATCTGCTTGAAGGGGCTACAACATTTACATCAAAAGGTCTACCACCCCGTTTCTCCGATGTCTCAATAATAGCATTAAAGTCACCAATACAGCAACAATGACTAGAGATTCGGCCATAAATACTATAAGGACCAAAGTTTCGACCTCTGTTTCTTCTTGGCACAACCATATATGCACAACAACTCCCAGGCGTGCGTATTATTCATGGTTGAAATAGAATGAATTATGAGGTTTTTGAAGGAGAATGTAACAGAAGCTCTATGGAATCATTCCAACCCAACCAAAGTCCACCTGAATTGCCTATGGGGGAACCAAGAAGTGGTTTTGATATCCAAAATTTGGAAGAACGAGAAAGGTGTTTTGTGGTGAGGAGATGGTTTCAGAGATAAAGAAAATTGATGGGTGGGTGGCAGAGAAATTATCCTATAGTCCGGACTGTCGAGACATTTCTCGCACCTCGACAGTTCCAGGACAACACTAACATCACCCTTGCAGTTGTTGTAGGTCTGCCGCCATGACCTTATGAAAGGAAAGTTTGTATTGCTTGAGTGAGGAAGTCCTCTTGGATGTGGTTGGATCTAGGGGGAGCTTGGCCGTTTTCCTACCCCTGGATATTGTGGGTTGATGGATAATTGTGTCATAGCTTGCCTTGCGTACGAGGCATTTCTACGATGGTTTACAGAGGTGAGCAGGACGCGTAGTGACTCGAGAAAAGGGAGAAGAAGGTAGGAGATATAGGGTGGGATCAGGTGTCTGAACTGAAGAGGTATAGGTTAGGAGAGGGATGCCACTATCTCTGGAAAGATATTTGGAAATGACCGATGGAGAAAGAGGTATAGCTGGGGGATTAGTTGGGTCCACCTCATCATTACAAGAATTATTATACGAATCTGTGGAGATGAATCATCAACTTTTGATTGGTTAAAGAAGTCCGTAACCCTCATCCTGGGACATCACTCTGATGACGGTCTGGTTAAAATTACCAGACTCTTCCCTCATATCCTGTTGTAGATACTCACTAGCTCCATGGTTAGGGGGATCTTCTAGCCCAGAGAAATAACATCGCTCTTAACCTCCTAATAAGCCATATTAGCTATAAAGATAGAGGAAGATCCCCTCCATTGGGGAGGGATATATTTGGTCACCCGAAGTCGATCCTGTAATATGCACTCGCTACTGGCAAAACTGACTCAGGACGGTCAATTAAGTTAAATCACCTCTGAGATAGGGGAAGGCCGAGGAAGATTCGACTGTCCTTCGTCGAAGGCAGGCTGTGTTGAAGCCTGGTGTCTCCCATCATCATCACCTCTAGTATTGGCACTACCCCGGTGTTGAGACTTATGGCCTTTCACTTTGTAGTCTACTTCCTTAATTCTGGATAAAATAGCTCTTTTATTCTACCTTTTTCTTCCTCAAACCAGTCAACACCGATTATTGAAGCAAATGCTTCCCTCTTACTACAACCTTGTTATGAGTGGCCTACTCTGGCACAAAACAAACATATACGATGAAGCTGCTCGTACTTCACAAAGACTTGCCCCACTGCACATCCATCCATATTTGTAGCTTTGACCCTCTTTAACGGATTAGATATGTCTATCGGGACTTTAACCCGTGTGAATGTTTTCCATTGCATCTCGTCAGCCACACAAAGAGTTCTGGGTGACCCAATTGCCTCTGCAATTCTGATACAGCTAGGTGGTTAAGAAATTTTAGGGGAATTTTGTGAAACTGGACCCAGAAATCAACCATATGAATCTTGTATTCTTCAGTGAGTTTTCCAGGATCACATTTCTCCATTATCATCATTAATACTCCACGGGGCGTCAATAAGGATGCGATTAACTTTTGTCAAGGATTCGAGTCGCACAAGGAAGGATCCATACTCGACATCCAGATCAGAGTCTTGAGGATGATCCGTCATCCTCCACATCTTAGAAAGGATGGAAGCAAGTATCGGTCGTATGAAACTCCTCGTAGAGTACGGTTTAACGGCCAGTGAAGAAGCCCAATGGTGAGATGTCATATTGTCCCATGTCGATAACAGAATGAAATTTGTAGGATCTTGCAAAATAAAGTAATTAGCCACCATATCCATAACCACTTTGTAAGAAGCCATTAGAGGAGGAGAGAATGCGGAAGAGAACTTTTCAAGCGTATAACAATGGAATATCAATTAAAACGAATAATGAGTGATGGATAGAGCTGTGACGCAGTAGGCGGAAGCGTGGAGGAGATAGCGCTATGTAGAGGACGATGGCAGATGGATATGACTGAGATGGGGGGAGAACAGACGAAGGAAACAGAGGAGAATGAGTAAGCGATAATGAAAGTGGAAAGAGAAAACCCCAGGGTTTGGAAGAGAGCAAACCCTAAGGTTTGGGGGAGAGAGCAGCTATTATTTCTTATCTCATTTGAAAAAAATATTTGGAACCATACTATTTTTGTTATTGTCCAATAAAATTGTCAATGATAACAACATATAATCTACTTCGACACGGGAAGAAACTAGTCCTTCAACTGCTTTAAGAAAATAATCCCTTATGTCGAATATAAAAAAAGAAATAAAGTTTTTTTTTCATATTGTATCTAGCTAAGTTTGAAACAAATAATTTAGGAGTCATTCATTAAATTGGTGCCCATGCTCTTTGAAAATGCTAGCAATTCCTAAATCATAATCGATGATATTTTCGACCACGTGTAGGATGATAGTCTTCTAAACTCAATTGCGGAATTTGATAAAATACAATATTATCGATACTGCCTTGGGCTATTAGTAAGGCATATGTCTCTATTTGGAAGTCTTCTCTATATAATTTTTCTTATTTACATAAAAATATCAAGTTTTTTGGTTCATTTGTCTTTTTTATTTTATTTTTAGTTTAATATTAGAAAAAAAGCTTGAGGATATTGTGTACGATATAAAAGTAGGCTTATCATAATATGTGAAAAATTGATGAAACAGGATACCTCAAGAGTTAAATAGCTGATCGACCAGAAGTTTGCAAGAAATAAATACCTATTGGCAATACTCAATTGGTTTCCTAAATGTTAAAAGTAACAAGAAACATTTGAAGTCTAGCATATTATCAACAAAGTAAGAAGCGGCACCGAGTAATTTTTGGATTTGATTCAAAAATTCATATTTATTGAGATTTTATTAAACTAAGTGTAAATTAAAAAATAGAAACAAACAAAGTTTTATCCTTTAGGGTTTGGTTTTGTATATGAAGAAGATCATAGGTGTTTTGTTTAGAAAATTCCAAAAAATTGTAGGTTCAAATTATTAATGTATCTTCTATCTTCTACTATATAAAGAGGTTTCAAAACGGCTCAAAAGTGAGCCGTCTAAGCCGTATGAATATCATCAACGATTTAAATCAATTTAAAAAGTAATATGAATGCCCTTATCCATACCCACAACAACCTCTATCCTATTTTCTCTGATATGAGAAAAGCTACGTAGAGATTTCTGACTGCCAATTTTTTTCTTTCTCTCTTATTTTTGCAACACGTTATCAGCAACATACTCTAACCAAGAAGACTAACAAAGAAAAAGTCATCTAAGCCGCCGATATGAAATGTCTGTGCTTGCTGCCTCGCCCACGATGCAACCAACACCGTACGTACGTAGGAGCATCGAGTCCAACATGCAGTTTCCCAGCCGCCTCTGACGCTATTGTGTTGAACCGAACACCGAAGGAGAAGACCTCCAGCTTCTGTTTTTTTACTGTGTCATCCAATATCTTAATAGCAGGTAACATTGCACAAATCCCCACTCATGTTCTTTGTTTCAGTCATTCATCAACTTCTCATATATATACATTGATAATTAATATACGTTTGTAAAGTAAAGCCGTAGGAAACAAAAAATGTAGAATCTTGTTCATCTATATGCAAATACTCTATTATCTATATACATTCTTTAGTTCTAATTAATTGAAAGCAATAAGAGGTGGGTCCTACTAAATTAGATGATTAAAGGCAGATAATTAAAATTTATGATTTGGATGGATCGGTTCATGAGTATGTGCTCGAAGACTTAATTTTGAGCATTATGAATGAGTAAAATAAATTATTTATTTGTTTATATAAGTATTTGACGTAATGAGCTTCTTACTTTTAGTAGGATCTTTTAATTTTGTGGCCGAAAGGAATAAATTTGATGATCTATATATGACAAGACCTATTATCATGAGCACACTTTATACCTCTTTTGATGTCATTTTCGCATGTGAAACCAAACTTGCTTTTAGCCATTTAATTAATCAAATTTTCTTCAAACTTCAAATAGATTGTAAATCTTGACTTTTCGATAAATAATGCAAAATCAGAAAGTATTTGGTATATTGACCACCTGACGGTCTTGCCATGTGTTAAGCAGTTGGTGATTGCGATTGGAAGTAATAGTGGCCGAACCTGTTTTGGCATATCCTTCCATTCTATGCAAAATAAGTTTATACATGCAATTGAGAATATTAAAGCTGACGTTGCAATTATTTGGAACCTATGATTTCCAACCTATTTTAGACCTTAAGTTACGAATTGGTGATGATCTTGAAGAACATGAATTGCCAAAGTGTGTTAATTGTGCCTTAGTTTCTCATTCTTCAAGCTTCATGCTTAGTATAACAACTGATTGTGGCTTATGCTAAGTTTTGATACTACTTATGTCAAAGACTGTTACTCACATATAGTTTAAAAATAAAAATAAAAATTGTTTTATTAAGTTTTTACCACCACAAATGGGTGCATGCATGATAGATTTTTGCTGTATGTCCGGAAAAAGCAGTCGCCCACGAACTAACTTTTGTAGGTCACAGCGGATTTATGGCTCTCGATAAGTCAAAAGTAATATATATATATATATATATATATATATATATATATATATATATATATATATATATATATATATATATATATACCTGAATGTTGGTATTTCATAGGTGCATATATTTTTTTTGCAAACCTTATATAAATTAAAATTTTAAAGTTGGTGACATAAGGTTGTTCTATTCGTAGGGATACTACGGATGCATTATTTTCCTACCAACTATTATAGACCCGAAGTTCTATGTTCAAAATTATTATTATTGATTAATAATATCTATAATTGGATCTATTGATAAGATATTGTCAAATCTAGAAACTAGAATCCATGAAAAACTAGATAGGGGTAAAGTGCATTTAAACCCTCCTTAGATGTCACGAAATGCAAATAAAGACTCGCTGATCCGAAAAAGACAGGTAGATACGAAAATGCTCAAATCACCCCCCCCCCCCCCGCTGTTAAAATCCGTTGAAAACGTCTTAAAAGACGATTTTGCCCCTCCCCTCTCCCCCCCCTCTCTCTCCGGTGGTGGGGGCGGGTCGCCGGCGGAGGGAGGAGGGGAAGGGGTTCGGGGGGCGGGTCGTCGACGGAGGGAGGAGGTCGGTGGGCGAGTCGTCGGCGGAGGGAGGAGGGGGGGGGGAGGGGGCGGGGGGCGGGTCGCCGGCGGAGGGAGGAGGGGGGGTGGTCGGGGATGACCGGCGGAGGGAGGAGGGGGGGTGGTCGGGGATGACCGGTGGAGGGAGGAGGGCGGGTTGCCGGCGGAGGTCGCCGGCGGAGGTCGCCGGCGGAGGGGGGAAGGGGGGGTAGGGGCTGGTAGGGAAGGGTGGGAGGGGTAGTTTAGGTAGTTTATATTTTTTTTTTATTTTTTTTTTTAAGACTTAACGGCCATTTTAACGGCCATTTAACGGATAAGGGCCATTCTAAACAAAACAGATTTTTTTGGAGGTGCAAACTGCTTAAGTTTTCTAATAGGTCTTATTTTGCAAACGAGGCAACTCTAAGGAGGGTTTAAATGCACTTTACCCAACTAGATAGAGACACCTTATGCAGGAATGATAGTGCTCCTACCAACACCATTCTCAATAATAGGATTATTTCCTCCAACAAGAATACTAGTGTAAAGTTATCCATCATAGCCGGTTATGCTCATATTATTGAAGGCTCCTGCAGAGTACACTTAATTTTACCCAACGGAACCCACCTACTTATATAAAATATCTTATACTCTCATAATTCTAGAAGAAAATTATTATGAGTTTTAAAAACATAAGGGCAAACGGGTATCATATTGAAATCATGAGCAAGGATAAAAAAGAATACATTAAGAATACATTTGTATAACCTCTAGCATAGGGGAGAACCAGAAGTTAATTCTAGAGGTATTCTTCATCTTATCATTATGGATCTACTTTATTTACATGGGGTAGTCGAATCACATACTACGTTGAGCCAAAACCTCAATCTTACGGGTCCATTGTGAGCCAGAAGTCGAATGATCCCATAACGTTTAAACCGTGACATGGTCGACTAAGACATTCCAGGACAATGATGATGAGAATTATAATAACTAATTTGTGTGATCATCTCTTACCATATTGTAGCATACACAATTGATCTCAAGGATAATCTTGTTTCTAAACCATCAATCCTGAATGTATCTAAATAACTAGTAGCATTGCTTCAAATTGAATTAGATGGCGTATGTTGGTGTTATTTAAAACTATAATATTGGCATCTATGTTTTGTGAATTATATTTCTATGTTTATCTCCATAGATTATTATATCTTCTAGACATAATATTTTTTAATTTGTCACGTTAATAAGACAAAATACCCGCCATTAGGGGGAGATAGGAAGAAGATACATTATCGTTGTAGAAGAACGTCGTAAATTATCGTTCTAGAAGAAGTTCTTGAATCATTGTTCTACAAGAACATTCTAAAGCATCATTCCAGAAGAATGTATCATGACATACTTCTACTTTATCTAATCTTGACCAAATTAGGAGAAATTATTTCTTGTGTTTTATTAAAAATAAATTATTACATGCTTACTTGATTATGCTGTATAAATAGTTATACCAACTATGAATCTTCTTTCTAATAGAAGTACCAATAGAACCAAATAAAGGCAGCAAATGAATAATTTCTATATTAAAAACGCATAAGACCTAAAGAATCTAAAGAAGAGGCCGAATAATACTAAAGAATCTAAAGATTCTTCTCTCCAAAAGAAGAGCCCGAATAGTACTAAAGAATCTAAAGATTCTTCTCTCCAGAAGAAGAGGCTGAATAATATAACACACCCTAAATGCTCTTCAAGAAGAAGCTCCTGCAGAAGCATCTCATGTAAAGAAATTCATGATGATCCGGAAGATGTCATGAACCAAGACTCCAATTTCTCAAAGTATATCCCTCCGGTCGAGAATATACCTCAAATTCCAGAAGAGACTGAGAAAGAGGTACCGGTATCCAACAAATCCATATTCAAGAGAAATTTGGAATCAAGAATTTTTTTTTTATAGATGACATTATCGAATGAGAATAAAATGTTAATAAAAATGAATGATAACACAAAACCACGAATAATCCTTGAATGTAAAAAATGATAATAAAAAGATGAGATATTTCTTACAAAATATGGAGTGTTTGATCTTATAGTATAAAACCCAAAAAGGATTTTGAATGGCTGTTTGTAACAAATAAAGATCCAAATGAATAAGATAAATGTTAGCTTAAGGATTCTCGAAATGATCATGAATAGTATATGAATAATTATATTCTCCGATCATTATGACCTAGATGATAAGATATATCCTCAAAGGTCGAGGATTTAAAATTTTCAGGTCTATCATTAAAGGATTTAAAATTACCATGTTTTCTCTGAAGTGATCGACAAATGAGCCATATATAGATTAAACCATCCAGAATAATGTGATATGCTCATTGAGTTTATAAAGAAATTTCTGAACGGATTAATCAAAATGGTCGTCTATAGAGTACCTCCTGAAGAGAAATCTCTTTCTCCTGAAGAGATTGAAGTACCCCCTGAAGAGAAAATCTTCTGAAGAGATATAAAATATGATAATATCTTACGAAGAAATAAGAAATCTCCGGAAGAGAAATAGAAAATCTCACAAAAAGAAATCTCCAAAAGAGATAGAAAATCTCTCAAAGAGATCAAAAATCTTCCGGAGAAACAGATATCTCCCGAAGGGATCATATATCTCCTGAAAAGATCAAAAATCTTCCGAAGAGATTGGAATCTCCCGAAGAGATCTCATAAAAGATAAACTCTAGAAGAGAAAAATCTTTAGAAGAGATCTTACGTAACATGTAAGCCCCATGTTTTAAAACTTTAGGATTTATTGATGATTAGGAATAATTTGTTTTTAATTAGGAGTAAATGATTAAAGATTAGACTCCCACTTTCTTTTATGATCGTTAGGTGAACTTTGCTATGGTTTTAATATTAGGAGCACAACACTGGACCTTTTCTTAAATTTTTTTTATATGCTTGACCTAGACACCCTGACCTTCATTCTGACTATCGTGTCCAACTCAAACGTATCTTTTTGTGCACTATTTATTTTATCACACAATATTCGGACCAAAAATCTAATTTCTAACACCTACTATGCAACCGTTGTCCATTCCAACTGAAATTGGAGACCCAACTTTGATCCGAATCTTCCGACTCATCATAAGGTCATGATCTACTCTGAGCCTACAAAACATGTGACACATGTGTCCCACTCAATTGAACCTATGTGCTACCTACCCTTAATAGTCACAATTCTATTTCCTAATCAATAGGACCAACCTAGTCAAATTAAACCGCGACGACTCGAACCTGACCCAATTAGAAGTAGTTGGACTTAACCTAGGTTTGACCATCCATATTAGACATCATGTTAGTTTTGGACAGCCATGGGTTTATTAAATCATTAGGATAGAATGTGAAAGGGAAGGGGTTATAACTTGTGACTTTCCCTTACCCCATTGGTAATTCCTCATCATCAATGCCATAACCCCCCTATTCTTCACCTCCCCCTTCCAAAACTCATGAAGATCATTTCTTTGTAACCCTCTTCCAAATAATTTACCTTCACAAACCATTCCCCTAAATCCTTTTCCATCTCCCTCCACACCTCTATTCATATAACCCTACATAGACTGAATCCTAATTGAACTAGTCTCCACCAATCCGGCTATAACTCTCTCCACAGTAAGTATCATTCTCTAAAATTTTGTGTGCTTCTTCCTCTTTCTGTCCATAACATTTTTAATTCAATCCTTCCATCAAAACTCACTCTAACTTTCTCAAAAAGCCCCTCCATCAGAGGTGTCTAGGCTGAATCCGAATTTAGCTAGTCTCCAGCAATCTAACCATATCTCTCTCCATAATAAGTATCTTTCTCTAAAATTGTGTAAGCTTCTTTCTTTCTCTGTCCTTAACATTTTCTCTTCACACCTTCCATCAAAACTCATTCTAACTTTCTCAAAATAGCCCCTCCATCAGAGGTGTCCAGACTGAATTCGAATTCAGCTAGTCTCCACCAATCCGGCCATATCTCTCACCACAATAAGTATATTTCTCTCAAATTTTGTATGCTTCTTCCTCTTTTTTTGCTCTTAACATTTTATGTTCACAAACATTCTAGCAAATCTCACAATAACTTTCTTAAAATAGCCCCTCTATTAGAAGTGTCCAGTCAAAACCAATTCTAGAATGTAGCTATTTGTACCAATTTGCGAGGTCATATGACAGTGAATAACCACTTGGTAATGACCCTAACACGTCCCTCTACATCCCTAATTAACTATATTTAAGTATTATTGTAGTTATAAAAAATTAACACGTCCCTCTACATCCCTAATTACATATAAATATACCCAACTTCCTAGGAAAAATTATTGAATGTCGAAATCATTGAATCTTGTGTTGTATCGTTCTCCAAACTTCGTAATATTTCTCCATAATATGTAGAATGTACTTTCTGATAAAAAAACCATATTTTTCCAACAATATTCTAATTTATTTCGGAATTAGTAATTTATATTTTCTATTCTTTGTTGGCTCCAAACGACCCGATAAATGATATCTTGTGTTGCTAACTGAGCCTATGGACTGGAACATTTTTTAAAAATAAAATCTATTCATTAATATCCAGAATTATTTTATTTATTTTCTCAGAATTAAAAGGATATATTTTATTTTATTAAAATATTATTTTATATGGTACAACTAGTTAGATGTACTAATTAGATATATGTTTTTTGTAACAATTATGATTAAATAATATTTATTAATATTTTTAATAAATATTCAGAATTGATAACTTGTATATTTCATTTTATAAATTATTATTTTATCAAGATAATATGATATGATCTATAATATATGGTTGTACATAAAGTTATGTGTTAGCTAGATAGATTATGCCTAGTATGACTATATGAATAGTTTGTATATATATTTCTAATAGTTGTGTAGTCTTGATAGTAGTATTTATTTTAGTTATGTATATTTTAGGAGTTCGTGACCATTTGATTTCAGAAGTTGGAGCCGGACCATTGCTTTACACCTCTATGGACATTCCAAACAAGCTACCTTGCCATTTTGTATTGTCTAAATCTCATGTGTGTTGTTGTTGTATTTGTTAGTATTACCTTAGTAAAATGTGTCCAAGTATGACTTCGGTGCGATCGATGGTGACATCGATATTCGTGTTTGTGTGACTTAAGAGTGTATAGAAGATGTTGCCGGATACTATGAGTTTATTCTCAATAATTTCTATGACTAGTCACGTTTCATATACGACACTGTGAGTGAGGTTTCACTTTGGTGGCACAATCTTACACACTCGACTGATCATCGGTGCGAGCGGTTCGTGTGTCGGTACATATAGAGTTATCTGGTGTCTATGTTGGAGACTCGAATTAAGATATGGATTGTCTGAGTCGTGGACTTGCACAGTTCAGGGGAGGAGAAGACAATCAGTAGGCACATGGGATAGATACTCATTTTAGCCTCAGTGTTACCCAGTTGTGGGCTATGGTTACCCGGTTATGGGTACGTATGTATACTAGGGGATATGTCCTACATCGGTCGCTAGCTACGTGCTAGGTATGGTCAGGTGGTATACTAGTATACGTACACTTATTGTCTCGTGATCCGACGTCGGCTCGTGCTCTGGTGCTATATCCTTATTCACCTATCCATACGTTCTAAAGTTGTCTTCAATTTGCATACACATAAATGGTTAGAGCCCCTATTTTATCTGTTATTTATTCAATTCCTATTATGGTATATTGTTTCTATATTTTGCTATATCCCACTGAGGACCTGGTGATCCCTTCAGTTATTTGCTGAGCAGTTGGTACTGAGTAGTTGGATAGGTGCTGAGTGTTGCACCGAGACTTCAGGTATATATATTTATTGCTGGTATTCCCATTTTATTCCACCTTGTGCACATTTCAACTTTATTTGATACACACTGTTATTTAGCCTATTATTTTCAAGCTTATTTCTTTCCCGAGCTTGTTCAAACATATATATTACTGGGTGGCCAACTTTAATATATTATGTTCATTCTTGACATTCTTTTCATTTTTGTGAATTGAGATATAGTTAATTTGTCATGTTAGTAAACCTGACAACGTAGTACATCTAGGAGTAAGTCCATTAAATTGGGAACTTATCCTAGATCATAGTAGATGGCATGCTCGCATCTCAAGCTCCTTTGAATTTTGGAATTGGGCATGATATATTTTTGTGGTGGTCCATGTAGGCCGAGATCAATCGTTTTGGTTACGTTACTATACCGAATGAGCCTGTATTAGGATAATATAGTAGGATTTCAATCCACTATTGCTATTGGAAGTTCCTTTGACTTATACTACCATCCTTGAAATTCGTATTTTTACTCAATCATGCCTTCCTTGAAATCCTACTTATGAGCTCTCGCCCTCTCCCATTTCGGAAGGACGAACACGTCCTTAATGAACCATTTCGATTATATCTTATCATGGGATATGACTAAGATGGGTAGAATATATTTGTAGGTGATTATCTATAATAGAAGAGTTGGATAGATGCCCTAACGATTGGATAGAAATAAGATTTCTATTAAGGTTTAATCCTACAGGAAAATCCTTTTAATCGAAGGAAAGACCACTTGACTAAAACTTATGAAATTGAATTAGAGGTTTTACATATTCATGTTTTGTTGGAAAGATAAGATAAAACTTTTAATGATGGCTAAAGTAACTACAGATACGATTGAAAGAATGTATAATTTGAATTAGAACCAGACGAAGCTCCCTAAACAAGAATAGTGCCATTTTCACAACAAAATTTTCAGACGATATGACTTGACGAAAGGATGATTCAATGAGTCGCAAATTGGTGATTCGACATCAGCATGTAAACTATTACATTGAGTTAGGAAGTTTTACTTGAAGGATATAGGAACCCATGTTTGACAGGACTAGGTGATTAGCCAAGGTGGCTAGACCTTTAAAGACACTCCTCCAAGACAGGACATGGAATAGAGTATAGTATAAGTCTTAGCCCTAACATGAGATACGAGGGTCATTAGACTAAACCCTGCTACACTTGTCTAGGCTAGACCAAGTTTGGAATAGAAGTTAACATGATCCACCCGGGTTGATTAGAAGAATATAAAGATTCCTTGATCAAAATGATGAGATGAGTGAGAATACAACTTGAAGGAAGACAAAGTTAGATTCTAGATTTAAGAGTGCCAACCTGAAGGAGGGTAGCAAATAGAGTTCGAGGATTCCGACGGGATAAAACGAGTTGATAAAGCGTGATGATCATGACTAGATATAAACCTTTGGAGTTATATTACACAAAAATTTGAAGAATTTTCACGTTGAGGATATAAAAATCAGGAATATGATACAATGTGGGAAAGTTACATTTCTTGGATACTAAGAAAACTGTCATAGGAAGATTATTATTAATAATATCAGAGTAAAATATGATCTAGTAGTAGGTAATTCCGAGATAGACTAGTCAACCATCTATATATTAGTTGAGTCAAACCTTGAACAACATGATAGAAATTAGGACTAGAAGATTGACCAATAGGGTTATACAATGATAGGGGCATTAGACCTAAGTATTTATTTGACCCAGTCTCAAACCTTCCCTAGTAGATAGGAGTAAAATGGTTAGGCGTGCTTGTAAGAAATGTATAGTTTGCTTATGGTTAGAAGGGTAGAATCATGATTATGTTGCTAAGAAATTTGACCTATGACTTGTAGAGTATGGAATTAAGGGATTGATTGAGTTTATGTATTGATTATGACTTTTCTATCTTCGATGATTAATCATAGCCAAGGATCTAGGAATAGAGATACAAAAAGCATACCTCAAGTGGCAGATTAGTAAAACCTCATTAATACAAGTTAGCTAGAAATCATAGAGGAATTGTAACCGGAACATTCGTGTTTGGTTTAAGGGTACGTAGTAGATATACAAAAAAAAAAGAATTATACGAAATAGTACTAGATTAGGTTAAATAATTAAAAAGGAACAAGATTGGAATTGCAGAAAAAGTTCATAAAAAATTAAGAAGTATCGAGGATTACGACGATGATTATCTACGTTGGCTTAATAAGGAATAATACAAATAACTATATCTTAAGCGAGACCTTGAAGTTAAGGTTCAAATAAAGATGAGAAGATTATTTTGAGAATAGATGATACAATTTTATGATAGATAAAAATGTGGTTAGAAAAATGATACTGATATACAAATATGTTAGTAAGAAGTCATACTATAGAGTATTGTAAGCACCTGATTAAGATTATGGCGACAAGAAATGAGATGTCATGAGATGAGAAGGAAATAAATTTTAAGATAAAAGATGGGAATGAAATGAAAGTAGGGCATCATAAAAATAGATTGATAAATGGAATCTAGAGTTGAGTAGTATATAGTGGATGACAAATTTCTGAAGGTGAAGATGTTTCATAGATGGAGGAAAAGTTAAGAATTAAATGACGTATTAAATTATCGTGGATCGGTTGACGTTTAAAGACCTTGGCATATTATCTAATGAGTAGTTTAATATCGTATTACTAGAAGTTACATTAGATTAAGCTAGGCCATAGAATGGAGTGAACTAGTGGAAAAGGGACAAAAGAACTTTCATGGAATGGGTAGATTCTGTAACACCCTATTTTCAGAATTTGGGGATTTTTGAAAAATTATTATTTTTATTATTTAATAATGGTGATCAGGGCATGATATGGTTTATAGTGATTATTAGTGTAATTAGAACCATCTTCTAAGTCATGCTAAGTCATGACTTATGACTTTGTGATTTTGGTTAGTATAACTTAGTGTAAACCCTAGTTTTCTCTAACCTAGAAGTTGCCATGACCATGAGAACTTGACCATAGGCTTAGAATATCATTTTAGTGATTTTTAGCCTAAGGGGTATTTTGGTAATTTTCTAAGAATTAAGAAGGATTAGTGAGATTTTACTATTCATGGACTTTTGATTTGTGACTTGATGATCCCTAACCTAATTACCCTAATCTATAGGTTAAACCCTAACCTAGAATGCTAAGGGGATAGATATTTGCATAGGGTTAAAGTAGGATAAATATCTAGATTGCCTTTATTGGATATTTTCTATAAAACACTCAAAATATCCAAACCCTTACACCAAAGTCCAAGCCTTAGCCATGAAGGAAGGGCAAGGACACCCCCCCCCATGCTTGGCCGGCCATAGGGCACCCCCCCTAGCTGGTACAACATTCTATATAATCCTTTGTGTTCATTCATGAATAAATTGCATGAAATTAATTCCTAGAAAATCCTATCTTCTCCAAACACCCATAACTTGAGCTATTTTGATCCAAATTGACTCTAGTCTCTTGCATTGGAACCCTACAACATCTAGGGAGCTAAGGGAAGCTAGAAATTCAGAATTTGGGAGCTTGGGCATCATCAAGTTGAAGGAAGCACAATCCTATTTTCCTTGTTTTTCCTTGGTTTTGCACAATAGGTATTTTCTCACAAACTTAGTCAAATTCCTGTTTTTCTTTCATAAATGCATTCATATAGGAATAACAATACTGTGGGTAAAGTTTGGTGAAAACTAGGATCGATTTGGTGTCCGTATCGGACACGTATCCATGCCCTAAAAACAGTATTTGTGTAAATGCCACTTAGGACTAAACCTTGTGTTTTTGTGAAACAAATTGCATCACCTAGTAGCCCTAGACATGTAGGACACGAACCCACTTGACTGAGCACATTTCTGTGCTGTATCCGTGTCCAAATTGGACACGAACCGACCGCACGAGCCCCCCGTGCATGTCCTGCTACCCGACACTTCGTGTGCACTACACAGGCCACTAGGACACGTAATATTTGACACAGACGAGGGGGCATTGTCTGCGAACATGCCCCCAAAGTCTCGTGTCGCGTCGTGTCGTGTCGAGTGAGAAAACTCACTCGCACTGGACACGCGCTGTCAGCACACACGCGCACGGGCACGACTTTGAGTGCGTCGTATCGCATGGACACGACACTAGAGCATCTCGTAGTAACACGAGCATGAAGCCCTATACGTGGCGTACACGTGGACACGAGCACGTGGTGCTTCGTGTCCTGTGTCGCGTGTACGACGCGTGTAACCGCGTGCACGACGCAGTCGTAACACGCATGTATCAGTCGTGTTTTCACGACTGAT
Organism: Iris pallida; assembly: GCA_029216955.1. NCBI lineage: Eukaryota > Viridiplantae > Streptophyta > Magnoliopsida > Asparagales > Iridaceae > Iris > Iris pallida. The sequence continues at coordinate 16,648,857 of JANAVB010022597.1, read as the reverse complement.
ACGGTGTTTGTTCTGTGTCCACGCATGTCGTGGACACGTGTCAGGGTGTGGAATGTGTAGCCCTACGTGTGGGCTACACGTATGCACGACCACGAGACGTGTCGTGTCTCGTGGTGTGTCCACGAGGTCCTGGAACGTGTGCACGACACTGTTTTCGTGTGCGCGTATCAGAGCTTACCCGTGCATTGTTTTCTTGTGTTTGGACACGTGAAACTGTGTCGTGGTGTCGTGTCAGTGGCCTAGGACACTAGTGTATGTGTGGGGCTTGAGTTACCAACCCTAGGTTGCGAGCCTTAGCTCGTTGGGTTGCGTGTTTTTCGAATTACCTAAAATCCAGTGCACTGTGCACAGTCTCAGTTTGGGAATTAAATTCCAGTTTTGAAAATCGAATTTCAATTCGATTTTGTGTAGGTTTAATGTATTGGACTAGTGTATTTTAGTGTGTAGATGTGAAGTATATATGTGTTTGTGAGTGTGGGTCGAATTAGGGGAAAATTGGTGGTGTGTGTGTAGTTATGTACATATGTATATATGTATGTGTATGTGTTATGTGTGTGTGTGTGTTTGGGCATGGGTTGGTTTCAGAACCTGGGAACAAACCCCCCCTATTGTCCAGCCTACTGATTCACCCTCTCACTCTCACTGTCTCACTCTCTCACTCATTCAGTCTCTCTCTCTCTTCCCTTTGTCTCTCTATATATATAGAGTATATATATAAGTTTATGTATATATACGTATATACATATGAGATATATGTATATATTGTACTAGTTTACTTAGGTCAATATATATATAAATATGTGAGTGTGGGTTTTTGGGTATTGTATATGGTATTCCCATATAGGTATATATATATACATATACATATATATGTCTATATGTTATATAGTTGTGTGTATAAATATAAGTTATATATATTTGGGTATGGGTATATACATATTGACCCCTATATATAGGTATAATGTATAGACCCTATTATAGGTGTAAACCTATGAACCCTATAGCCTTGACCTAGGAATACTAACCTATGGGCTATGATACTAGCCTATGGCCATTAGGCCTAACCCTAATTGACTAGTAAACCAAGATTTAGCTAGTTTGACCCCAATTTGACTAAGTGTTGACCAAGGTCAACCTTAGGTCAAATTTGAACTAGCTTAAACCTAGTTTTGACTTAAACTAACCTAGAATGACTAGTTTGACTAACCCTAACTAGTTTAACATTGTTTGACCTAACTTGGACTAGTTTGACCAGTTTGACTTTTAGGGTTGACCAAAGTCAACTATAGGTCAAACCTTGACCTAATTGACCTAGAAGGAATTTAGATGAACTCTAAATGACTTAATGATCTAGGTTTGACTAAACCCTAGACTGTTGACTAGTTGATTATGGTTTGACCCATTCATGGGTAAATTGTGACTTAAAGTTAAATGAGTAGTCATATGTAAATGAAGATATGTATGGGGTTAAGTAGGATACTTAGGAATTAAGTCTTGATTTGAGTTAGACTATGGTTTTAGCTTGATTATAAGGTTAAGGTTGTATTGTACAGTATATTTATATGTGGTATACCTTATATAGGAAGTTGGTTATACCTTAGCTTTGTATTATGGTATCTTAGGTAACCTAAGACAAGTTAGCCTATGGTTAGTTGAGTTAACCTTATAGAGTTGACCTAGATAGTTGACCCTTGACCCAATTACCTTGTTGACTAATCTAAAGTTGACTAGAACCTTGATTTGTCTAAATTTGACTTAAGTTGACTTAGTTGACTGTTAGAATTGTCTAGAGTTGACCAAGTTTGACTTTGACCTAGTTTGGTTTAGGAATCATGTAGTATGCATTGTATACTTTATTTTTTACCATTGTGGATACATTGTGACTTATATTGCTCTGATTAGGAGCCAGACACCTCTCCTCAGGCAGTATATCCTCTTCAGATATTCAGTTATCAGGCGAGTACATTCTCTGACCGTTTCATACTTGTTCAGGCTTTACTTCTCGTTCTAGATTACTTTACTTGTTGCTGTCACGTTGGTAACACGGATTGGTACTATATGGATCTTTACATGAGATGTTATCCCCCTCGGGAGCATCGGGTACTTCATGTTATGTGTGTTTCACTATCATCATGTACTCATATGCTTCCATTATTCATGTACACTCATGTGATCATGTACTCTCATGTTTACTGAGCTCTCATGTATACAATCATGTGCACCCTTTCATGGGCCCCATGTGATATCATGTACAATAACGTAACTTGTATAGATCCTTGTGTATTGATTGGGGAAACGGGGGTAGTAGAAGTGGACATGTGAATAATTCTAAAGTAGTGTAATCATGTACAAACTCTGTAGTGTAATCATGTATAAGTCCAGCCATTCACATGCCTATCTTATGCTCTACATCACTAGTCACTTACAGTTCTCTATATACAGTAGATATTTCATTACAGCTATCTCTTTTACAGCGTATATTTCCTTTCAGCAGTTCATGTATCTTACTCTATTGCCTGTATCGTATTTCCTAACATGATATGCACTGTGTGAGATGTATTGTGCTCGTTCCTGTCCTGATTGGACCTGTTGAAAATATTACAGAGGATGAGGATGAGGCCCTGGTGTCTACCTATTATGGAGCAGGACTAGATGATACTTATGTTGTGGACCCTCAGCAGGTTCCACCTGCAGCTGAGGATGTTGTTCCAGTAGTCTAGACCAGTTTAGTCTAGGCAGTCTTTCTATATTTACATTTTGTCTCACTTTCTGTGTTGTATTTTGAGATGTGGAGATGTATAGACTCTTAGACTTTTTGTATTATGAGTTGTCAGTTCTGGATATTATGTTGTACTAGACACTTAGACCTTTTTCATCTATGCTATGGTTCTCCTTGAGTTACTATCTATCTATCTGTTCTTCATTCTTCTACCTTAGATGTGATTGAGACAGCATATTGTTATATCACCTCCATTCGGAGAGTATATAATGTACAGGTACTTTTATATTGTTAGATGATTGACCTAGGACAGCGTTCTACCGCCGATACTGCGGCGTAGGCTGGGCGTTGTTACGTTCTCGTACCCTGACAGTGAGTGCGGGTCGTGACACGTTTTTAGTGGTGGCCCATGCAGGTCGAGTTTATGTAGTGGTATTCGAACTAGAGTATCACTACAGCCTACAGTAGGATTAGGATACATATTTTGAAGGTACTCAATCACTGTTAGGATTCCTTGAAAGATTCCTGGGACGACCCTTGAGAATCTTATTAAACTTCAATTTGAATCATTTCCCTTGCTTGTTGCTCTCACTCCTTGATTATCGAATTTGATTTTGTTGGATCGTTGTTGATTTGATTTTCCTATCGAGATGAATTTTTATGGCCCGAGTTACGATATTTTTCTGATAATATATAACGATGGGAATACAGGGATGGTAAAACGTCTACTTGGTTATGGAACCTAGAGTTTATCGCAGCTACATTAGCTGGCGTGGCGGAAACATAGATACCTGACTTCGGATGTACGTATCTTGGTTATGAGATTTGGAATTCCTCGCAGCTATACTAGTCGACATAGCGAGAATTCCAGACGACATGATTATAGAGGTGCATGCCCCTGTTATGTACTCTACCGTTTATCGCAGCCTTGCTTACTAGCGTGGCGAGGACTCTGAGTATCATGATTTTTGGACAGACGCATATGATTATCAGATTGTATCTTAGAAAGGTTCTTAAATATATCGTCTCTATCTTCATTCCAGTTATTATAAATTGTTTCCATCATTAAATAATTTAGGAGTAGAGATCTTCTTAGCTTTATAGAGCTTATGCATATGTAGTTCTTTCGTAGTGTGATGATTTGATACCTTGTGATTAGGCCCTTGTCATAGGAATGATAGTATAGCCTGGCTTTGAATAGTAATCCTTGTAGCTAGTTCTCCTTGTTGATATTACTAGTTTTCAGCCTTGATGATTGATTTATATTTTATTTCCCTTCTCTTTTTTTTTCAGTATGGCACCCATGACCCGAGCCCGTCGCCTGAGGGCAGCTGCAGCTACTGAGAGCGTGCCTCCACCTCCTACTGTTCAGGAGATAGTTATCCCTCTATCTGATCAGGGGGTGGTGGCACCTTCTGCCATTGAGGAGATGGTGGTAGCCTCGCCAGAGAGTCTTCCTTCATCTCCTGTCATTCAGGAGAGAGCTGCGAATTTGCCTGAGACCGAGAGCCCTTCCCTACCCTCTGTACTCCATACTGTACCACCCGGGGGTTTGCTACTTGATGCAGCCCAGGTGTTTGCATTTTTCCAAGAGAGGTTGATGGAGTCACAGAGAGTTCATGAGGAGGCCATGAGGGAGCAAATCCAGAGGTTGCTACGTCTGCGGGACTCTGTGCTTCTAGGAGGAGAGCCTAGCTCCAAGAGGGCGAGGAGCAGTACCTAGTCCTACCCAGAGCCTGAGGAGTACCCATTTATCCAGCCTATATCATCATACCCAGCCCAGTCTCCTGTCCAGCAGAGGCCAGCTGAGCCGGAGCCTATCTGTGCCTACTGCAAGAAGTCTGGACACAAGTGGAACAACTGTAGGAAGAGACTAGGATTGTGCCTAATCTGTGGTTCAGCTGCATACTGGATGCAGCACTGCCCTGCTATGCCTGCCCCAACCAGGGCCCTGCTTCCAGGAGGGAGTTCTGGTTCTCAGACCTAGCTGGAGGTGAGTTGACCTAACCTTAGTATTTCTTTTTGAGAATTTTGATGCATCCCTTGCTTGTATATTTTGATACCTTGTGATTGCCTAGTACTGTAGCATGGTTGGTATAACTAGAAGAGACCCTAGACTGATATTGCATGCCATGACCCCATAGGTTACACTTTTCAACTGTATGATTAAGGTAGATTCTGAGACCATAATTGCTGGGGGTTTTAACCTAGAAGGCCTGCTACCATCTAAATTTCGAGAACGGAATTTTTATAGGAGGGTAGACGACCCTATAGTCTTGATGATTGTTGTTTCCTTACCTTCCCAAATTTGGACACCTTAGATTGCTTAAAACATTTTGATACCATAGGACAGTATTGATCTAGAATGACTAGTGCACCTAGATGAGACCACAGATTGTTCCATTTAACCTGTCCCCCTGGTACCACTATTTATCATGATTTTGGTTCAATTTAGGCTATAGACCTTTCCCACTCTAAATTATGATCACCGTAGACACATTACCGTGACTTTTAAATTTGGAGCATAAGACTAGTTGTTTTCTCAAAACTAATTTCACATACGTGACCTAGACATGACATAGTACACCCATGACCTTAGTGTCCCACTCAGGCATACCATTGTGTGCCTCATTTGCTTAGTACGATTTTTCTGACCCGAGACTCCATCCTGATTTACCCTATGGAGTTACTTTTGGCTTCAATTTAAATTGAGGACACCTTATGACCTAAAACTGCCAGCCAATTTTTGGACATGACCCAGTATAGGTCTACTACCCATATTTTGCTTGTTGACCTTGTATGTTGCCTAGGTAGTGGCTTCGTCCTTGATTGTTGGAGGTTTGACCTAGAAGGAGTACGACCATCTAAATTTCGAGGACGAAATTATTTTAAGGTGGGTGGACTTGTAACACCCTGTTTTCAGAATTTGGGGATTTTTGAAAAATTATTATTTTTATTATTTAATAATGGTGATCAGGGCATGATATGGTTTATAGTGATTATTAGTGTAATTAGAACCATCTTCTAAGTCATGCTAAGTCATGACTTATGACTTTGTGATTTTGGTTAGTATAACTTAGTGTAAACCCTAGTTTTCTCTAACCTAGAAGTTGCCATGACCATGAGAACTTGACCATAGGCTTAGAATATCATTTTAGTGATTTTTAGCCTAAGGGGTATTTTGGTAATTTTCTAAGAATTAAGAAGGATTAGTGAGATTTTACTATTCATGGACTTTTGATTTGTGACTTGATGATCCCTAACCTAATTACCCTAATCTATAGGTTAAACCCTAACCTAGAATGCTAAGGGGATAGATATTTGCATAGGGTTAAAGTAGGATAAATATCTAGATTGCCTTTATTGGATATTTTCCATAAAACACTCAAAATATCCAAACCCTTACACCAAAGTCCAAGCCTTAGCCATGAAGGAAGGGCAAGGACACCCCCCCCCATGCTTGGCCGGCCATAGGGCACCCCCCCTAGCTGGTACAACATTCTATATAATCCTTTGTGTTCATTCATGAATAAATTGCATGAAATTAATTCCTAGAAAATCCCATCTTCTCCAAACACCCATAACTTGAGCTATTTTGATCCAAATTGACTCTAGTCTCTTGCATTGGAACCCTACAACATCTAGGGAGCTAAGCGAAGCTAGAAATTCAGAATTTGGGAGCTTGGGCATCATCAAGTTGAAGGAAGCACAATCCCATTTTCCTTGTTTTTCCTTGGTTTTGCACAATAGGTATTTTCTCACAAACTTAGTCAAATTCCTGTTTTTCTTTCATAAATGCATTCATATAGGAATAACAATACTGTGGGTAAAGTTTGGTGAAAACTAGGATCGATTTGGTGTCCGTATCGGACACGTATCCATGCCCTAAAAACAGTGTTTGTGTAAATGCCACTTAGGACTAAACCTTGTGTTTTTGTGAAACAAATTGCATCACCTAGTAGCCCTAGACATGTAGGACACGAACCCACTTGACTGAGCATATTTCTGTGCTGTGTCCGTGTCCAAATTGGACACGAACCGACCGCACGAGCCCCCCGTGCATGTCCTGCTACCCGATACTTCGTGTGCACTACACAGGCCACTAGGACACGTAATATTTGACACAGACGAGGGGGCATTGTCTGCGAACATGCCCCCAAAGTCTCGTGTCGCGTCGTGTCGTGTCGAGTGAGAAAACTCACTCGCACTGGACACGCGCTGTCAGCACACACGCGCACGGGCACGACTTTGAGTGCGTCGTGTCGCATGGACACGACACTAGAGCATCTCATAGTGACACGGGCATGAAGCCCTATACGTGGCGTACACGTGGACACGAGCACGTGGTGCTTCGTGTCCTGTGTCGCGTGTACGACGCGTGTAACCGCGTGCACGATGCAGTCGTAACACGCATGTATCAGTCGTGTTTTCACGACTGATACGGTGTTTGTTCTGTGTCCACGCGTGTCATGGACACGTGTCAGGGTGTGGAATGTGTAGCCCTACGTGTGGGCTACACGTATGCACGACCACGAGACGTGTCGTGTCTCGTGGTGTGTGCACGAGGTCCTGGAACGCGTGCACGACACTGTTTTCGTGTGCGCGTATCAGAGCTTACCCGTGCATTGTTTTCTTGTGTTTGGACACGTGAAACTGTGTCGTGGTGTCGTGTCAGTGGCCTAGGACACTAGTGTATGTGTGGGGCTTGAGTTACCAACCCTAGGTTGCGAGCCTTAGCTCGTTGGGTTGCGTGTTTTTCGAATTACCTAAAATCCAGTGCACTGTGCACAGTCTCAGTTTGGGAATTAAATTCCAGTTTTGAAAATCGAATTTCAATTCGATTTTGTGTAGGTTTAATGTATTGGACTAGTGTATTTTAGTGTGTAGATGTGAAGTATATATGTGTTTGTGAGTGTGGGTCGAATTAGGGGAAAATTGGTGGTGTGTGTGTGTAGTTATGTACATATGTACATATGTATGTGTATGTGTTATATGTGTGTGTGTGTTTGGGCATGGGTTGGTTTCAGAACCTGGGAACAAACCCCCCTACTGTCCAGCCTACTGATTCACCCTCTCACTCTCACTGTCTCACTCTCTCTCTCATTCAGTCTCTCTCTCTTTCCTTTGTCTCTCTATATATATAGAGTATATATATATATATAAGTTTATGTATATATACGTATATACATATGAGATATATGTATATATTGTACTAGTTTACTTAGGTCAATATATATATATAAATATGTGAGTGGGGGTTTTTGGGTATTGTATATGGTATTCCCATATAGGTATATATATATACATATACATATATATGTCTATATGTTATATAGTTGTGTGTATAAATATAAGTTATATATATTTGGGTATGAGTATATACATATTGACCCCTATATATAGGTATAATGTATAGACCCTATTATAGGTGTAAACCTATGAACCCTATAGCCTTGACCTAGGAATACTAACCTATGGGCTATGATACTAGCCTATGGCCATTAGGCCTAACCCTAATTGACTAGTAAATCAAGATTTAGCTAGTTTGACCCCAATTTGACTAAGTGTTGACCAAGGTCAACCTTAGGTCAAATTTGAACTAGCTTAAACCTAGTTTTGACTTAAACTAACCTAGAATGACTAGTTTGACTAACCCTAACTAGTTTAACATTGTTTGACCTAACTTGGACTAGTTTGACCAGTTTGACTTTTAGGGTTGACCAAAGTCAACTATAGGTCAAACCTTGACCTAATTGACCTAGAAGGAATTTAGATGAACTCTAAATGACTTAATGATCTAGGTTTGACTAAACCCTAGACTGTTGACTAGTTGATTATGGTTTGACCCATTCATGGGTAAATTGTGACTTAAAGTTAAATGAGTAGTCATATGTAAATGAAGATATGTATGGGGTTAAGTAGGATACTTAGGAATTAAGTCTTGATTTGAGTTAGACTATGGTTTTAGCTTGATTATAAGGTTAAGGTTGTATTGTACAGTATATTTATATGTGGTATACCTTATATAGGAAGTTGGTTATACCTTAGCTTTGTATTATGGTATCTTAGGTAACCTAAGACAAGTTAGCCTATGGTTAGTTGAGTTAACCTTATAGAGTTGACTTGGATAGTTGACCCTTGACCCAATTACCTTGTTGACTAATCTAAAGTTGACTAGAACCTTGATTTGTCTAAATTTGACTTAAGTTGACTTAGTTGACTGTTAGAATTGTCTAGAGTTGACCAAGTTTGACTTTGACCTAGTTTGGTTTAGGAATCATGTAGTATGCATTGTATACTTTATTTTTTACCATTGTGGATACATTGTGACTTATATTGCTCTGATTAGGAGCCAGACACCTCTCCTCAGGCAGTATATCCTCTTCAGACATTCAGTTATCAGGCGAGTACATTCTCTGACCGTTTCATACTTGTTCAGGCTTTACTTCTCGCTCTAGATTACTTTACTTGTTGCTGTCACGTTGGTAACACGGATTGGTACTATATGGATCTTTACATGAGATGTTATCCCCCTCGGGAGCATCGGGTACTTCATGTTATGTGTGTTTCACTATCATCATGTACTCATATGCTTCCATTATTCATGTACACTCATGTGATCATGTACTCTCATGTTTACTGAGCTCTCATGTATACAATCATGTGCACCCTTTCATGGGCCCCATGTGATATCATGTACAATAACGTAACTTGTATAGATCCTTGTGTATTGATTGGGGAAACGGGGGAGTAGAAGTGGACATGTGAATAATTCCAAAGTAGTGTAATCATGTACAAACTCCGTAGTGTAATCATGTATAAGTCCAGCCATTCACATGCCTATCTTATGCTCTACATCACTAGTCACTTACAGTTCTCTATATACAGTAGATATTTCATTACAGCTATCTCTTTTACAGCGTATATTTCCTTTCAGCAGTTCATGTATCTTACTCTATTGCCTGTATCGTATTTTCTAACATAATATGCACTGTGTGAGATGTATTGTGCTCGTTCCTGTCCTGATTGGACCTGTTGAAAATATTACAGAGGATGAGGATGAGGCCCTGGTGTCTACCTATTATGGAGCAGGACTAGATGATACTTATGTTGTGGACCCTCAGCAGGTTCCACCTGCAGCTGAGGATGTTGTTCCAGTAGTCTAGACCAGTTTAGTCTAGGCAGTCTTTCTATATTTACATTTTGTCTCACTTTCTGTGTTGTATTTTGAGATGTGGAGATGTATAGACTCTTAGACTTTTTGTATTATGAGTTGTCAGTTCTGGATATTATGTTGTACTAGACACTTAGACCTTTTTCATCTATGCTATGGTTCTCCTTGAGTTACTATCTATCTATCTATCTGTTCTTCATTCTTCTACCTTAGATGTGATTGAGACAGCATATTGTTATATCACCTCCATTCGGAGAGTATATACTGTACAGGTACTTTTATATTGTTAGATGATTGACCTAGGACAGCGTTCTACCGCCGATACTGCGGCGTAGGCTGGGCGTTGTTACGTTCTCGTACCCTGACAGTGGGTGCGGGTCGTGACAGATTCTGACTTGGTATCGACTAATCAAATTCTAGGAATCATATGGAACCCGAATAGATAAGTTATATCTTGATATGACTGGTGTGCATATTTCTTCAGCTTGTTTGATTATCAGATTATTCTAAGTGACCAGAAGTTGTTGTTTTAGGCGTATCACTATTCTTTCCTTTCCTATTTCTATGTTCGCAAATCACGGTTTCGTGAATTGGCAATACCAATCATTCTAATTATACGAATGAGAGGACTCTATTCTTCCCTAACCATGTCATAGTTTCAATAATCAAATCCTTGATTTTTCTACCTCATTGGGCCTAATGTTCATATCACTATAGGCACCCAATTCTTTCCAATTTTCTTGACTAGGTAATCCTGCCTTACTCTTGTGCAAATTAGTCCTTGAACTTATCACAATTTTGCTTATCTTGATCTGCAAACTTATGTTTTCATAATTCCCTCGAACTTGTCTCTTCGTTATGCAATTATCAAATCTTTCTATGCCACCTTGCTCTAGTTATGTCTGATGGGGTCAATCCATTCTATCTTGATAAAAACCTGACACATATAGGAGTAGCATTAAATTGATAATAATTCTCTTAAAGGGTTATTAACTAATAGTAACTTGATATTACCTAGGTTCCCTTAGAATATTCTTGATTACGGACTGCAATACCTAAATTATTGTATTCCTTCTTAGAAAATATACTTTTCTAGAAATCTTATTAGAAGGATCTGGACCAAAGATTTTGCTGTTGCATTTATAAAGTTAAGAAGCATCTAGAACATAGTATACCCTAGCTCTTGGTAGGATATGCAACTTAGATCCTAGTGGCATCAACATCCCATATGAACCATTTGAACCTTGACTCCTTAGATTCTAATCCTAGATCTATCATTTAATACCAGGCTTTAGTATAATTTCGAGGACGGAATTCTTAAAGGTGGGTAGGTTGTAAGCCCTTTATTTTAAAATTTTACAATTTTTTGATGATTAGGAATAATTTAGTTTTAATTAGGAGTAAATGATTAGAGAACAGGCTCCCACTTTTTTTATGATTATTAGGTGCAATTTGCCATGGTTTTAATATTAGGAGCACAATACTGGACATTTTATTAAAACAAATTTCATATGCTTAACCTAGACACGTAGACCTAACGTATCTTTTTATGCACTATTTATTCTATCAAACAATATCTGGGCCAGAAATCCAATTTCTAACACCTACTGTGCAACCGTTGCCCATTCCGACTGAAATTGGGGACCCAACTTCGATCCGGATCTTCCGACCCAATATAACGTCATGATCTACTCTAAGCCTACAACACATATGACATGTATCCCACTCAATTGAACCTATGTGCAACCTACCCTCAATAGTCACAATGATCCATTTCCTAATCAATAGGACCAACCTTGTCAAACTAAACCGCAACGACCTGAACCTGACCCAATAGGAATTAGTTGTACTTAACCTAGGTTGACTAAGCTATGGTTGACCATCCATATTAGACATCATGTTAGTTTTGGACAGCCATGGGTTTATTAAATCATTAGGGTGGAATGTGAAAGGGAAGGGGTTATAATTTGTGACATTTCCTTACCCCATTGGTAACTCCTCATCATCAATGCCATAACCCCCCTCTCTACACCTCCCCCATTCAAAACTCCTGAAGAACATTTCTTCCTAATCCTATTACAAACAATTTATCTTCACAAGCCATTCCCGAAAACATTTTCCATCTCCCTCCATACCTCCATCTATCCAACTCTACCCAGGCTGAATCCTAATTCACCTAGTCACCACTAATCCGACCATACCTCCCTCCAAAGTAAGTATCTTTCTCTCATATTTTGTATGCTTATTCCTCTCTATATACTTAAATTTTTTATCTTCACAAACATTCCATCAAAACTCACTCCAACTTTCTCAAAACAGCCCCTCCATTAGAGGTATCTAGGCTGAATACGAATTCAACTAGTCTCCAGCAATCTGGCCATATCTTTCACCATAGTAAGTATCTTTCTCTCTGTCATGAACTGCTTCCGAATAATCGGACACGAGTCGTACACGCCCAGCCTTCATCGTTAAACACGATGAAGTAAGCTGTACCAACATCTAGGGAGAACTATGAATCAAGATAAGAATGAAAGTAATCACAGCATCTAATATATCAAATCCCAGAATCTTAGACATAAATCTAAATGTTATTACACTCCAGCAAATGTAAACTATAATGATGTCTCTAATACAAGTCCAGATAAAGCTAAATAGAAAAGACTAGGCTTCTTCAACCTCTAGGTCCTGGGCTACATCAACTGGCTCACAGGTGCCTCCAGGCTCCTGCCCATAGTAAGTATCACAGATAGCCTCTAGCTCACCTGCAACATATCCTAGTCAGGAGCGGAGCTAAGTATATTCAAGGAAATGAACATGAACATCATGGTATGAACAAGAACATGAAATATATATAAGTACGAAAAATGAGAACAAGACATGAATCCTGAATACTGAAAGTAAATACAAGGAACATGATATGAGTCCTGAACATGAAATACAACCTGGACATGAAATACAACCTGAATCCTGAATGTGCAATATTGAAATACATCCAGAGTGTGATCGGCTTGGCTAGATTCAATGAACATGAAATGGTACGGCTTTGGTCCCACATGCACGATGCGGGGCCTAAGCTATTCACATGAATAATAACATGAGTTTGATCACACATCTGTAGTATTTCTCCTTTCAGACATAAGTAAACTCATGAAACATGAAACAAGACAATCCCATGATACATCGTGTTAACAAGGTGATACAGAAATGAATATACAAGACATAAGAAAATGAACAAGTCCGAGGAGTATACTTGCCTTGCTCAGGGTGATCAAGTATGGAATGTACTGCTGGATATCCTCCTGTTATATGATTATAATTTGATTAGACAATAAACAATTATCAACTAACTATACTTATAAACAAAATCCTATTTCTATGAATACCCTCTTCCAACTAAAGTATTTCTACCAAGTCCACTAGAGAAGAACAATGATATCTATGACTAATATATGCAGTTAAAATTATAGTCTCTAGAGATCACCTTACTAGTATTTAACTCAATTCCAAACTTAACCTATAACTAGCAAGGCTTCTAGATATTGGTATCCTACCATGAGTACTGTCATATCCAAATTCCAGTCTTCCAAAGATTCAAACTATCCTAGGTTAACTCTTATAATTTAAGGTAACCCTCATTGCAATCACTTGAATCTACAAGGGCTGAACCCAACAGTATTCTCATTGCCAAAGCTAAGTGACTAGATTACTAATATAAGTAAGACCTAACCTGACATTCAAATCGGGTGAGGAATCACCCTAAAATGAGTACTGATATAATCAGTCTAACTAAGGATGATTTGGGTCAGTCTTCCCTAGGCTGATTAAATCAGTCTCAATCAATTCTTCACAGTCCTACAGTTGACAACAACAAATTGGCAAAAATCCTTATCTCAGTCTAACATAACCCTTTCCTGAAATACTCAACTAAATTATCAACTCAAGCATCATTCTCATACAGGAATTACCTATCTGTCCTCAACAGAATTTACAAATCAAACCAATCTTAACACTGGTACTAACTGCCTGAACATGGCAGTCTCCAATTTGTAATAGATTATACACCTACTTCTCATTATCAGATTTTTAAAAGAATACATTAGTCTTGGAAAAGACTGATACGATTTAGTCCAGTCCACAAAATGGGACTGATCTCCATAGTTCAGAAAAACTTAGGACTGATACCATTCAACCTTGCAATGGTGCTGAACTTGCTGGACTCATCAAAACCTGGCAGTAACAGGAATATAAACCTATTTCCCAGGAATCCAAGTATTTACTGAAATTCCCTAGTGCAAAATTGACTTCAAAATGTGTAACCAGTGACTCACACATGACAGAGTTTTGTCCTATCTTCAAGAGGCAATAACATAACCCATATTAACTCTCAGGTCTTCAAAGTAATAGTCCCTGTACAGGACTGAACAATACCAATCCTCAATGTTCTGATCAGTACTAATCTGGTTTACTGAACAGTGGTTCAGTTCACAAGGGAACTGATACCACAGTTCAGTTCACAGATAAACTGATATCTCAGCTTAGTTCAGCCCAGGCTCTACAACCTATTTCAAAAATGGTTTAATGACTTAATGCTCAGATCAAAGATTAATCCTTATCAGTATTCCCAATGCCATTTTCAATAGGAATTTATCTAAATCAAAACAATGGACAAATTCCTATGAGTATCATGAACTAGCTAACCATCATACCAGGTGTCCGTTTCTAATATTTTTTGAACTATTTCTTAGATTAATTTCCAAATGCTTGTTCTGCACAAAACTGATATGAATCAGTCGAGACTAATCAAGGATATGACCTTAATCAAAACTGAACAATCAGTCTCAGGGAAAGACTGATGTATCAGCCTTAAATCACAACCTAGGTTCAGTTCTAAGTATAACTCTCATTACTAGCCAACCAAGTCATGTTTCCTATTAACAGAAACGAGGAGTAACCAATAAATTCTCAGGATTGTTATCAGTCCTCAACAAAACTCTATTCAACCTTGTATCAGATTGATACCAATAGTTCAGTCTGTTGAACCCAACCAACTCACTGAGTAACTTATTAATCCAAGTTACAGGAATCCATGTCCTCCTAATTTCCCCATGTTGAAAGTTTAGACAAGAATATCTAGTAAAATCAGTCTTGACACATGAAATCGAAACTGAATGTTCAGCAAAGGACTGAACTATGGAACAGGGAGAACAAGGAAGTACACACACACAGCCTAAACAGGACTGTAGCTTCCAAAAATGAAATTATAACTCTATATTTACCAAATCTATTAGTGTCACCCGACCCCTACCATTGGCAAGCATCAATTAAGAAAATTTACCAAAACTGAAAATATTGAATAGGTCAAAGAATTACCTTATCAGTAATTCTTCCCAATAGATCAAGTCCAAACGATATGAAAATAACCATGTGTTGTCCTGTTCCAATCATTGAAACAATTCCAAAAGAAATGGTTTGAGAATACTCTAATATTATGATAAGTGTCCAAATGTGTGGATCAAAAATAAACGGATACTTACGTATCCCAGTTTCTCGTCCACTCCTAAAACACAGAGCTAGTATCTTCGGATCGTGATGATCTGCTCGAGATCTCCTTAAATAAGATCAACGATTGAATCATCAAGGACTTGAATCAAAGGAGATTACTACTCAGATTTTGGAATTCAACTTACCTATGTTCGATGCTAGATTTGGACAATCATTCGAACGAACTCAGTAGATCACTTCCGATCTAGATCTACATTAAAGCACACATTCGAATACTCAAGATCGAGTGTAGAACCATTTAGGAAGAACAATTATTCTAAAAAAATAAAGAATTCTTACCTTGTCCATTCGATCGATGATTCAAACAGGCAAAGAGCAGACTCTGAGAATCTCGAGATGAAATCAACTGCTCTCAATTTACAACTCCCGTATGATTAAGTTTAGATCAAAGAAGAACAATCGATGATTAAATCAAAACTAGAAATCAGTAACTCACTCGAATTGCTATAGAGAGACGAAGACGTTGAAGAACGATGATCTACTCGCATCATCGTTGCTACAGGGAACAAAGCTGCTTCGCCTTGCCGGGGTGCTCCTCTATTGTTGATCAGGAGAGAAATTGATGCATCACCATGACTAGTTCTCTTCGAGATCTAGGTTTGAGAGGGAGATTTTAATTTAGAAATTTGAGGCAAGGAAATTTGTTAACAGAATTCTTAGATGGAAGAAGTGGAAGAGGGGGTTTAAATAGAATCGGACCTGGAGAATTGATGTACTATATTCTAGCTTGGCGCCAATCCGTTGGAAAAATTCTTCAGTCGTGGAGAATCAAATTTTAAGTTGTTATAGAGCTTCGAAGCTCTCCTCAGCAATGGAATCAAAACATATTGAATCAGGAAGAGGTGGGTTTATGAAATAGGCTGACTGATAAGGTCCATGGTTTAAATGAATGAGGCCCATTGGCTGAAAACATAAAAAAAAATGATATATGTAATAGATTCACATATTTTAAAGTATATAAAATTCTCTAAATTGCTTAACCAATATTATTATATTAATTTTTTTTAAAATTTCAATTATCAGGAAGATGGAGTTACAAATCTCTCCCCCTTGAAAAATTTTGTCCTCGAAATTCGAAGGACATCAAAATTAATCAACGAATATTCAACACAAACCATTTTATTAAAATTAAAAATTTCATGAGCAAAAGTACAATCAAGTAAACATACAAGGATAGCGCTTCCGCATCTCATCCTCGCGCTCCCATGTGGACTCCCCGGGAGAGTGGTGTCTCCATATGTCACGGACAAGTGGAATAGTCTAGTTCCGCAGGCGCTTCTTCCTCCGATCAAGGATCTCCACTGGCTGCTCCTCGTAGGTCAGGCTCGGACCCACCTCTAGCTCTGAGTAGTCCACCATATGGCTCAAATCTGGAATGTAGCATCGAAGCTGGGACACGTGGAAGACGTCATGCACTCCCTCCAAGCTAGCTGGAAGCGCTAATCGATACGCCACCTCGCCAATCCGTGCCGTCATATCGAAGGGCCCGGTGTACCTCGGACTGAGCTTTTCGCATCTGCCGAAATAAATAATGCCTCTGGTCAGCGAGATCTTCAGGAACACTCTATCTCCAATCGCGAACTCCAATGGTCGTCTGCTGCTGTCTGCCCAGTGCTTCTGCCGATCCTGTACAACTCTGAGACGCTCCCTGATCAGTCTAATCTTCTCAACTGAGTCTACCACCATCTCTGGCCCAAGCAAAGCCCTCTTGCCAACGTCGTCCCAAGATAAAGGTGTACGACATCTCTGCCCATACAGTGCCTCGAACGGGGTCATCTCGATGCTAGCCTGATAACTGTTGTTATAGGCAAACTCCACTAGATGCAAATGATCCTCCCACGAACCGCAAAAATTGAGTGCACAAACTTGCAACATGTCCTCCAGTGTCTGAATGGTCCTTTCGGACTACCCGTTGATCTGTGGATGATAGGCGGTGTTGAACTTCAACTGTGAATCCAAGCTCAGCTGTAGACTCCTCTAGAAGTGTGATGTTAAGCGGCTGTCTCCGTCTGAAATGATGCTCATCGGCACCCCGTGAATCCTCACGATCTGATACATATGGAGGTCTGCAAGCTTCTCGGTCGACAGCCCAATCTTGAATGGAATGAAGTGAGCAGACTTCGTTAGTCTGTCCAGGATAACCCAAATAGCATCCTTGCCACTGGCCATATACGGTAAACCAGAGACGAAGTCCATGTTGATGTGATCCCACTTCCATTCCGGAATAGGTAAAGGCTGGAGTAATGCTGCGGGTCTTTGGCGCTCCGTCTTGACTTGCTGGTACACAAGGCATCTGGAAACAAATCTGGCAACCTCTCTCTTCATCCCATACCACCAAACATACTCTTACAGATTCTTGTACATATTGGTAGACCAAGTATGAATAGAATACTGCGAATGGTGGGCCTCCTGCATCACCTTCTTCCATAATTCCTTGGGCACACACAACTGAGTTCCATGCCTCAGGGATCCATCATCTGCAATGGTGAAGTAATCGAACAATCTGGCCTCTGCCTGGCCTCTGAGACTTCGGAGTCCCTCATCAAGAAACTGGGCCCCCTTGATCTTCTCTATCAGTCCTGACTGTATCTGTATGTGCATCATCTGTCCTCCAACTCCTGGAAGAATAATCTCAATCCCAAGGCTCTTAAGATCCTACAAAAGATGCCGATCCATAGTGAGATACATAGCAACAGGATATCGACTGAGAGCATCTGCTACCACATTGGCCTTCCCAGGGTGGTACTACAGATTGATGTCAAAATCCTTCATGAGTTCCAGCCATCTGTGCTGCCTCATATTCAGCTCCTTCTGAGTGAAAACATACTTCAGGCTTTTGTGGTCCGTAAAGATGTCCACTCGCTCTCCATACAAGTAGTACTTCCACAGTTTCAAGACAAAAATGACTGCTGCAAGCTCTAAGTCATGTGTGGGGTAATTCTTCACATGAGGCCTCAACTGTCTAGAAGCATAAGCAATGACCTTCTTGTTCTGTTCAAGCACACATCCCAAGCCTTTCCCTGAAGCATCGCTGTAGATGATAAATCCTCCCAATCCAGATGGCAAAGCTAGAACTGGTGCTGTCGTGAGTCTTCTCTTCAATTCTTCAAATGCTGACTGGCAGGCGTCGCTCCAGATGAACTCCTCGTCCTTCCGTGTAAGCTTGGTCATCGGCTCTACTATTCTGGCAAAATCCTTCACAAACTTTCTGTAGTATCCTGATAGCCCAGAAAACTACAAATCTCTACTACCGACTTGGGAGGTGTCCATGCTTTCACAGCTTCAATCTTTTTGGGATCTACAGAAATCCCCTCTCCAGTCACCATATGTCCTAAGAACTCCACTCTGTCCAAGAAGAACTCACACTTCGAGAGCTTTTCGTACAGCTTCTCCTTCCGCAAAATCTCTAAAATGATCCGCAGGTGCTCCACATGCTCCTCCTCGGTCTTCGAATATATCAGTATGTCGTCAATAAAGACTACGACAAACTTGTCCAAATACTTATGAAAAGCCTTATTCATCAAGTTCATAAACACTGCTGGGGCATTGGTGAGTCCGAACGACATCACCAAGAATTTATACTGGCCATAACGGGTGTTGAAAGTTGTCTTCAAAATATTCTGCTCCCGAACCTTCATCTGATGATACCCTGATCGAAGGTCAATCTTGGAAAAGACCTTCACCCCACTTAGCTGATCAAATAGCTCATCAATCCATGGCAACGGGTATCTATTTATGATGGTGATGTTATTGAGTATACGGTAATCGATGCACATCCTCACAGTCCCATCCTTCTTAGGCACGGAGAGTACCGGTGCTTCCCAGGATGAAGCACTGGACCGAATAAAACCCTTGCCTTCCAACTCATCAATCTTAGCCTTCAACTCGGCAGCTTCCTTCGGGTTGATCTTGTACCAATATTGGGACTTCGGCACTGATCTGGGCACTAGATCGATGCTGAACTCCACATCTCGATCTGGCGACAATCCTGGCAACTCCTCGGGAAAGACGTGGAAAAACTTTGTAATCAGCGGATACGACAACTCCTGGGCTTCTGTAATTGCTCCGAAGTAGACTCCCTCTGGCCTCTCTGTGATCCGTCTTCTGAACTCGAACGGTGGAACTCTAGGCGGGCTGAATGTGACCTTTTCCTCATGACAGTCTATTACGGCAAATTGCTCGCTCATCGAGTCGATGCCGAGAACCACATCAAATTCGGGCAATGGCATCACTAGAAGTCAAGCCCTAAGCTCCCTTCCAGCTATAGTGATAGGGCAATCCACCATCTCACTAACTGGCACTACCCCTCCTCCTGTCATAATATGACAGTTCCTCCTAGTGGACTTGGGTGTGAAGCCGTGTCTATGCAGAAACTTATATGATACAAAGCTATGTGTGGCTCCAGAATCAAATAATGCAATGGCAGGAAATGAATAAATGACTACAGAACCTGTGATAACATCTGGAGCTGCCTTCTCCTCCTCAACTGCGGCCATGACGTAAGTACGTCCCCGCTGTGGTCCTCCCCTCTGCTGCTGCTGGTGCTATACAAACCTCTGCTGCTGAGGTGGTAGAGCTGGTCCTCCTCTCTGGGATGCAGCAGGCAGTGATCTGGGTGGTACAGGTGGTGGTCCTCCAGTTCCTCGGGGTTCTCTTGCTCATCTGGCTGTGGCCTGCTGATAGTCTCTCATCTGATGTGTATCTGACCCGTAGAATAGACAAAGTTCGAGCCTCTTGCGACAGACCTCCATGTGTTGCCCAGACCGATGACATTACGTATAAGTGACCCCCTGCTGCCTCTGATGTTGAACTGTTGAAGCTCTGGCAGGACGGTACTGAACTGCTGCATACTGGGATGGCCTCGTCTAAGCCTGCATCTGTACCATCCTCGCTGGTGCCTGATAACTGCTGCTGCCGATGTTCCTATCCCTCTTGGGCCTCGGATCCATCTCCTTCTCAACTGCCTGAGCGATCTTGAGGATGCTCGAGTAAGTAGTCACCTGTCTAATAGCTACTACGTGCAGCAGCTCTCTGGTCAGGCCCTTCTTGATTCTCCTGGCCCTCTCCTCTGGCGTGTCGACAAGGTTCTCCGTGAACCTGCTGATTCGGGTAAACTCTGAGGTATACTCTGCCACTGACATCGTCCCCTGCTGCAAGGCCTTGAACTGCATATGAAGCTCCTCTCTCTCGATGTCTGAGAAAAACTTTTCCTTGAACAGAGTTTTAAAATCTGTCCAAAGAACCTGTGGTGCTACTAACTAGGGCTCCTCGTAGTACCAGGCTCTGGCAAGGTCGAACAGTCGTATACTCGCCACCTCCACCTTCAAGTCATCAGGGATCCTCGCCATCTTCAGCATCCTTTTCGCATTTTCCAACCGCTCGTCTGCATAGACGATCCCCTCGTTGCCCCAAAAGTCCATCAGATAGAGGTTCTGATAGTCCCTGGCCGTCCCGGGTCTCGGTACTGGTGGTGCTGGGGGTGCTATCGGTGCTGGTGCTGCCGTCTCTCTAGTCCTGAGTGCGTCGACGACGGTCGCTCTGAAATGTGCTGCCTGGTGGTTCTGTGCCTCCATGAACTGCTGGAACATGGCCATCACCTGGGCGCCGTCAAACATCATCGTTGAGGGCAACGGAGAAAAAATAGGGGGCGGTGGCGGAAGCTGATATGCTGGAACGTCTAGCTCGGGCTGTCCCGAACTGCCTGCTACTCCTGGCTGATCCGCGGTCTTCCTCGTAGTGACCATCCTGCAATAGAAAGAAAACTTCGTTGATTGACAAACCCTAAACCCTAATAAACAATGTTTTATAATATCAATGCACCTGATAAACCTGATGTACCCTTATTTCCTGATTTTCCTATGCTGTGATAAAGTTTACCTAGTATAATCAAGTCCCCCAATAGTACGCTAAGACCTTGGTACCATTAGGTTGGACCTGCATGGGCCACCAATAAAAATATGTCACGACCCGCTCCTGAATAATCGAACACGAGTCGGACATGCCCAGTCTTCGTCGTTAGACACGATGAAGTAGGCTGTACCAACATCTAAGAAGAACTATAAATCAAGATAAGAATAAAAGTAATCACATAATCTAATATATCAAATCCCAGAATCTCAGATACAAACCTAGATGTTATTACATTCCAGCAAATGTAAACTATAATGATGTCTCTAATACAAGTCAGATAAAACTAAGTAGAAAAGACTAGGCTTCCTCAGCCTCTAGGTCCTGAACTACATCAACTGGCTAATAGGTGCCTCCAGGCTCCTATAAGTATCACAGATAGCCTCCAGCTCACCTGCAACATATCCTAGTCAGGAGCGGAGCTAAGTATATCCAAGGAAATGAACATGAACATCATGGTATGAACAAGAACAGAAAATATATATAAGTACGAGAAATGAGAACAAGACATGAATCCTGAATACTAAAAGTAAATACAAGGAACATGATATGAGTCCTGAACATGAAATACAACCTGAATCCTTAATGTGCAATATTGAAATACATTCAGAGTGTGATCGGCTTGGGTAGATTCAATGAACATGAAATGGTACGACTTTGGTCCCGCATGCACAATGTGGGGCCTAAGCTATTCACATGAATAATAACATGATGGGTTTGATCACACATCTGTAGTATTTCCCCTCCCAAACACAAGTAAACTCAAGAAATATGAAACAAGACAATCTCGTGATACATCGTGTCAACAAGGTGATACATGAATGAATATACAAGACATGAGAAAATGAACAAGTCCAAGGAGTATACTTGCCTTGCTCAGGATGATCAAGTGTGGAATGTACTGCTGGATATCCTCCTATTGTATGGTTATAATTTTATTAGACTATAAACAATTATCAACTAACTATACTTATAAACAAAATCCTATTTCTGTGAATACCCTCTTCCAACTAAAGTATTTCTACCAAGTCCACTAGCGAAGAACAATTATATCTATGACTAATATATGATGTTAAAATTATAGTCTCTATAGAGATCACCTTACTAGTATTTAACTCAATTCCAAACTTAACCTATATCTAGCAAGGCTTCTAGGTATTGGTATCCTACCATGAGTACTGTCATATCCAAATTCCAGTCTTCCAAAGATTCAAACTATTCTAGGTTAACTCTTGTAATTTAAGGTAACCCTCATTGCAATCACTTGAATCTACAAGGGCTGAACCCAACAGTATTCTCAATACCAAAGCTAAGTG
Organism: Iris pallida; assembly: GCA_029216955.1. Classification (NCBI taxonomy): domain Eukaryota; kingdom Viridiplantae; phylum Streptophyta; class Magnoliopsida; order Asparagales; family Iridaceae; genus Iris; species Iris pallida. Next base: position 16,626,179 of record JANAVB010022597.1, on the reverse strand, counting down.
ACTAGATTACTAATATAAGTAAGACCCAACCTGACATTCAACTTGGGTGAGGAATCACCCTAAAATGAGTACTGATACAATCAGTCTAACTAAGGCTGATTTGGGTCAGTCATCCCTAGGCTGATTAAATCAGTCTCAATCAATTCTTTACAGTCCTACAGTTGACAACAACAAATTGGCAAAAATCCTTATCTTAGTCTAACATAACCCTTTCCTGAAATACTCAACTGAATTATCAACTCAAGTATCATTCTCATACAGGAATTACCTATCTGTCCACAACATGATTTACAAATCAAACCAATCTTAACACTGGTACTAAATGCCTGAACATGACAGTCTCCAATTTGTAATAGATTACACCTACTTCTTATTCTCAGGTTTTTAAAAGAATACATCAGTCTTGGAAAAGACTGATACTATTCAGTCCAGTCCATAAAATGGGACTGATCTCCATAGTTCAGTAAAACTTAGGACTGCTACCATTCAGCCCTGCAATGGTGCTGAACTTGCTAGACTCATCAAAACCTGGCAGTTACAGGAATACAAACCTATTTCCCAGGAATCCAAGTATTTACTGAAATTCCCTAGTGCAAAATTGACTTTAAAATGTGTAACCAGTGACTCACAGATGACAGAGTTTTGTCCTATTTTCAAGAGGCAATGACACAACCCATATTAGCTCTCAGGTCTTCAAAGTCATAGTCCCTATACAGGACTGAACAATACCAATCCTCAATGTTCTGATCAGTACCAATTTAGTTTACTAAACAGTGGTTCAGTTCACAGGGGAACTGATACCACAGTTCAGTTCACAGATAAACTGATATCTCAGTTCAGTTCTGCCCAGGCTCTACAACCTATTTCAAAAATGGTTTAATGAGTTTATCCTCAGATCACAGATTAATCCTTATCATTATTCCCAATGCCACTTTCAATAGGAATTTATCTAAATCAAGATAATGGATAAATTCCTATGAGTATCATGAACTAGCTAACCATCGTACCTGGTGTCCATTCCTAATATTTTCTGAACTAGTTCTGTAACGCCCCAGTCCCAAAATACTTGGGACTAGATACGTATCATGCCAGCTGTATACATACGAAGTCTACTCCAATATATGAAGACTCGTATATATACATAAGCTGTATAATGTAGTATTCCAAGACAAACTAAATCTTATCCACAATAAAAAGAATAATAGTATAAAATCAACTTTGAGTTTGTCATATATACAATCGTTAGGCGGAGACAAATCCACTACCAACTAATTTAAATAGGGAAGAAATATACAAAGAAAGTGATTGGTCGAGCGAAGCAATGACGAGTCCAAAAAGCAATCATCACGAAAGAAGGAATGGCCTTAGCTAGAGCACCTGTAAGAAATCACGAAACACACACCTGGAGAGATCACCAGGTCCTCAGAGGGACGTAAGAAGACACATAATATCATGCCGATAAACTGAATAATAAAGCTCAACAAAAAAATATACATGAGTAAAGGTTCCTAACCATTCTATGTGATATGCACTTTGAGGACAACGTTCTACGCAGGGACTGTAACGGATTCACGCAAGCAAGTAATAAAGAGTGGCCGTCAAGTAGCGCTCATACGAGACACTATCGGCTCGGGCAGAAGGTAGTGCTCATAAGAGTCACCCTCGGCCCAAAATATGTGTAAAAATAAATGTAGCCCCTACGCTAATAACTGTCCCCTCCCCCAATGATACTATACATATGTTGAATCCACGACACTATTTAATCCTTAATAACTGCAAAGTCTTCTACACAATCTATTGGCAGTTTTATCCTAATGCACGGCCTGTACGCACCAATGATCAGTCAGCACGCAAGTCCACATCTATATGCGACTCACATCTCACACACAATCCGTGGCACATCGTGACAGTTTATGAGATGCACTAAACATACGGTAGTCCCTTAACTCTAAGCCAATTGCATAAAGTATAATAATTTGCATCTATATATAGTTTTGAAAGAACAACATAAAGAAAAAAAACATGCATAATATTGAGCAAGAAATTAAACAGTAAAGGCAAGGTATCTTGCCTGGTAGGATGTCCGGTGTACTGCAATGATCCATGTGACACGAACTGCGACTTCGGGTAACAACTACATAGGGTGACCTCTGTTGGTGGCACGGACTGTTCCATTGGGTCCAGAAAGTCCAAATTAGCTAGAGCCGACATAATGAAGTACAATTTGGTGAGGAAACGAGAATAATAGGTTTAATCACGGATGGAAGGATAATCAAAAGAAATTTGATAAATAAGAAAATATATGATTCAGAAAATACTTATAGTCCTTAAAAAAGAAATATATTTTATCATCCAAAATTATTATTTATAGGTAGTTAGTCAAAATTGTTTTAGGTCAAAAACTATAATTTGCTTAGAAAAATATTTTACATCACTACTAGAAAATATATATGGCAATTTAGAACTATATCTTATTAGTTAGATAAATATTTGAAAAATACTAGAAATTATTGTATAAGTTGGTAGCTACTTTTTATTAGTAAAAATATCTTAAAAGTGATTTAGGGCTAAAACGTATTCATTATCATAGGAATATGCAATTATATATATTAGGGTTTGAAAACTGCATTTTGTTAAATAAAGTTTTTCAACAAAGCTGTATTTAAAATTTTCATAAAACAATATATTGTTATTTATCACTAGTATATATATTTTAAAACTATTAGTGCAATTATTTGTTTGTGATCCCCAAAACAAAATAGTAATTAACAATAATAATACTAGTAAAACCAAAATAATGATAATGATAAAAATATTATAACCATCATCTGTACATACCTACTACTTTTGATACTAAATAACAAAACTGATTCAAAAAAAAATATTAAATAACAAATCACTTAAGTAAGCCAACCACTTACTAAAATAGAAAGAGAGAAAGGAACTGGATGGAAAAAGAAAGGAGGGAAGCGGGAGCTTACCAGATCGGCTCTCGATCGGGGAAGAGGGATGAGGGTTTACAGAGGCGGGCGGTTCTCAGGCGCCGGCGGTGAGCCTGGGGGGGTGGCAGCGGCGCTCCGGTCGCGGGCTGGCGGGAAGAGCCCGGCGGCGCGCCGGCCGGGTTCAGGTGCTGCGAACGGCGGTGGATTCGGCTGCCGCGGTGAGGGGGGAGGATGGCGCCCGAGGCGGCACGGGGAGCTCGGCCGCGCTGGGTCCGACGGAAGGAAGGAGATGCTCGCGGTCGAGGTCGCGGCGACGCGCTGGTCGGGACTTCTCGGCACGGCGGGGACAATTCGGCCGGTCCTGGTCGTCAGCGATGGACGCGGCAGGCGGCGCCTCGCCGACGCTCGACGAAAACTCAGGTGAGGGGGTTTCGGCTCTTCTTCCTTTTTTTTCTTTTTTTTTTGGTGGGCTGTGTTGTGGATTTTGGGGCGGCCGCTGGCCAGAGATGGCCACAGCGGGGCGGTGTTCAGGCGACGGTGTGGGGGTGTCGGGGAACATTTCGCATAGGGAGATGGTACCCGCTGGACTTGCTGGGTTTGGTGAACCAAAACGGCGAAGATCTGTGGGGTTGGCCGAGAGGAGTGGTCAAAAATGGTGGTGATGTCGGAGGGGGTGTTGCTGCTGGTGGACGTGGTGGTGACGAGGTGGTTGTGGTTGGCGTGTGACGGTGGTGGTCAGAGAACCGGAGTACAGTGGCATGGAGTTTGGCACGGTGACGGGAAGGAGTCAGGGTCGGGTGTTGTTGTTGGTGGACGTGGTGCGTCGAAGAAGACGGGTTGGAGTGTCGACACAAGGGAGGCAGGGTGCTGCGGCAACGGCAGATGTAGGCTTAGATTGGGTGTGCTGGGTTTTGTATCGTCGTGTCGGAGATGTGTCCCGACACTAGATGGATGAATGTAAAATAACTGGAATACGATTTAGTTGTCACCGACACGATGCACGATGTGATTGTGGTGTGGAAATTGGAGGAGTACCTCTCCTTATAGAGGAGGTGGGAATTCCAGTTGGATAAGACTAGTATTCGTTTAAACCCCTCGATGGATAATTCCATCTATTAATTCAAATAAATATTTAAAATTTAGTCGTTCCAAATCTGAATTTACATCATAGATAACTCTCCATTAAATTTAACTCCATTTAGAATAAAAGCTTTTCCAATATATTTTATCATAATTAATTAAATTTAAACCAAAACAATATTTTAAAATAGTTTTTCGAATAATAAAATATTAATTTAAATAAATTTCGAAAATATAATTATTTCCATGAATTTAAAGTCATGTACCTTGTATGCAAAGATTATTTATGTAAAACATCATTTTTGAAATTATCAGTTATATTTGTATAATAAAAGTAAATAGCACTTTTTATATTAAATCAATACAGTTTGTAAATCGATTAATAAAGGTAATATAAGTAAATAAATGAAATATTAACATATGAAATTTGAATTCCATACTAAAATATTTTTATAAAATATGTACCTCGCTCATATTCGTACTCGGCGAGCAAATACGAAAGATGCGAACTCGTACGCGTATAAATATGAAAAACAAAATTAACACCAAAAATAAAAATTGTAGTCAAAATTTAGGGGGTTTACAAGTTCTTAGATTAACTTCCAAATGCTTGTTCTACACAAAACTGAAATTACTTAGTCGAGACTAATCAAGGATATGACCTTAATCAAAACTGAACAATCAGTCTCAGGGAAAGACTGATGTATCAGCCTTAAATCACAACCTAGTTTCAGTTCTAAGTATAAATCTCATCACTAGCCAACCAAGTCATGTTTCCTATTAACAGAAAAGAGGAGTAACCAATAAATTCTCAGGATTGTTATATGTCCTCAATAAAACTCTATTCAACCTTGTATCAGACTGATACCAATAGTTCAGTTTGTTGAACCCCAAACCAACTCACTGAGTAACTTATCAATCCAAGTTACAGGAATCCATGTCCTCCTAATTTCCCCATGTTGAAAGTTCAGACAAGAATATCTAGTAAAATCAGTCTTGATACAAGAAATCGGAACTGAATGTTCAGCAAAGGACTGAACTATGGAACATGGAGAACAAGGAAGTACACACACACAGCCTAAACATGACTGTAGCTTCCAAAAATGAAATTATAACTCTATATTTACCAAATCTATTAGTGTCACCCGACCCCTACCATTGGCAAGCATCAATTAAGAAAATTTACCAAAACTGAAAATATTGAATAGGTCAAAGAATTACCTTATCAGTAATTCTTCCCAATAGATCAAGTCCAAACGATATGAAAATAACCCTGTGTTGTCCTGTTCCAATCATTGAAACAATTCCAAAAGAAATGGTTTGAGAATACTCTAATATTATGATAAGTGTCCAAATGTGTGGATCAAAAATAAACGGATACTTACGTATCCCAGTTTCTCGTCCACTCCTAAAACACAGAGCTAGTATCTTCGGATCGTGATGATCTGCTCGAGATCTCCTTAAATAAGATCAACGATTGAATCATCAAGGACTTGAATCAAAGGAGATTACTACTCAAATTTTGGAATTCAACTCACCTATGTTCGATGCTAGATTTGGACAATCATTCGAACGAACTCAGTAGATCACTTCCGATCTAGATCTACATTAAAGCACACATTCGAATACTCAAGATCGAGTGTAGAACCATTTAGGAAGAACAGATATTCTAAAAAAATAATGAATTCTCACCTTGTCCATTCGATCGATGATTCAAACAGGCACAGAGCAGACTCTGAGAATATCGGTAGGACCAGGTACAGTACCGCTGAAGAAGACGACACAGGGAACAATAAGGAAAGGACCAGGACAGATCAATGATATAAGCACAGGATCCGGGCAAGAATCCAGGGATTCAGAAGATACGAACAGAGATCAAGGACGAGTACTGATTGAGACATCTATCTGGTAAACCCCCACATATCTTGATTTACAAGACCTGTATGGGCCACCACTTAAACCATGTCACGCCCCTGAACCAGAATACTGGAGAGCGGGGGCAGACATAGCCAGCTACGTATATTGAAATGGAAACCACCTCGATATACGGTCACGGCTGTCTAGATATATGAGGGTTTACTACAAGCCAACAGTCTCTTATGGTCATGAACAAGCCTAATGTCTCAATCACAAGCAAGTAAGTAAGGTCGCAAGATGTATGATCATTAAATATACAATAATAAGGCGTCCCAAATATTACATATTCAGCTGATCATAAAGCTAGTCGTTACAAAATGTTAGGACTAGCAAGAGTTTAGTCATACATGATCAACCATAGGATTTGTTAATCATGTTTACAGCCCGTAGGCAGACAGTAAGTAAAAGTGCATCGAGCTAACAGGTGCTCGTCGGCTAAATGCCTCAAAAGAATAGTTTTATAATAAAGTGGGCAAGACAAAAAGGAAAACCCACTCTTGGTCCGGGTTCCGTCTAGTTGTCACCATTGGGCTGGAAGCTTGGTAGATCCTCGGAAGCTGCTCCAAAATCTGGCCACACAAAACCAGCTGGGTCAACCCCAGAAAGAGCATGTGCCACAAGGGGGCCACGAAATTAGAACAAAAGCCAGCAATTAGCACAAGAAATCTAATATTAATACTAGAATTTATGAAAACATGTCAGGATGATATACGACGAGATAATCATGGAACTATTTCGATAGCCAGGTTACAACCCGTAAACCAAACAAGGACCGGGGTTGTAACCCTTCATCTGAACAGAACTTGGTTTCCCACCATTTATCGGCAAGATAATAATGTAAGAAATCAAAAACAGGAAACAATCTTGCACTGGATCAAGACATGACTAGACTGGTTATACCTCATTCAATCAATCACGGCCAAGCAGATACTACGGCTTACTACTTTAACTAACTAGGGTTATCACAGACCTAATTACTAACAAGATGCAGTGAGATTATTCCACAGCCACAAGCCCTGCAGACCATCCAGGTTACCCAGGTCGAAAATTAGGGGTTGAATTCTGGTAGGTACATCGCCCGGGAGACAAATGTACCCTTAGGTGACTTAGAGGGTGCAACACGCGACGGTGTGCTGGAAATGTGCCCTACTCGACGGCAGGCTACAGATCCCAAGAGCGCCCAGGTAACGAAATTGCCTGTAGCTGTGTCATCTCTTCATGACTACTGTGTTATTCTAGTTATTAGCCTTAATCCATTTTGGTAGGTACTCCTGACCGTGGTACTCAGGAGTCCCATCCTAGACATGATGCAAGATAGGACAAGTGGATTTAACAAGCAAGCAAGAAGAACCACCTACGGTGTCAAGGCAGGTCAAGTTAAGCTAGCCGTCGCAACAATATTAGTTATCAAGTCATGCTACAAGTCAGGAGTGCGCCGCCACAGGCCACTATCAAGTTATCAAGTCACAAGGATTAATTACAAGTTACAAGTTAGGTGTGTACCCCACTGGGTCACTAGCAAGGAGATCAGAGAATACCAGGATCATAATTCACAAAATGCCGAAAACCGTACTAGTCATAAACAATTACTTGCAAATCGTGTTAGGCCGTGTCGGGTCAAGATAGTCGTGCTGTGTTGAACAGATCTCAGGAAAACCCAATCCACAAAAGAGAAACCAAATCGAGAAATAAAACCAATACTCCAAAAGCCAATGGGTTAAGCAAGGGGTCAGGGGGCAGCACGCAAGGGAGCTGCGTACGCACAAAAGCACGCACGCAAGGGAGTTGCGTACGCACAAAAGCACGCACGCAAGGGAGCTGCGTACGCACAAAAGCACGCACGCAAGAGAGCTGCGTACGCACAAAAGCACGCACGGAAGAGAGCTGCGTACGCACAAAAGCAAGCACGCGAGGAAGCTACGTACGCACAAAAGCACGTACGCAAGAGAGCTGCATACGCACAAAAGCACGCACGCGAGGGAGCTGCGTACGCACAAACGCACGCATGCAAGAGAGCTGCGTACGCACAAAAGCACGCACGCAAGGTAGCTGCGTACGCACAAAAGCACGCACGTAAGGGACACGCTTCCAACAGGAAGCGTGCCCAAGTCTGCGTACGCAGCGCTAAAGAGCGTGCGCAGCTCAGTGGCGTAAGCTAAAAAGCTCTGCATACTGCTCACTGTCTTCTCCAAACCAGCAAGAACTCCATGGTTGAACTCAAAGCTTCAAAAGTTCATAACTTGGTCATCCGAACTCTAAATCCGGATTTCCAAAGCTCTAACTTGGGTGAAATCGAAATCTCTTCCACATGGAAACATCAAAACCCATAAAATCCAACTTAAATAGATCAAAACCATACAAAATCCAAAAATAGGAAAACTTAGATCTAGAACAATGGGGACTCCAAATCATAAAATGCCAAGTTCTAATGTTGATCACCATGTCCTAATCTAGCAATTGGACAAATAAAATAGGGTTCTCATGTGGTGGCAAGGTGCACTTGCCTATGGGTGTGGAGAGTTGTATGGAGGAAGAAGAAGAAGAAGAAGAAGAAATTAATGGAGGTTTATGAGGAGAGAGAAGAAGTTGGTGGAGTTTTAAAGAGGGTGGGATGTGGTGTGTTGAGGATGGAGCATAGGCTAAGGTGTACCAATATGCATTAAACCAAACCAATCCAATCTAATCCAATTAAAACCGAGCCATGTCAAAACCCAAAATACGAGAAATACCAAAATTCCACAAGTTGAGAAAAATAAAAATACATGCCAAAATCCAGATACGAGTATAAATATGAAATACGGGAAAATACGAGAAATGAGGGTGACAACTCTACCCACCTTAAAAGAATTCCGTCCTCGGAATTTAATCAAGGAGCTAGAGATTGTCACGACAAGTTACGCTAAGCACAGGCAAGCTACACTAAGCAGTTCAATCATACAATCATACAATGCAAGCAAGGAAGGGAAAACGTAAGCCATAAGAAAGACATTATACCTCACGAGTCAAACAGGTAGGGATATCGCGATCGGATATCGTCCTCACGCTCCCACGTTGACTCACCTAGAGAGTGATGACCCCAAGCAACACGGACTAATTTAATAGTCTTGTTCTTGAGTATCTTTTCCCTCCGGTCCAAAATAGACACGGGCCTCTCCTCATACGAAAGGTTGGTACCAACAACCAATTCCGAATGGTCTAGGATATGGCTCGGGTCCGGAATATACCGTCGTAATTGGGACACATGGAATACATCATGTACCTAACTTAGCGACAGCGGAAGAGCGAGACGATAGGATACATCTCCTACTCGCTCTAGAATATCGAATGGCCCTATATACCTAGGACTAAGCTTTTCCCGCATGCCAAAGCGAATGACGCCGCGGTTAGGCGAGATCCTAAGGAATACATGGTCGCCGACAGCAAATTCTAAGGGACGCCGATGAGCATCGGCCCAATGGCGCTGGCGGTCCTGGGCAACTCGGAGGTGATCTCTGACCTTCCTGACCACTTCAACCGTCTGGGAAATCAATTCGGGTCCGAGCATCTGCCTCTCCCCGACATCGTCCCATGCTAGCGGGGATCTGCACTTCCTGCCATAAAGAGCCTCGAAGGGTACCATCTGGATACTGGCCTGATAACTGTTGTTGTACGAGAATTCCATCAGGTGCAGATGATTCTTCCATGAACCACCGAAGTCAAGGGTACAAGACCTCAACATATCTTCAAGAGTCTGGATTGTGCGCTCTGACTGACCATCCGTCTGCGGGTGATAAGCTGAGCTGAACTGAAGGCGAGTCCCCAAACTCTTCTGCAAGCTGTACCAAAAGTGTGATGTGAATCTTGAATTCCTGTCCGAGGTGATGCTGACTGGCACACCGTGAAGCCTGACGATCTGCCAGAGATACATCTCTGCTAGCTGCGCCGTCGACTGTCCAACTCTGAATGGGAGAAAGTATGCCACCTTGGTAAGCATGTCCATAATTACCCAAATAGTATCTCTGCCGGCCGGAGATCTGGGCAATCCGGTCATGAAATCCATGGTTATATGTTCCCATTTCCATTCTGGGATCGGTAAGGGTTGAAGAAGTCCAGCGGGCCTCTGATGTTCAGCTTTAACCTGTTGGCAAACCAAACACCGAGAGACAAACCGGGCTATCTCTCTCTTCATACCATTCTACCAGAAATGCTGACGAATATCACTGTACATCTTCGTACCACCCGGATGAATAGAATATTGTGAACTGTGGGCTTCTGCCATGACCTCCTGTCTGATATCTCCACTGGGTACACAAAGACGAGTGCCGTGCCGAAGTGTACCGTCTTCATAGATACATAACTCTGGCCTTCTTCCTGCTTCACATTCTGCTCTGAGTCACTGGATCTTGGAATCTGTTGACTGCACCATCCGAATTCTCTCAACTATGCTGGACTGAACCTGAAGACTGGCCATAAATGCTACGCTGGTTGGAAGAACCACTTCAATTCCCATCTTCTGAAGATCTGCCAATAATTCTGGTTGCGCCGCAAGAAATAAACTCCGGCTCTCCTGCTCAATGCATCTGCTACAACGTTGGCCTTCCCGGGATGATACTGCAAATCCATATCATAGTCCACCAGTAGCTCGAGCCATCTTCTCTGCCGCATATTAAGGTCCTTCTGGGTGAAAACATACTTCAGGCTCTTATGATCAGTAAAGATCTTCACTCTATCTTCGTACAAGTAGTGTCTCCACAACTTCAAAGCAAACACTATCGCCACCAATTCCAAGTCGTGGGTCGGATAATTCTTCTTATGATCACGTAGTTGACGTGACGCATAAGATATTACCTTCCCATGCTGCATCAAGACACACCCCAATCCTCTGCCTGAAGCGTCGTAATAAACCGTGAATCCTCCGGTCCTATCTGGAAGGGTGAGAATGGGAGCCGTTATCAAACCTCGCTTCAACTTCTCAAATGATTCCTGATACTCTGCTGTCCAAACAAACGACACATCCTTGCGGGTCAACTGGGTCATCGGCGCTGAAATCCTTGCGAAATCTGAAACGAACTGCCGGTAGTAGCCGGCCAATCCAAGGAAGCTGCGAACCTCTGCCACTGAGCTGGGTACCGGCCATGACTCGATAGCCACAATCTTCTGGGGATCCACTTCTACTCCTTCTCGAGTAATGATGTGACCGAAGTACGAAATGCGATCGAGCCAGAACTCACATTTACTGAACTTGGCGTACAACTGATGCTCCCTAAACGTCTGGAGGACGACTCTGAGATGCTGCTCATGCTCTGCTTCACTCTTGCTGTAGACCAGGATGTCATCTAGGAACACGATCACAAATTGATCCAAGTAAGGCATAAAAATGCGATTCATGAGATCCATGAATACGGCCGGCGCATTAGTCGCTCCAAAGGACATAACAAGGAACTCCCAATGTCCATACCTTGATCTGAATGCTGTCTTTGGGATGTCCTGCTCTCTGACTCTGATCTGGTGGTATCTCGACCGCAAGTCGATCTTCGAGAACACTGAAGCCCCTCTGAGTTGATCAAACAAGTCATCTATCCTCGGAAGAGGGTATCTGTTTTTGATTGTCACCGAATTCAAGGTACGATAATCAACACATAGCCTGGACGTACCATCCTTCTTTTCACAAGAAGCATCGGAGCTCCCCAAGGCGATCCACTTACACGGATGAATCCCTTGGTTCTCAGTTCTTCAATCATCTTGTACAAAATTTCCAATTCTGAAGGCGCCATCCTGTAGACTCGCTCTGATACTGGTGCTGTCCCGGGAATCAAGTCTATAGTGAACTCAATCTCCCGCTCTGGCGGCATCCCTGGAAGCTCCTCTGGAAAGACATCTGGAAACTCTTCAACTATCCGGGGTAACTGCACTGCTGCTACTGCCATCCGCAATGCTGGGGAAGATGGCTCCACTGTGCCTCTGGAAAACGAAAACTCTGGCTCGCCGGGGATACTAAAGACAACTCTGCCAATATGGCAGTCTATCCTAGCATACTGGTTCCTCAACCAATCCATGCCTAGGACTACATCATAGTCTGCCATAGAAAACTCTATGAATCTAGCGAGGAACTCCCTACCGCTAACTATGATCCGACACGAGGAAAACACTCGATCTACTCCCACAAGACCATTACCAGTAAGTATATTGAGCCTCACTGATAATGACTCGGGCTCCAATCCTATCCGTGTCGCGAATCGTGCAGACATGAATGAATGCGATGCACCAGAATCAAATAATACAGATGCTGGAGAGGAGTTGACGGGAATAGTACATGCCATAACCTCACCTGGTGCAACTTCTTCTTCCATAGCCATCATCATGGCCTGACCTTGTCCTCTGGCTGCTGGTCCCCTCTGCTGGAAACCTCTCTGCCTATTCTGGTTCTGAGCCTGGGCTTGTGCATACTGCTGGGGGTGTTGTTGTTGCAATGCCTGAGACTAAGGCGGCAAGGGCCTCGAAGACTGATACTGCTGCTGCTGAACTGGTGCTGGGACCGGTCCTCTCACCGAAGAGCTAGAAGGGCTGGATGCTGATGAACCTCCCCTATTCGGGCAAGCCCCTACTCTATGATCTGCTGCTCCACAAGCCAGGCACAATTCTTGCGCCCTGCGACAGTCTGCCACCACATGCCCTGGCTTCCCGTAATGAGAATATCCCATCGCAGAAGTCTGCTTCTGCTGCTGTGGGTACGTCGGGGTCGAATGCTGAACCAACGTTACTGAGGCCGCCCGCCTCGGAGTTCCAATGGTCAATCCCCTAGTTGCCGGGGCTGGAGCTGATGATTGGTACATCTGACTGTGGGACCGCTTCCAACCTCCGGTCCTATCCACGATGCTCTGGGAGGTATACTTATGCCTCCTAGCTGCTCTCAAGACTGCATCAAACGTCTGGTGCTCGAACTGTTCTACTGCCAATAAGATCTACAAATGCAGCCCCTACTGGAACCGCTGGGCCCTATCAAACTCGGTCGCCACCAAGGTGGGGGCAAACCTACTGAGCCTAGAAAACTCCGATGCATAACTGTCGACTGATCTGCCTCCTTGCTTCAAGTTGGTAAATCTGGTCTGCAGGTCGTACCGAGCCACAGCATCAAAGTACTTCGTCTGGAATCTCTCTCTAAACACTGCCCAAGCAATGGGTGCCACTAATCCCATGGCTTGTGCCACCCACCAACTGCGAGCCAAGTCCAACAACTGCAGGCGTACCACCGCCACCTTTTTATTCTCAGGTGTCCTAGCTGCTTCCAGAATCACCTCGATATCCTAAAGCCATGCATCCGCGGTAATCGCATCCTCGCTGCCGTCGAAGAAAGAAGGGTTCAATCGCTTGAAGCTGTTTGCTGCCTGGTTCCCTGGATGACCGCCTCTAGTCAAAGCATCTTGAACTGTCTGGTGCAGGGCATCGCTTCGACGATCCTGGGAAGCTATCAAGGTTCTGATGAGGCCTACTAAGGTACCATCATCTGGCTCTGCGGGCTGGATGGGCCGAACTGGTGACTCTCCTCCAGTAGGCACAACTCTGGAGGCTACCCCGGAATACTGGGCTTGATCTTCGGGTTGCTGCTGATCCACGGGACGTGCTCCACCTTGTCGATCGGTAGGACCAGGTACAGTGCCGCTGAAGAAGACAACACAGGGAACAATAAGAAAAGGACCAGGACAGATCAATGATATAAGCACAGGATCAGGGCAAGAATCCAAGGATTCAGAAGATACGAACAGAGATTAAGGACGAGTACTGATTGAGACATCTATCTGGTAAACCCCCACATATCTTGATTTACAAGACCTGCATGGGCCACCACTTAAATTATGTCACGCCCCAGAACCAGAATACTGGAGAGCAGGGGCAGACATAGCCAGCTACATATATTGAAATGGAAACCACCTCGATATACGGTCACGGCTGTCTAGATATATGAGGGTTTACTACAAGCCAACAGTCTCTTATGGTCATGAACAAGCCTAATATCTCAATCACAAGCAAGTAAATAAGGTCGCAAGATGTATGATCATTAAATATACAATAATAAGGCGTCCCAAATATTACATATTCAGCTGATCATAAAGCTAGTCGTTACAAAATGTTAGGACAAGCAAGAGTTTAGTCATATATGATCAACCCTAGGATTTGTTAATCATGTTTAAAGCCCGTAGGCAGACAGTAAGTAAAAGTGCATCGAGCTAACAGGTGCTCGTCGGCTAAACGTCTCAAAAGAATAGTTTATAATAAAGTGGGCAAGACAAAAAGGAAAACCCACTCTAGGCCCGGGTTCCGTCTAGTTGTTACCATTGGGCTGCAAGCTTGGTAGATCCTCGGGAGCTGCTCCGAAATCTGGCCATACAAAATCAGCTGGGTCAACCCCAGAAAGAGCAAGTGCCACAAGGGGACCAAGAAATAAGAACAAAAGCCAGCAATTAGCACAAGAAATCTAATATTAATACTAGAATTTATGAAAACATGTCAGGATGATATACGACGAAATAATCATGAAACTATTCCGATAGCCAGGTTACAACCCGTAAACCAAATAAGGATCGGGGTTGTAACCCTTCATCTGAACAGAACTTGGTTTTCCACCATTTATCGGCAAGATAATAATGTAAGAAATCAAAAACAGGAAACAATCTTGCACTGGATCAAGACATGACTAGACTGGTTATACCTCATTCAATCAATCACGGCCAAGCAGATACTACGGCTTACTACTTTAACTAACTAGGGTTATCACAGACCTAATTACTAACAAGATGCAGTGAGATGATTCCACAGCCACAAGCCCTGCAGACCATCCAGGTTACCCAGGTCGAAAATTAGGGGTTGAATTCTGGTGGGTACATCGCCCGGGAGACAAATGTACCCTTAGGTGACTTAGAGGGTGCAACACGCGACGGTGTGCTGGAAATGTGCCCTACTCGACGGCAGACTACAGATCCCAAGAGCGCCCAGGTAACGGGATTGCCTGTAGCTGTGTCATCTCTTCATTACTACTATATTATTCTAGTTATTAGCCTTAATCCATTTTGGTAGGTACTCCTGACCGTGGTACTCAGGAGTCCCATCCTAGACATGATGTAAGACAGGACAAGTGGATTTAACAAGCAAGCAAGAAGAACCACCCACGGTGTCAAGGCAGGTCAAGTTAAGCTAGCTGTCGCAACAGCATTAGTTATCAAGTCATGCTTCAAGTTAAGAGTGCGCCGCCACGGGCCACTATCAAGTTATCAAGTCACAAGGATTAATTACAAGTTACAAGTTAGGTGTGCACCCCACTGGGTCACTAGCAAGGAGATCAGTGAATACCAGGATCATAATTCACAAAATTTGAAAAACCGTACTAGTCATAAACAATTACTTGCAAATCGTGTTAGGCCGTGTCGGGTCAAGATAGTCGTGCTGTGTTGAACAGATCTCAGGAAAACCCAATCCACAAAAGAGAAACCAAATCGAGAAATAAAACCAATACTCCAAAAGCCAATGGGTTAAGCAAGGGGTCAGGGGGCAGCACGCAAGGGAGCTGCGTACGCACAAAAGCACGCACGCAAGGGAGCTGCGTACACACAAAAGCACGCACGCAAGGGAGCTGCGTACGCATAAAAGCACGCACGCAAGAGAGCTGCGTACGCACAAAAGCACGCACGCAAGAGAGCTGCGTACGCACAAAAGTACGTGCGCGAGGGAGCTGCGTACGCACAAAAGCACGCACGCGAGGGAGCTGCGTACGCACAAAAGCACGCACGCAAGAGAGCTGCGTATGCACAAAAGCACGCACGCGAGGGAGCTGCGTACGCACAAAAGCACGCACGCAAGAGAGCTGCGTACGTACAAAAGCACGCACACAAGGTAGCTGCGTACGCACAAAAGCACGCACACAAGGGACACGCTTCCAATAGAAAGCGTACCCAAGTCTGCGTACACAGCGCTAAAGAGCGCGCACAGCTCAGTGGCGTAAGCTAAAAAGCTCTGCACACTGCTCACTGTCTTCTCCAAACCAGCAAGAACTCTATGGTTGAACTCAAAGCTTCAAAAGTTTATATCTTGGTCATCCGAACTCCAAATTCGGATTTCCAAAGCTCTAACTTGGGTGAAATCGAAATCTCTTCCACATGGAAACATCAAAACCCATAAAATCCAACTTAAATAGATCAAAACCATGCAAAATCCAAAAATAGGAAAACTTAGATCTAGAACAATAGGAACTCCAAATCACAAAATGTCAAGTTCTAATGTTGATCACCATGTCCTAATCTAGCAATTGGACAAATAAAATAGGGTTCTCATATGGTGTTAAGGTGCACTTGCCTATGGGTGTGGAGAGTTGTGTGGAGGAAGAAGAAGAAGAAGAAGAAATTAATGGAGGTTTATGAGGAGAGAGAAGAAGTTGGTGGAGTTTTAAAGAGGGTGGGATGTGGTGTGTTGAGGGTGGAGCATAGGCTAAGGTGTACCAATATGCATTAAACCAAACCAATCCAATCCAATTAAAACCGAGCCATGTCAAAACCCAAAATACGAAAAATACCAAAATTCTACAAGTTGAGAAAAATAAAAATACATACCAAAATCCAGATACGAGTATAAATACAAAATACGGGAAAATACGGGAAATGAGGGTGACAACCATTGCTTTACACCTCTATGGACATTCCAAGCAAGTTACCTTGCCATTTTGTACTGTCTATATTACATGTGTGTTGTTATTGTATTTGTTAGTATTACCTTAGTAAAATGTGTCTAAGTATGACTTGGCTGCGATCCATGGTGACATCGATATTTCGTGTATGTGTGTGACTTAAGAGTGTACAGAAGACGTTCCCGGATAGTGTAAAATTATTCTCAATAACTTCTATGACTAGTCACGTTTCATACACAGTACTGTGAGTGAGGTTCATTGTGTTTGAACGAGCTTACACTCTCAACTGATCATCGGTGCGAGAGGTTCGTATGTTAGTACATATAAAGTTATATGGTGTCTAGGTTAGAGACTCGCATTGAGATATGGATCGTCTGAATCGTTGATACGACTTGCACAGTTTGGGAATGGGGAAGACAATTAGTAGGAGTATGAGATAGACAATTATTTTAGCCTCAATGTTACCTGGTTACGAGGTACGATTACCCGGTTGTGGGCACATATGTATACTAGAGGATATATCTGGAAGCGGCCACTAGCTTCGCGCTAGGCACGGTCGGGAGGTATACTAGTATACGTACGTTTATCGTCTCGTGATCCGATGTCAGCTCGTGCTCCGGTGCTATATCCTTATTCACCTACCCTTATGTTCTAAAGTTGTCTTCAATTTGCATACACATAGATGGTTAGAGCCCTTATTTTATCTGTTATTTATTTAGTTCACATTATGGCATATTATTTCTATATCTTGCTACGTCCCTCTAAGGACCTGGTGATCCCTCCAGGTATTTGCTGAGCAGTTAGTACTAAGTATTTGGATAGGTGCTGAGTGTTGCACCGAGACTTCAGGTATATATATATATATATATATATATATATATATATATATATATGGGGTGAATGAGAAGACACCCAGTCGGCCCTAAGTTCCCTTTACCCGCCCCTTCCTCGGGTGGTGGGCGGGGCCGGTTCTCTTCTCCGACGGGTCGGCCGGATGGCCGCGGGGCCGCCTCCCCTTCCTCGGCGGCTACCCCCTTGATCGCCACCCCCGCGAGCCTTTCGTGGTCGTCCCGTCCGCCCTCGGGTGGATCTTCTCCACCCTCGCTGCCGTCGGCCAGCAGTGCGGTTCCCCCTGCCACCGTCGTCGCCCCTCATCGTCGACGGCGACCGCCCGCTCCCCCGGCAGGACCCCTCGCCTCCTCCCCGGCTCCCTCCATCCTCGGGCCTCCGCCGAGATCCAGTGCCTTTCCGTCCGTCGTGCCGCCTCCGCTCGTCGACGCCCTCGCCCCCGGCCGCCCGCCCCCCCCGCTCCGGCTCTCCCCCTCCGGTTTGGCCCGACCTCGCCTACCGGTGATCCCGCCCTTCATCTGCCGTCGCCGGGTCCTCCCCCCGGGAGCCGACCCGCCCTCCTGGGCTCGAGTCGCCTCGGCCACCCCTCTTCGGCGTCGGCTGGTCACCGCTTCTCATTCCCGCCGACGCCGTCCTCTTCCACGGCCGTGGCCCCTCCCTCTGCCCCCCGGCAGTGCCTCCCGGCGGCCTTAGGTTGGCCCCCCTCTCCGTTCCCCCCCCGGCGCCAGTGCTCTCGCCGGTACCGCTGTCGGCGGCCCCCCGTTCTCTCCCTCCCAACCTCTCCACCCCCCTCCGGCGCTCTCTCCGCCTCAGGCCGGAGGGCCCTCCTCCTCCCAGCTGGTAGCCGTCGTCCCCGTTCGATGTGCCGGCAGTCCCCCTCCCCCCGGAGGCCCTACGGACGCGCCCCGGCTCCTCCTCCCTCCACTCCGCTCCTGCCTTCGGAGTCCGGCTGCACCTCCCCCTCCCCCCCTCCTCCTCCCTCCCTCCCCCTTGCCGGCGCTGCCGTGGCCATCTCGTGCGTGCCGCCTCCCCCCCTCCCCTTCCCGACCGCGTCTTCCTTCCCTCTGCCGGAGCTTCCGCTTAAGCTCGCCGCGCCGGGAGGGGCCCGAGGCTCCTCGAGCCGCGCATCCCGCCCCCCTTGGGCAGAGTGCCCCACCTACCCCCCCTCCGCTTCATGCAGAGGGCCACCCTCGTTCAGCGCGCAGCATCGGGCTGCGAGCCCCTACCTACCCCCCAAACCGCTTCGTGCAGTGGGCCTCCCCGGTTGGCGTGCGGTCTTACCGGATCAACGTTCCCGGGTCTAGCACCCGCTAACCTCAGTGCAAAAATTCGAAATTTCGTGCTCGAATTTTACTTATTTTGCTATATTTCCTTGTATTTCCTACTTTATTTTCCAGGACCATTTTGTATTTTGGGTCACTGCTACTGTACTGCTCTTTATGAGCCATCTCCTCTTTTTCAATAAAATGCTTTTATTAATATATATATATATATATATATATATATATATATATATATATATATATATATATATATATATATATATTGCTGGCATTCCTATTTTATTCCACCTTATGCACATTTTATTTTTGTTTGATACACGCTCCTATTTTGCCTATTGTTTTCAAGCTTATTCCTTTCCCAAGCTTGTTCGAACATATATATTACTGGGCAACCTACTTTAATATATTATGTTCATTCATGACATTCATTTTATCCTTGTGGATTGAGATAGAGTTAATTAGTCATGTTAGTAAACCTGACAGCGTAGTACATCTAGGAGTAAGTCCATTAGATTGGGAACTTACCCTAGATCATATTAGCTGGCATACTTACGTCTCAAGTTTCTTTGAATTTTGGAACTGGGCGTGACATGAGATTAATGTTATGTTATCTCATGAAACTATTCATTTTGCATATTAATTATTCAACATGAGATTAATATTATCTTACCTCATGAAAAGATGAATCTCTAGAAGAGATCTACTATAATCTCTTGAAAAGATAATATTAATCTCCTGCAGAGATAAGATAATATTAATCTCCTGTAGAGATAAGATAATATTAATCTCATGTAGAGATATAGTCTCTTATAGAGGTAAATCTCCTGAAGAGATAAATCTCATGTAGAGAAATAATACGAATAATATACCTATAATGGTCATGTTAAAAGGATCCATTATGACCAAAAGAACATGTTCTGGGTCCTGAAGCACCCTATTTAAAATACAATTTTTTTATTATTATTCACTCAGTACAATATTTTATGTGAATATACTAATGTGCATCTACACACA
The DNA here is from genome assembly GCA_029216955.1 of Iris pallida. Lineage (NCBI taxonomy): Eukaryota > Viridiplantae > Streptophyta > Magnoliopsida > Asparagales > Iridaceae > Iris > Iris pallida. The sequence continues at coordinate 16,606,443 of JANAVB010022597.1, read as the reverse complement.
TATACTGGAATGACATAATGCACATTAAATATTCTTGATGAAAGTTTTGATATAATGAGATATACAAATGCAGGATATTTATTTGATCCTCCTTAAGAGGATATAACAAACAAGGTATATTTTTTCTAAAAATGTTACAGGTATTTTGGAGATAAATATAGCAAAATACTGCGACAATCTCCTAAAATCTCTCTTACAATTAATGGAGCAAGCAAGAGAATGTGCATGACTATATTTTTAACAGTTCAACATATCAGGGGGATTTACGAACTTTTAGGAATGATAAATAAAGCCTGCAACTTCTTCAAAAGGATATGAGTATAAATGTATAGACAAATAAAGTATTGGGATAAGATGTAATACTTAAATTGTATTGGGTGTTGATTTTTTATTTTGAATTGATGTAAGAACAGGAATGTTATATTTTTTTTTTTGGGGGGGGGGGGGGGGGCATCACGTAGATGCAAGCATCCTGAAGATGCTAATGGAAACATCTTGAAGCATATCTTTGCGCATCGTACTCTTTTCCTCGTTTAGATTTTTTTCTACTAGCATTTACCTTCGAAAGGTTTTTAACATCAGTATAAGTTGCACCCACTTGGATTCCTGAAGAATCATATTCATAAAAATATTATTCTACTCTTTTCTTTTCTATGGATTTTTTTTTTCCAAAGATGAGTTTTTCCTTAGAAAAGTTTTTAATGAGGCAATAAATAAAGTGGGCATGGATGCCCTTATTCGTACCCACGACAACCTCTATGCCATTTCCTCTTATATATGTCATCAATAAGAAAAGCTACATAGAGATTTATGGCTACCAATTTCTACTCTTTCTCTATTATTTTCACAACACTACCTAAATAATCCACTAATTATTTAAAAATAAATAACTAAGTATTTAACTATTCTAATAAGATATATTTACAAGTAAATATTCTAACTCAAGTGGTTAAGGTAGGATGTTTTTTTACTGGTTGATTGAGTTCAAATCCTAAGTTTGATAATTTTTTATAATAAATTTATATTTATTTTTTTAACAAGGTTTTTGCACATGCACATTACTAAGTCATTTTTAATAGCCCGTTCCACATTCAATTAATATATATAACTCATTTCATTCCAATCTAATACATCAAATAATAAAATAATAAAATAATTTTAGAAATAAGATTCCAATGAAATATCACATTTAAAATGTTTTATATTTTAAGGAAAAATATAACAAAACGTAAACAATATTTTATACTAATTAAATCTATAATTTTGAAGCTAACTAATATAACTTGACTAATCTATAATTTAAAAGCTAGCAAAGTTTAATATTTAACCTTTTTTTTAAAAAAACTTATTTAACTTAGAATAGTCTTATCTTAAAATATAATAAAGTTGAGAGAGAAAAGTTACGTACATGAAGTGAAAAAGAAAAAGAGAAGAATGTGTATGGATGATTTATCAAAATAATTTATTTTTTATATAAATTTTGGTGAAGATACTATTTTCTTTCATTGCATAAAAAAGACTCTTTGATTGATTTTGTTAGTTCCTGACATTTTTTTGCAAGTAATGTTTACAAAAAATTCAATATGAATGTTACTACAAATTAATATTTTTCTAGGACATCAAACCAAGACCCGAATGGGATCCAATGATATCATAATCTTTTACATCTAAAAATAAATAGTAAAAAGATATGCATTCTATACCATACTCTTTTTTGAGTGAAACATATTCAACACACACTACGAGAAGCAAAAAATGTAAACGACTCATTAAACTGCAACCTAAATATATGAAACCACTTATATTAATTCCATGCAGATTATAAGCAACTTTTCTTATTACGTTAGCACACAAATTAATAAATAAATTCTCATATAATTTACCAGTTTAATTAGTCTTTTACAATTGCATTTGTTTCTCAACTAGGTTTCTTATATAAAATGAGATTTTTTTTTCTTATTTCAGAATCACTATATCTTCATCAAACCATTCATTCATTAAGAGGAAAATCGGCAAGGGGAGAATCATGTAATCATAAAAAAGTAGAAAAATCACAAAATTGTTGCTCCTTATCTTCTTCTTGCTTGTTGGTCAGAGGGCAACATTCATATGTGCAAAAGGACGTACCACGTAAGAGCTTCATTACAGATAAAGAATGACTTGCCACTTGTCCTTATATACAAGAAACATGGAGTCGAGCTTGGAAGAATATAAAAAGAAACTTTGGTGTATTATTACATTCTAACAAATTCTACCTCCAAAATAATCCTAATAATGTAAATCAAGAACATAAAATTTCGATTGCTAGAATAAAATTTTGGAGCAATGAAAACAAGTTACAACAAATAGCCTCTAGTATTTTTTTATCCCTTTTGTCATTGATATGAGACTTTTTTTGTGTATAACTACGTTGTTTATGGTTATTGAGATCTAAATAAACAGTTGCTATCGATGAAACATAATCATGCCATGGGTTCTTTATTTACCAACAATCAGGTAACAAGTCTCCTTCGATTGCTTTGCTCATGGCTATTTGGGTAGTAACAATTTCAAATCAATGAGGAAAATTTGTCATGACCCTCTCCTAAACAATTGTGTACTAGTAAGGGACTACGTCCTTTATTATTCGCAACATCAACACATCAATACTCTAGCAAGCTCATTCACAGGAAACACATAACTATAAACATAAATGATAAGATAACTAGTAAAAAAAAATATGTGTCCTATAAATAAAAGGAATTCCTGATTGTAGGAACAAACCCACTATATAATTATATACATCTGAAACAGAGAAATTATCCAACCAACTAACCACTAAGTATCTCTTGCAATCTCACCCAATACTAACTATGATATGTAGTGATGTCCACATCACCCTGATATAAGCCATAATAAGTAGGGTACATTTCCTCTTCGCATAAACCTATAAACATTATCTAGTCAGAATTCAGGAAAGTATAGTATATCCGTAAAGTATACACATTAGGATATAAGCTAAGGTGGGTAAAATAATAAAAAGAAATACATAGACAACTTTTTAAAAAAAAGCATATGATACGATGAAATGCAAACAAATAAATGTTACACTATAAAATCTAGTATACATGTCAACCTCAAGGTAAGCTGTCCATGTGTGTACAATGTTAATTAGAATACTGATGTTCTGCATATGGACAACTATAGGATGTCAGGTAGTCAAGTATGTGGTATTTGAGTCATTCACAGTTTAAGTAATAAAAGGTTTGCAAAATTCCCATGATACATGCATACGTCAAAATCCCTGTCTTAGAATTTGAAATTTTATTTTTTTTCATGATATTTCAGTTATAAATTAAACTAGGCTAGTAATATCGTATTAGAGAAATAGATAATTAAATAATTAAATAGCGAATAATAATGGTATAGTAATAAAATGATATAGTAAAACTATTTGTACAAAAGGAGTATGTTTAAAAGGGGTTTATTCAAAAGTATCTTCTTGGGTTGGATTGGTTTGGGTTGGGTTGGCTCGGATTGAGCCAATTGAAGGTTTCACGCCAGTCATGGGTGCTTAAGTGTTTCCTCAAAAGTATTTGTAATTTTTTTATTTTTTTTACCTCATTTGAAAAAATATTAGAAACCACGTAACTATTTGTAGAAAATAATAATTGATTGATTTTATTATTCAAGAAGGAGTACATATATATAGGAGGAGGCTAGCCACCTCCTCATTTCCTATCCGATGTGGGACTAAATAAGTCCTTATAACTCAACACTCCTGTAGAAGCATGAAAATTGCTCGAGCTCAATCAAGCCCGAACCATATCAGATACAGAGCATTTAGGCCTGGAGACCTCCAATGGGATGCCAATTCCCAGCAAGCACAGTGCCCCCAAAGTATGTTGCCTTTGCAGAACCAAAGGCAGCCAGTCCAATCCATGCGACCAGAACACATACGGCCCAAACACCATGCGGCTTCCTTTTCAAGAAGCCTATATGCGGCCAAGGAAGCAAACGGCTCAGGCAACTTCACAAACCCTCCACATTATGACAAATAGCTCATGCCTCTGGCTAGGCCACCCCTGTCGTCAGCACAACCGGTTCCTGCCCCGAACCGGACCACCTGAAATCCTGTTGGTAACGGCTGAAAGGATTAACACCATGTTTATGGTGTATGTACCATAACCGCCCTATTCAAACTGGAGATTCCTTCAAAATTATGACCAATGCCATGCACCAACCAAAGATCGTGCCACCTGATTTAAGTCTCATGTTTATGGTGCATGCATTACATACTGCACCATTCAAACGACATGTTGTCCTAAACACTCATACGAGCTATGTCACTAGTGATCTAGAAGTGCGGATGAATATTCATAACTACCGACAACTGCACTAGAGGATCCTTAAAGTCCTCCCCCGGAGCTCTTATAGTAATGGACGTCCAGTCAGCTCCTCGGCCAGGTCAAGCGGTTAAACAGCCTGCCTAAACAGCTGTGACAACCCATTGTTGCATCATACACGCAGGAAATTGTCCCCCATCATTACCTTTTTTATGGCTTGTGTAGTGCCCTGCTCTACAAAGGTACTGGATGAACAGAGAAATTAGTGCTGGCTCGATAGAAAGCCTTCACAAAGATAATTAATCCGGGTGAGTGGACAAGAACTATGCTTTCTGATTCTTTGCACGCCTAATAAAGAATCTGTGATTTTGAAGGAATGCTTATTGTTAACTTAATCGTTGAGAATGCTAGTATGATGACCTGGTATGCTTTAATAGAGAAATTGTATATTGCTAAATGATCGAACCCATTGCTATGTTGATACAAGATAATATATTTCCATGCTAAAAGTTAGAATGTTGCTTCAATTGATAAACTATTGCCATTCTTAATAAGATGATAATAGAAAGCATTATATGTCCCTAATTGTATGCTATAAGAGTAAACTACTATGTTTTTTTGTCATAGAACTGTTACCATGCTTAGTTAAAGGATTTCATGTTCCTGATTGTATGCTAAAATGAATGAATGAATGAATGATGACACTTGTACTGATTGAATGAATGACCAAAAAAGAGGAGCAGAGCTATGACTCTGTTGGATGAAGGAATGAAATAAAGAGAGAAGCTATTGACTCTGTTATACGAATAGAAAAGAAAAGATGAAATGATTGCTGATTGATAATTTGTGCATCGTAGAGATTTATCTGATAGAGTTGCATTCATGCATTGGTTTCGGACAACTTGTGTACAAGGTAATAGTCTCTCAACGGTTCCTGAGGCATTGAGAATCGATTGGCATATGAGAGATTGTAATAGCACCAATGAGGTGAATGCTAGACCTCACAATTAGGGGGTATTGTGTCCATTAGCGATGAGCTGAACCAAAGAGTCACAGCAGTTAATCATAGGAATGGACCCACATACCATTATGTAGATAGGTGTCGATTAGTGAAGAACTGAATCCTGAGCCGCAACTCCTAGCATGTGTGTTATCAGTGCAGTGCTGAACCATGAGTCACAATTGCTGGTATACCAATGTGTTAGTGCAGAGCTGAGCTTTGAGTCACATCTGCTAATCAATGGCATGTATATAGAAAGATTGTTGCTAGCCTAACACTTCAGAGACGAACATGGAACATTGTCGGGATTGTATATCATGTTTTTCTAATCTTTGTTTTGTGGAGGGATGGATCACCAACAATGGGTAAGAATCACTGAATAAGTGTTTTCCGTTAATGCTTATGTTTCTATCAAGAAATGCTTCTATGAGAATTTGATGCAAATAAAATAGTATTGACTCAAGAGTAGATAAAGATGTATGATACCTAGAATGCTTGTAAACCCCCTAAATTTTAGAAATTTTTATTAATTTTACTTAATATATTTTACTGTATTTTTAAATTATTGGACTTTTAATTTTACATTTTTGTTAATATTTTGGTAGCAAGTTTAATGCTACATCATACACATACATAGATAAATTGTACCAATTTATGTATTAAATACTTCAGAAAAATACTTTTTTTAATTTCATTTTTAAAGGAACTTTTATTTTAATGTTTTATACTATATTATTAATTTTTTAAATGCTTTGTATTTAATTAATGACTTTTTGCTAATATTAGCAGTAATAGGTAATTTCTACATTATAAGTAACTCGTATGTATATTGTACATATTATTTAATGAAATACTTTTAAAAATATTTTTTATGACTTTAGGAAGTTTATTTAAATTTATTTAAGATTTTATTAATGTGTGTGTGTGTGTGTGTGTGTGTGTGTGTGTGTGTGTGTGTGTATATATATATATATATATATATATATATATATATATATATATTTATATATATATACATATATATATATTATTGGAATTATTCAATAATATGGGCCACACATGTAAAATTAATTGTGTTGGGCTATCTAAATAATTAAGCCAAAATAAAGTGGTCTATTTGAAAATTGGCTTAAGGGTATAATTGTCATGGAAATAATATGTAGATACCAGAGATAAATTTAATTTAATGAGGGACCAAATTAGAAATATCAAAACATATAAATATATGTATTCATTAGGGTTATCGTCCCCAACTGATACGGCCACTAAAAGAAAGGTTTTCTCTTTTTCTCTTCTGCATCCCCATCAATAGAAAGAGAGGGACAATGGATTCAGATTCTTCTTTGTCATTAAGGGTCGTAGCAAGTTGAAAGATCGAACCCCATAAAAGGACGACCACTTCAAGATCCATCAAGCCTAGCAATGGATTTTAGTACGCTTCCGCAATTTAATTTATGTTCTTCATCTCATGAATCGACAGGGTACAATAAATTCTAACAAGTGGTATCAGAGCCAACCTGTTTGATTTATGAGGTGAAGTTTCAGAATCAATTTTTGTTGTTGTTGAGGAACCCTAGATCGTTCCCTCTAATTTACTTTAAGGTTTCGAGTATTGTTCGATTCAATTTTTCTATTATTTAGAAACTCTAGATCCTTCTCTAATTTAATTTAGGGTTCTGATTATTCGATCAATTTTTTTTATGATCCATTGATCATTTATATAAGTCCCATATTCAGAAACGAAACACTTTGAATATGTGATAACTCTTTGTCTATTATGAGTCCATCGCCACAATATTGTTATATAATTTTTTTTGTCCATCGGCAAAAAAAATAAAAAAGTTGCGCCTCCATGTGTTTCGTTTTTTTGTTGTACAGATGCTTTTCAATTTGATGCCAATTTCAGTTTGATCTTAATGGGGTTTGTATAAATATGTTGCATGCTAATTTCTTTTTTAAACGTTGCTTATGGGATTTGAACCCACAACCTTTCGGATCAGAACCTTAATATACAGCCTTAGACCAAATCAGCCGAATATGGCACCCAGATTTGATATTGAACTGATAGAACTAAAGTTTTTTTTGGGATGTTTGCAAGATGTTTGTAAGTGCAGTTCCTGGTGCAATTTATTTTGTTGACATGATTTTTACTTAGATATCTTTTGGCATATTTGTATTTTCGGTCATGCAAAAAGATTCAGATGCTTATGATGTAGTAGACTAATTTTGGTATAATATTTATGTATTATTTGAAATAATCTTTTGATTGATGGATTTAGTTATCAAATAATTAGGTTCCAAATTGGTCTCAAGTTTGCTTATTCTTCTTTTAAAATATTTTCTTTAGATATTTGGATACTTAAAGAAGAAATAGGTGCTGATAATGCTCATTATGACACCAACTGTGATAGCCATGTTTGTCAAATTTCTATCCATTCAGATATTTAAACCTAAATATATATTTGCTGAGTCAGTAATGTGGTCCAGTGTTAAACATTCACATATAATAGTATTCGCAAGACTTCCTGGTATTCATATTCAGGAAAATCTTTTTAAAAGATGTCCGATTTAACTAACTGGAAGTTTGTTAGAGCAACAATTCTGATGTTTTGTTAATACCCATATGGATTACAAAGGAATTGATATATATATTGTTAGTTTATTAATTTGGTTGAATTCCTTTGTGTGATATTTTGGAGTTAGTTAATCCTCGGTTTGGATAAAATATGTTCAGTTTGGATATATATTTTGGAGTTATCATTTTCAGTTAATGTCTATGACTTTTTCTTGGATTCATATCCTAAGTAGATTATTACATGAATTTTATTATGTTGATAATATCCAATTTTGTCAAATTAAAATTCATGCTTATGTTTTTGATTACTTTATTTGAGTAATAATCTTATAAATATGCATGTACATACAGTTTTTGGACATGATTCAGTTTTTGTAAAATTTAGTCAATATTCAAATTTTTGGTGCCTTTTGTGACTAGTAATAGTTGTCTAATATTCTAAATAGACTCATTGAAACAAGATGTCGCCAAAGTGACCTCTCTTGCGTAGATAGTCTATGAGGGATGTTGGATCGATGTTTGTGTGTATAAATTCATGAGAGTATTAGCCGGCTCAAAGGAAGGTTAATACTTGGCAGAATTACACACATACCTGTGGTGATAAATGTGTGACAATTATACGGTTTACATGTGAATAATAATCCGATCCAAAGATAGGCTTATTATTTGACATGACTTATTGTCAACGTTTGATCACTACACCAAGAGTACCACTTGCAGTTAATATCAGTGTCAACGACTTGATATTAATGATGTACTAGGTATCTTGAGATGGGGTTCACCGTTATTTGAATTTGTTTGACTATATTTTATTCCTTGGTTATTAATTAGAGCATATTTGTTTATTTATTTTTGTTCTTCTTTCAGTTAATGTTGCTATAATATCGGCCAATACGAATTCAATTTCCATGCTTAATGGGATATATTTTAAGGGCAAAAAGAAAAGAAATACAGAAGCTGTTGAGGGTCTAGCTTAAAAGAAATAACAATATAAAACTAAGGGTTGTTTTTTTTTGTGACAAGTCAGGACACATAAGGAAAAATACATTTCACAATTTGGTCTGTTATGAGGTTAATTTAGATTTAGTACCTAAAAACACGTAGTGGTTAGATTCTGGTGCTACTACCCACATTAGTGTTTATAGACAAGGTTGTCTGAGCTACCGAAGCCAATTGATGGTGAAAGATACATCTATGTGGGTGACAAAAAATCGGTAGAAGTGAAAGCAATAAGACATTTTAGGTTATTTTTAGGAACCGATTATTATTTGGATTTGATAGACATTTTTATTTATCGTCCTTTAGACGAAATTCAGTTTCAGTTTTCTTAATGGACAAATCTGGTTATCATTGTTCATTTGGAAATAATAAGTTTAGTATTTCTTTAAATCCAAATATTATTGGTAACGTTCTTTTAAGATTTATGATCGCTTATATTCAGTTGAAACTATTACAGCTTAAATGAAACCTTGCAAGTGGAGTCATGTGGTACTAAACACAAAATTAACAACAGTAAAAAATTTAGCCTCATTATGGCATAAACGATTAGGTCACATCTCTAGAAATAGAGTTGAACGACTTGTGTCTGATGAGATTTGGATTCCATTGACTTTATAAACTTTAATGTCTGTATTGAATGTGTAAAGGGAAGACAAACCAAAGTTAAATTATAAGCAGCTACTTTATTGGTTATGCTACAGATCAAGGGATTGATAATTATACAATCCCACACTAAGAAATTTTTTTAAGACGAGAAGTATAATATTTTTTAGGATGTTGAGTTTGGGGGGAAGAAATAAAGTCAAGATCATTGTCTTTGAGAAGGAATCAATTACGATTCCTACTATCACTTTTGACGATGTGCAGGATTTTATACCTGTCATGATCAAGAAGTGAATTCAGAGCCTCAATAAGACAATGTCGAATTACCTCTATAAGTTGTTGTTGAGATACCTTAACAACGACAACGTAGCAGCACCCCATTCAAGATAAGGTAATTATTCCTAAGGAACAAACTCAACAACCTCAAGAACTGATCATATTATAATGGTCCACCAGAGAGAGGATAAATATAATTTCGGATAATATTTGTCATAATTCTCTTGGAACGTGAGGAAGACTGTGGATACTGGAAGATGATCTAATCAACTTCCGTCAGGCCATGAAAAGTTTCAGTTCTCAAAGTGGGTTGATACAATAAATAAAGAGTATAAGTCCATGCAAGACAATAAAGTTTAAGAACTTGTCCCATTAACAAAAGGTATGAAGTCCATTGGTTGCAAATGGACATTTAGAACCAAGAAGGATTCGAAGGGTCATGTGGAGAGGTATAAAGTACGTCTTGTAGCTAGTAACTTTACTCAAAATTTTAGGATTGATTTTAAAGAGTTTTTTCTTTTCGGTATCTTTAAAAAACTTCTTTAAAACAATCATAGCATATGTTGCACATTTTGATCTTGAATTACATTAAATGGATGTCAAAGCGACATTTCTCAATGGTAACATTGATGAAATAGTTTATATGGTGTAACCAGAAAACTGTGTCGAAAGACCCATAGAATATGGTTTGCAAATTGATAAAATCTATTTATGAACTCAAGCAAGCTTCTCGTCAAAGGTACTTCAAGTGATTATCTCATTTGGTTTTGAGATGAACACTGTTAAAGATTGTGTGTATCACAAGTTCCGTGGGAGTATGAATAATTTTTTGGTTTTGTATATTGATTAAAGTATTCAATGCAAACCAGGTGACACCTCTCTTTAAAGGAGACAAATTCGATCTCAATCAAGTGTCCTAAGGTTAGCCTTAAAATTAAGAAAATACAATAGATATTTCCTTCATGATCAGTTGTAGGGAGTCTAATGCATGCTCAAATATGTATATGTCAGGATATTACGTACATATTAGGATGTTAGGCAGATATATAAGCAAATATGGACAGATCATTGGGTAGCAGCCAAACTACTTAAGTAATTAATAGAGAACCATAAAATTATATGCTCTTTGTAGGAGATCGGATAATTCTGGAGATCATAAGGTATTCCGACTCTGATTTTGTTGGATGCCAACACAGCAAGAGATCCACATCACGTTATGCTGACTAATGGAGATATATTTTGGAAGAGTGTTAAACATGCACTCATAATTTCTTCCACCATGGCATCAAGGTTTATAGCATGTTGTGAGGCATCTATTAAGGGAATATAGTTGCAAAATTTTGTCACAAGGCTGCGTCTACAGGAGGGTGCTGAAAGACCACTTAAATTATGGTGTGACAATAAATCAGTAATACTGTATTACAATAACAACAGAAACTTGTATAAGTCAAAGGATATTGACATAAAGTTTCTAGTTGTGAAGAAAAGAATTCAGAATGGTTATAGTGTCCATATAGCACATTAGGACAAACTCCATGTTAGCGGATCCGCCCACAAAAGTATTATCACCCAGGGTCTTTCATGAGCATACTGTTCATATGGGTGTTATCTTAATTAAGAATATGGCAATACAGTGGGAGTTTGTATTTTATGTATTTGAGTGCTATTTTATTTTGGACACATTTATGTATTAAAGTATTTTGGATATTTATTTGATCATATATATGGAAATTCAGTTCATTCTGTTTTCATTATGTTAAAGTATTGATCTCACTAAAGTTAAGGAGGACAGTTGAAAATAGACATGTATTGATCACATTGCGTGTAATTTCCACGCTACGCATCCATTATTGATCTATGTTGTTTAGCTATATTGGTATATGTGACCATTGATGGTTTAGTTATGCTATATGTGACGAATGCCGCTTTGATCCTATGTTGATATGTGTAGCTTCCCTTCCCAAAAAATTTTAAATTATTTTTTCTATTTTTTATTTAATTTAAATAGTGATTTTAGAATTTTATAAATGTTTATTTAGTTAATTATTATGGTAGAAGATTTTAGCCATAATTGAGTTTTGGAGTACCAGACGACTAGAAATCATGGCACGTGTAGTGCAGTGGCGTGCCTTGACTAGTGTATTAGCCATGCCAAGGGAGACCCAGCCATAAGAGAGTCATAACTAGAAAAACCAGGCCAAGTTGTGGCATGACTTCCATAAATAATTAGTTAGATATTATTTTAATCTTGTTGACTTTTGAGTGATCTGGTTGTACCAAGTTGGCCCAAACTGGACCCGAAGTGAGCCCAAGCCCGTGTAGACATATAATGCGTCCAAGAACACCCATGTAGACATATTCTCGGTAGCTGCAAGTAATTGGTATTTTATTTTGATATTGTAAATATTTCTAAATATTTTTATGCATAATAAAATGGTATTAATATGTTAGAATGTCATTTCTAAAATGCTAGCACCATTTTTCTGTGGACCCAATTAGAGTAAGGGTATTATGGATCACCAATACAGCTCCTATTAGTTGGTTTATTGCAATTTGTATTATTTGGTATTAGTATTAGTAATATTGATGGTTGTTATTAAATAGGAATTAATTACTATTATTTGTTATATTATCTCATGGTCAAATAAATGTTATATAGGTTCGTATTTATATAAATAGGTCATATACCATGAATAGATAGTGTCGAGATTTTATTTGGAAATTTTTGGAGATTTATTATATGCATATATGTATATATATATATATATATATTTTATATATATATATATATATATATATATATATATATATATATATATATATATATATATATATATACATAGAGAGTTGTATTAATGTTAATATAGGAAAATAAAGAATGAGAAGTAGCTTAGCCCCACTACCAAAATACATTAAATTAGCGACGGCACATTAGCGACGAAAAATTTTCGTCGGTGTTAGCGACGGATTTGCGACAAATAACCGACGGCGTACCGACGACAAGACGATACAATTTTTATTTTATTTTAAGGGGGAGAAAAGGTCGCTTATCCGTCGCTAGGGCGTCGGAGATATAGCGACGGATAATTAGCCGTCCCTATGTAGTCGATTATTTGGCGGAAATTGTTGAGAGAAATGGCGGGACAATTCTTCGACGACGTAGCGACGGATGTTCCGTCGGCAAGTATCAAAAAGAGCGACGACCTAGCGACGGGTTTTATCCGTCGCTAGTCCGTCGCTAAATAAAGGGCCCAGACTTAAATTGAAACGACGGAGGGAACTTTTCATTCCCCCCAAATTTCATTCTTTCTCCTCTCTCTTTCTCTCTCCCGCGGCGGTCGGCGACCTCACTCTCGTCTCTCTCTCTCTCTCCCGCGGCGGTGATCGACGACCTCTCCTCTCTCTCTCTTCTAAAGGTAATCTCTCTCTCTCGGTGGTCATGGGTGTCGTAGGCTACCGGGGGGTGTCGTGGGCTGTGGAGGCGACGAAGACTGCGGGGGTGGCGCGCGCGGGGCTGCGGCGGGCGACGGGAGGCGACGCGCTCCGGGGCAGCGGGGGTGGCACGCGCGGGGCAGCACGGGACTGGGGGGCGGCGGGGGGTGGGAGGTACGGCGGGGGGTGGGAGGGGTGCTGGCGCACGCGGGGCTGCACGGGGTACAAATACAATGAGTAGTATCGGTGATATGACAAACCCTAGTTTAAGAAATAGGATATCGGCGATATCGGTTGTATCGACAGTTTCGGATCGGAGTCTCAAATTTTTTGGTATTGGGAAACAAATAATTATCGGTAGTATCGGATTCTTTTACATGCTTTTACAACCTTATTATGCTTTCAACCTAGGTTCACAATATCGGTAACCCAATACCTTACCCTAATAAGGTAAACCCAATACCTTAGCCTACAATAGGGTAAACCACTTTACCTTAATGGTGAAGGTAAAACCAATATCCTAAGCTACCAACATTAGAATCCTAAGATACAAACATAACACTCTAATATCTAACTTCTAACCATCTATCTAACTATCAATATAAATTCTAACATCTATCTATACACTAATTCCAACATCTACTAGCTAACTCATATCTCTAACTAACCAACAATATACTACTTGGTATCTCAAGTTACCAAGTATCTTAACTCTAATATATGAATATCTAACTTAATCTCTAAACCTAAGATACTATACATATCCAATATATGTCTATCTAAACTCTAAGCTATCATATCAAAACACACACTCTAATACACTACCATCTAACATATAAGCTATCTAACTTATATCTACTAACCTCTTCTAGACAATAACTTATTACTAACCATCTAACCGACTATCTTATACTTCTAGTATCCTTATCCCAATATACTAACTAGTAGTAGGATACCAACATATATTTTCCAAATAACTCTAACATATGTCATATCTAACTAATAAAGACCCCCAATGTCGGCATCGGTCAATATTTGGTATCGGTCGGTATCGGATCGGAACATGCCAAACCGTATCGGTATCGGCCGTATCGGATCGGTATCGGTCGATATTTTAAAGAAAATACAATATTATCGGAATCGGTATCAGACTTTTCCTATGAGTATTGGTATCGGCGATATCGGTAGTATCGGACTATCGGACTATCGGTATCAAACTATCGATATTGGTATCGAACTATCGGACTATCGGTATCGGTAACGAACTATCGGTATCGCACTATCGGTATCAGTATCGCACTATCGGTATCGGACTATTGGTATCGGTATCGTACTATCGGTATCGTTATCGAACTATCGATATCGGTATCGAACTATCGGTATCGGTATCGATATCCGTATGTACTTAGTATCGATCATAGCAGATTAGTATCGGTATATCGGTTACATGATTATATACTAATTCGGTTTAGTTTAACTTACGATACAGATTTTTACATCCAATCTGTGATGGATCGTTATTTCGTTGATCGTGCATGGATGTACAAACGACAACACGAGAGCAGAATAGGTGTGAGTGATGATTTTCAGGCAGGCGTGGAAGTGTTTCTTAAGTATGCCATGAGCAAAGCTCAGTATATGGACGGTAAAAAAATCAAGTGTCCATGTCGTAATTGTCGTAATAGACGTTACGAAGAAGTGGTGAGTGTAAGAGATCATTTGACCCGTAAGGGTTTCGTACGTGATTACGGCCCATGGTCATCGTAAGGTGAACAATATACGAAAAAACAGGTTGCGAATGCTGCTACTTATGCTTTTGATGATAATGCTGTAACAGATTTTGTCGTCGAAGACGACGAATGCTCTGTTGATTATGGAGACCTGCAGAACCTTGCACGAGATATGGTGTACGACGCGGCATGGCTTAATTTTGATCCGGAGGATCCTAATCCCGAGGCAAAGTTGTTCTATGATATCTTTCAGGATGCTAAAACTTCTTTATATCCTGGTTGTGATCCACATTCCGTACTGTCAGTGAACATACGGTTGTTGAACATAAAGTCCGATTTTAACATGCCACAAACTTGCTATGATCGGATTATACAACTAATCAAGGAGGTGTTACCGAAGGAATCAAAAGAGCTTCCAAAAAACTTCTATAAGTCGAAGATGATGGTCCGACAACTGGGACTGGGGTACGAGAAGATAGATTGTTGTCGCAACGGCTGCATGTTTTACTACAAGGAGAATGAGGATATAGAAAGTTGCAGCTTTGGTAATACTGATCGTTACAAGCCAGTCAGGGAAAAAAGCAAGTCAACTAGAAAACGACGTCCTTACAAGTATATGCATTACTTGTCAATAACGAAGCGCTTACAGAGGATGTATATGTCTCAGAATACAGCAGAAAACATGACGTGGCACAACGAAGAACGCACAAAGGACGATGGAGAATTGTCACATCCTTCGGATGGAGAGGCGTAGAAATATTTTGATTTGCGTCATCCAGATTTTGCTGCAGAGCCTAGAAATGTACGTCTGGGGCTATGTTTTGATTGCTTCTCCCCTTCCGGGCAGTCGAGATCTCAATACTCCTGCTGGCCAGTCATTCTGACCCCTTACAATCTGCCACCATGGATGTGTATGAAAACTCCTTATATGTTCTTGACGGTTATCATACCGGGTCCCAAAAATTCGACGAAGAATATCGATATATATTTACAGCCGTTGGTGGATGAGCTGAAACAGCTGTGGGAGATCGGCATCACGACCTATGATATTTCCAGGAAATAAAACTTTCAGATAAGAGCTTCACTGATGTGGACAATCAATAATTTCTCCGCATACGGTACACTGTCGGGATAGAGTACTCACGACACCATGTCTTGTCCGATATGCATGGGAAATAGTAAGGCATTCCACCTTAAGCATGGAGGAAAAACTTCTTTCTTTGATTGTCATCGTCAATTTCTGCCCGCGGGTCATCCTTGGAGAAAGAACAAGGACGCGTTCAGAGCTGAAAAACAAGAATATTCTCATCCGCCTGCCAGATTGTCGGGATACGATATTTGGAAAGATGTAAAGGACTTGCCCACTGTAATGGAAGATGTATCGAACAATCGTGTCGATGGGTTCGGACAAAGCCATAACTGGACCAAATGGAGTATCTTCCGGGACTTGCCTTTTTGGAAAGATAATCTTATAAGGCATAATCTTGATGTTATGCATATCGAAAAGAATGTGTTCGATAATGTCTTTAATACCGTCATGGATATTAAAGGAAAGATGAAGGACAATCCAAAAGCAAGACAGGACATTGTCGAGATATGCAAGCGTCCTTATCTGAACTTGATACAAAGGGGAGCTGCTTGTAACGGCCCAAATGTTGCACCTCGCCCGAGGCCCAGTTGCATAACCTTTTCGTGGACCAAGGTTATGCGGAAAGCTTCCAAAACATTCTAGAAGATGGCAGAAGGCTCTAGAAGATTGTGGATCTCTCCGGAAGGCCCAAGAAGCTTCTGGAAGGCCCTTGAAGTTTTCTTTTATGTTGCTAAGGAACAAACCTGGAATATGCCATTCCAGTTATGGTAGAATGTAATAATCCTTTGAATATTCCTTCCAGGACTTTCCTTGTATTGCTCTATGAGCACTTATAAAAGGGGAAGGCTCTTATTTGTTCCTCACCACCTAAAAATTGTAAGCATTCTCCAAGTCAATAAAGAGATTCTTACTAGCCCCATCTTTGCTCCACTATTCTAATTTTCTTAGCGATCTAGCTAAGGCGGGTTGGGAAGGCTTGCACGAGTCTTTGAGGAGAAAGACAGTGTACCGCACAGGACGAAGTGCTAGCAAAAACACTAAGTCCGTGACAAGTGGTATCAGAGCAAAGGTTCGATCGCCGTCATGTCTTCGACCGAAGCCATCATCAACGAGGAACCCGCACAACCCTCTTCGCCTAAGGAGAAGGCGAAGACCTCAAGGAAGGGCAAGAGCAAGGAACCGTCGATGGAACGGGCTCTTGGCGAGTTGGCTGGCCGGATTGAGATGCTGGAGAAAGGCGTGACGGGCGTCGAGTATCAAGTGGAGCAGAACCAAATGGCTCATGAGGAATTCACCCAAGGTTTGGAGGCGGATGTCGCCACGGCTATGACGGAGTTCCGAGAGCATCTTCGTGAGATGCAGGCCGAGTTCGAGGAGGAACGAAAGGCCACGAAGGCGGAGATTGCTAAACTACGCCAAGAGCTACAAACCAAGGCGGAGGTCCTCGAGAGGGCCATTGCTGGTGGTCCGACTCCGAGGAGGGAGTCGACGCAGAGGGTGAAGTATCCAGAACCCAAATCCTTCAGTGGCGTACGGGACGCGAAGGAGGTGGATAACTTCATCTGGAACGTCGAGCGTTATCTGAAGGCGGTCCGCATCGAGGATGAGACCGACAAGGTAAATACAGCATCCCTATATTTTTCTGATGATGCTACGCTGTGGTAGCGACGCAGGTACATTGATATAGAAAAGGGACTCTGTAAGATCGAGACTTGGGAGGATCTCAAGAAGGAGATCAAGTCTCAATTCTACCCGAAGAATGTGAAGTATGTCGCAAGACGGAGTTTGCGTCAACTCAAGCACACCGGGACGATCAAGGAGTATATGGCGGAGTTCACCCGCCTGATGCTCACCATTTCCAGTATGGGCGAAGAGGATCGCCTGTTCGCATTCCTAGAGGGTCTACAACCATGGGTGACACAAGAATTGCAGAGGCAAGATGTGTCAGATTTGAACACGGCTGTCGTGGCAGCCGAAAAGCTGATGGAGTATCGACAGAGCGATGCCCCAAAGCCCAAGGAAAAGACCACCACCATGTTCAATGGTGGGGGAGCGAAGAAGAACAATTGAAAGGGAGGCCCGCCGCCAAAGGACAACCCGCAAGCAAAACCTTCGATGGAGCGGAAGATCGAGTGCTATATGTGCGGTAGAAATCACCTCGTACGAGACTGTCCGAACAAGGGTAAGAGGGTGAACGCGGTCCAAGGCGAGGAGGCCGAGGATATGGAGTCTAAGAAGGGAGCTCATATGGGTGCCCTACGCCTGTTGAATGCTTTAAAGAGTAAGGCGGTAGTGTCCAAGACCCCGAATCGAGAGCTGATGTACGTGGACGTGAAGATCAACGGCCACAACACTAGGGCGATGGTCGACACGGGGGCTACCCACAACTTTATCTCGGACGCGGAGGTCCGACGCTTGGGTTTGGCGCTGGAAAAAGACTCAAGCACGATAAAGGCGGTCAACTCTGAGGCGCGCCCCGTGCATGGGGTGGCCAAAGGGGTGAAGATCCAAGTGGGAGACTGGATGGGTGTCACCAGTCTCACGGTAGCACCACTGGACGACTTTGACATGATCCTTGGGATGGACTTCCTCACTTCGACAAAGGTGGTCCCAATGCCTCATCTGGGAGTCGTCGGGATCATGGAGGAGAGCTCTCCGTGCATGGTGACAACTGTACGAGGCGAGCTTACGAAAGGGAAGGCTCTCTCCGCATTACAACTCAAGAAGGGGATACGACATGGAGAGATGACTTACCTTGCTGTGCTCAAGTCAGAGGAGGCGCCCGTGCAGGAGGATCTTCTGCCTGAGATCGATGACGTCCTTGTGGAGTTCGGGGACATTATGCCAAAGGAGTTGCCAAAGAGGCTACCTCCGCGGAGGGAGGTAGACCATGCCATCGAGTTGGAGCCGGGTACGAAGCCGCCCGCCAGGGCTCCATATCGCATGGCCCCACCCGAGCTGGACGAGTTGAAGAAGCAACTCAAGGAGCTGCTGGACGTGGGATTCTTCAGACCGTCAAAGGCCCCGTATGGTGCACCGGTGCTGTTCCAGAAGAAGAAGGACGAAAACCTTTATTTGTGTATCGACTATCGTGCACTAAACAAGGTAACCGTCAAGAACAAATATCCCATCCCGTTGGTGGCGGACTTGTTCGACCAATTGGAAGGCACGAGATACTTCTCCAAACTTGATCTGCGCTCGGGGTATTATCAAGTCCGGATTGCGGAGGGCGACGAGGCTAAGACGGCATGCGTGACGAGGTATGGCACATATGAGTTTATGGTTATGCCTTTTGGTCTAACAAATGCTCATGTGACTTTTTGTACTTTGATAAACAAGCTTTTTCATCCCTACCTGGATCGGTTCATCGTGGTCTACCTCGACGACATCGTCGTGTACTCAAACACGATGGAGGAGCACATCGAGCATTTGAAGACTGTCTTCCAGGTGCTAAGGGAGAACGAACTCTTCGTCAAGCGGGAGAAGTGCTCATTCGCACAAGAAGAGGTATCGTTCTTGGGGTAGTGGATCGGGCGTGGCAAGATATGGATGGACGGCGCAAAGGTCCAGTCCATACGGGAGTGGGAGGCTCCCACCAAGCCGACGGAGCAGCGATCGTTCCTTGGCTTGGCGAACTACTACCGGCGGTTCATCCGAGGATATTCCGCCATCGCAGCGCCTCTGACCGATCTGCTGCAGAAGGATCGGGCGTGGAGCTGGATGCCCCGATGCGAGGAGGCATTCGAGGTACTGAAGCGGGCTGTGACGGAGGAGCCGGTCTTGTCTCTACCGGACTACTCCAAGGCGTTCGAAGTGCACACGGACGCGTCCGACTTCGCCATCGGTGGGGTGTTGGTACAGAAAGGACACCCCATCGCGTTCGAGAGCCGCAAGCTGAATGACACTGAGCGACGCTACACGGTACAGGAGAAGGAGATGACCGCGGTCGTGCATAGCTTGAGGACATGGCGGCACTACCTCCTCGGTACCAAGTTCGTGGTCATGACGGACAATGTTGCCGCGAGCTACTTCCAGTCCCAAAAGAAGCTATCTCCGAAGCAGGCGAGATGGCAAGATTTTCTAGTCGAGTTCGACATGGTGTTGCAGTACAAACCCGGCAAAGAAAATCAGGTGGCCGATGTGCTTAGCAGGAAGGCCGAGCTCGTATCTGTGTGGTTGTTCAAGGGGGACATTCTGGACCGTGTTTGAGTAGGAATGATGGAGGACCCACTAACACTGGCCCTAGTGAAGCTTGCCAAGGAGGGCAAAACGAGAAGGTTCTGGCTGAAAGACGGACTTCTCTACACCAAGGGCGACAGGGTGGTCATGCCTAGGTGGAGTGGCTTGCGGAGACAGCTGCTCAAGGAGTGTCATGACACAAAGTAGGCTGGACATCCGGGACAGAAGCGAACCTTGGCGCTGCTGGAGGCCGCATACTACTGGCCTCGCATGCACGAAGATGTGGAGGACTATGTTCGCACTTGTCTTATGTGCCAAGAGGACAAGGTGGATCATCAGAAGCCCGGGGGCCTGCTGGAGCCTCTTCCCGTGCCGAGTCGGCCATGGGAGAGCATTTCGATGGACTTCATCTCCGCCCTGCCGAAAGTGGGGGCACTTGGGTCCATTCTCGTGGTGGTGGACCGGTTCTCAAAGTACGCGACCTTTATTGCTGCTTCGACGGAATGCACAGCAGAGGAGGCCGTGCGACTGTTCATCAGCCACGTGGTGAAGTTCTGGGGCATCCCGGTCAACATTGTCAGCGACCGAGACCCCCGCTTCACGGAGAAGTTCTGGACTGAAGTGTTCAAAATCCTCGGGACGGACTTACACTTCTCGACCAGCTTTCACCTGCAGACGGACGGGCAGACCGAACGGGTCAACTCGCTACTCGAGGAGTACTTGCGGCACTTTGTGAGTGCCAACCAGAGGGATTGGGTGCATCACCTCGACGTCGCTCAGTTTTATTACAATCTTCAACGGAGCGAGTCGTCGCACAGTAGTCCATTCGAGTTGGTGATGGGTCGCCAACCGCTTGCCCCGCACACGCTGAGTACGGGGTCCTCGAGTAGAAGTCCCGCGGCCAACCAGTTCACTTCAAATTTTAAGGCAAAGGCGGACATTGCCAAGGCATTTTTGGAGAAGGCCACGAGGAAGATGAAGAAGTGGGCTGACGCGAAGCGAAGGCTGGTTGAGTACAAAGAGGGGGACATGGTGCTGGTGAAGCTACAACCACAACAGTTCAAGGTGTTCCGCAAGGTGCACAAAGGACTAATCCGGAAGTATGAAGTCCCCTTCCCCGTGCTCAAGAAGGTAGGCAAGGTGGCCTACAAGCTTGAACCCCCTGCCAAGCTGAAGATTCATCCAGTCTTCCATGCCAGTTGCTTGAAGCCGTACCATGAAGACTTGGAGGATCCCCAGCGAGGAGTTCCGAAGCGACCGACGGTGACCATGACGACTTCCTTCGACAAGGAGGTGGAAGCCATGCTGGACAGGAGGACCATTCGACGACGAGGCGTGTCCCCGTATGTGGAGTACCTCATCCAGTGGAAGGGCTTGCCTTACGACGAGTCTAGCTGGGAACGTGCTGATACGCTGCATCAGTTCGTAGCCGAGATCCAGGCGTTTCTCAGCGAGCATGGTTGACGAGGGCGTCAACAACTTAGGTGGGGGAGAATGTAACGACCCAAATGTTGCACCCCGCCCGAGGCCCAGTTGCATAACCTTTTCGCGGACCAAGGTTATGCGGGAAGCTTTCAGAACATTCTAGAAGATGGCGGAAGGCTCTAGAAGATTGTGGATCTCTCCGGAAGGCCCAAGAAGCTTCTGGAAGGCCCTTGAAGTTTCCTTTTATGTTGCTAAGGAACAAACCTGGAATATGATATTCCAGTTATGGTAGAATGTAATAATCCTTGGAATATTCCTTCCAGGACTTTCCTTGTATTGCTCTATGAGCACTTATAAAAGGGGGAGGCTCTTATTTGTTCCTCACCACCTAAAAATTGTAAGCATTCTCCAAGTCAATAAAGAGATTCTTACTAGCCCCATCTTTGCTCTACTATTCTAATTTTCTTAGCGATCTAGCTAAGGCGGGTTGGAAAGGCTTGTACAAGTCTTTGAGGAGAAAGACAGTGCGCCACACGGGACGAAGTGCTAGCAAAAATACTAAGTCCGTGACATGCTGGACAATTAAGTAAGCCGATAGCACAATATACATTAAGCAAGGAAGATAGATTAATAATCTGCAAGTGGGTATTTACTTTAAGATTTCCCAACGGCTATGTGTCGAATTTGTCTAGATGCGTTGATGTCAATAAACGCAAGCTAACAAGAATGAAGAGTCATGACTGTCACGTGTTTATGGAAAGATTACTGTCCATTGCTTTAAAAGAGTTGTTGCCTTCTGCTGTATGGGTTCCGTTGGCCGAACTATCTATATTCTTTAGAGATATTTGTTCAACTAAGTTGACTGTGCAACACATGGTTGAACTTGAGGAGAAGATTATCTTAACAATTTGCAAGTTGGAGAAAATATTTCCTCCTGGCTTCTTCGACGGCATGAAGCATTTACCGATTCATCTAGCATACGAAGCCCGTGTCGATGCATCTGTTCATTATCGATGGATGTACCCATTTGAAAGGTACATAAAATTGATATAATTTAAGTTGAATTTCAGTGGATTTTAAAATTCATTCTTAATTCTCAAGATAATTTGACTCTCTAGATACCTACACCATCTAAAGAAGAAAGTTGGCAACAAGGCTCATATAGAGGCTTCGATATGCGAAGCCTATCTTATCGAAGAGGTGTCAAACTTTTGCTCTATTTATTTCGATACTCATGTTAAGACAAATCGAAATAGACCTCAAAGGAATGACGAGGACGTTGAGGATGGAGGTATATTCATTGTAAGGGGCAAGCCTGTTGGGGCTAGTAAAAGACGGTAGTTGACAAATGACGAGTATGATATCGCTCACCGATATATCTTGTTAAACTGTGATATACAAGAAATGAGAAATTTAGAGAAGTAAGCAGTACACTTGCACTCGTTATAATATATAATTTGATGAAGTAAGTGACTGCACTTATATATTCTTATTTTCTCTAATAGTGTATTTAGAGATGAAGTCAAAATGAGGACATCCGATATTACCGATGAGGGACTTCAAAGAGAGGTTGATTGTATATTTCCGTCATGCTTTCGCAAATACGTAAGTAACTGAGATTATAATTGAGATTATAAATATATAATCTAAAACATTTAAATTATCAAAATTTATTTATAGGTTTTATTGCCTGAAATAACACTCACTCATGAGAGTGTCCGTTATCTGGCATTGGGACCGAAGAAGCAAATAAAGACTTGGCCAGGCTATGTCGTTAATGGCTTCAGGTTTAAGTCAACTCAGAATGCTATAAATGTCGAATTTATCAATGACGGCATCAGTACCAAGGATTCCGGTGTTTACATAAGAAGCACCATCTATGACGACGAGCTGGACTTTGACTATTATGGAGTGCTTCGGGATATTGTAGATTTACAATATACTGGCCCATATGATATGCATATTGTGATGTTCAAATGTGAGTGGTTCGATACGACACCAAATATCGGTTGGAGAATCGATAAACAATTTGGATTTGTCGATATAAATCATCGCAGGAGGTATAGAGGGTCCGATACATTTGCGATAGCAAATCAGGCTGTTCAAGTCTATTATACAAGCTACCCAAGGCATCGTAGAGATCGATTTGACTGGTGGGCAGTATGTAAGATTAAATCTAGAAATATATTCAACGTTGGAGACCCAGCATACCAAGAGGACCAGATCGAAAAGTCCCAATACTTGGGACAACACTCGGATACAATGGATGTTGAAGATATTATTGAGAAAAATAGAGGGGAAGAAGAGGTTGATACACAAGACTTAGCTGTCAACCAGGGGAGAAAGAGGCGTTTTATCCCAAATATTGAGGCAGAAGAAGAAGAAGAAGAAGACGAAGAAGAAGAATAAGAAGAAGAAGAAGAATAAGAAGAAGAAGAAGAAGAAGAAGAAGAAGAAGAAAACAAATTTGATGGGGATAAGGATACAGATGAAATCGACGATGAAGATAAGGATGAGGATGAGGATGAGGAGGAGGAGGAGGATGATGATGAAGACGAGGCCGAGGATGAGAACGAACATGATGATTAGGTTAAATATTGTTGTATATTAAAAACACTTCCAATTACGTGAATTAAGTTTGACCTCATAAAAGTAATTACATGAATTCATGTTTTTTCATTCGATTATTTACTTATTGCAGATGGCACTCCTAGTCTTTTTTGTCGCGGCGGCACTCGTCTCCCTACTGGTGGTATGTATATTTTAGTTTAAAATTTTATATTCATTTACACTTTTATATTGTTAATTATGTTTATGTGTTCTATTTACAGGTCATGATGGCTGGCCGTGGTCGTGGTGCTGGTGGTGGTGGTAGTGGTCGTAGTCGTGGTCGTAGTGGTGCTGGTGGTCGTGGTCTCATTTAATCTTCCCGGGATGTGACCCCATCCAGCGACCCCGATCCGGAGAGTACCCCGGGCACAGACGCATCCCGCCGTTGATCGACCACTTCATCGAGACATGAGTCCGGATCTGCTAGCGGATCCTTTCCGCTATCGGACCCATCAGCAGCGGATCCACCAGTAGATCCCCCAGTTACTGTACAGTGGGCCCCGGAGTACCCTCATACTCGGTTCCATGCGGTTACTGGGGAGTACATACGCGGACCCGCGGATCCTCCGACGGCACCAGAGAGGCGAGTTCCGATGGGAGCTATGGCCCGCGGGGACCTCGTAAGTAAATTTAAGATAATTTATTAAATTTCTTTAAATTATTCAAGTTAATAATCCAGTCGTTTCTTCTTTGTAGGTTTTTTCCATTTAATTTTGCCAGGGCTCTTGGAGAAATTATCAGGGCTAACTTCCATGGTCCCTACCTCAATTTTTCGTCGGTGCCTCCAAACTTGAAGTACGTTTGGCTCGACGAGTTGAGGGTATATATTTATATCTTCTGGTTAATTATTAGTTACTCTTTAATCAACCATTTTTTAAATTATGTGATAATTGAATTTCTATGTTAGACGACGTACTGGTGGCCCCCCTATCGCGAGGACGCGAACTGCAGGACCTACAGAAGTGCTGCCTCGAAGAAGATATGGGATATGATTCATGAACTGAAAATGGGACATACGAGGCCGAATTGGATCTGGCGGGAGTATTATGAGGACCTCTTAGGTATGATAGATACTCCTGCGTACAAGGAGAAGTCAGAGAAGGCGAAGGCGAACCGACAGGCCGCGGGGCTTCATACGGGAGATTAAGGCCCCACGCAGCGACGCTTGCAGATCTGGTGAGATACCGTAAATTCATTTCACTATCGAATTAGGTATTATTAATATACGGAGTTAATTAAGTTCTACGGAAATTTCGTATGCAGGCCTAACGGGCGGTAAAGGAGGAAAGGGTGCCAGAATCGGTCACCATGCACGACGTGTTCCAGCATACGCACAAAAGACGGAAGGACGGGAGCTTTGTCGACGAGAGGGCTAAGGAGACTGATATAAGTACTTATGTTTATGAGATTTACGTTAGAATTAAAAGTATTCGGACTATAACTTAGGTAAACTTAGGATTCACACTTAACTTAGTGAAACATAGGATTTAGATTACAACTTAGGTAAATCTTATAATATAAACACATTCATTTGATATGCTGCGTATCGTGAGGCCCTTAGTCGGGCTCAGTTAACTGACAACGAGGATGGCGGTGAAACGACGCCCGCCCGGACGCCCTCTTCTTTGGCCGCTCGCAACGACTTGTTCGTAGATACCGTCGGCGGCTTTAAGAAAGGGCTCCTGTACGGAGTCAGCTCCCTAGGGCCGTTGCACATGGAGACGCAGAGATTTCTACCGATACCACCTCCTCCCGCGGCCCCGGCAGATGATGATGTTAGGTCGCAGCTTACGCAGCTGCACGAGGTGCTGTCATCCTTACGAGAGCAATTTGCCATGTACTTTCTACCTCCGTCTGCTGCTGGTGTCGGTCCGTCTTCTACTCGTGCCGGTTCGTCGACTGCTGGTGTCGGTCCTTCTTCTGTGGGTCATCTTTCTTTCAACCCTGATGCCCCTTTGGTGCCGCCTCCGACTGTGACGGCACTCCTGGATCTCATGTTTCCAGAGGAGCTATATCAACTTCCGAGCAGTATCTACGATGACTTGCCGCCGTACCTAGTGGAGGAGTATATTCGTCGATCGCAGCAGGGATTACCACCACCGGGCAATCGAACTCCTCCTCCTCCTTAAAATATTGTAATTAAGAAAATTTGGAATATTTGTGGGAATTTTGGATTATTTGTGCTATGATCGGATTATAACAACGGATATTAGGTTACTCTTCAGGATAATTGATGTCTATTTTATATTAATTTGGTTTGATCTATGTAATTCTTGGATAATTGGTGTGCATTAAATTCGTATGTGCATATTTGGTCTATGTGATTCTTGGATAATTGGTATGCATTATATATTTGGTCTATGTGATTGTTGGATAATTGGTGTGCATTATATATTGGTTTAGTTTATGCATATTTTTGTGAACATGGAAAGTGCTGTAATTTTTTTCAAAAAAACATCAGTTAGCGACGGACTAGTGACCGGTTAGCGACAGATATTTCCAGTTTCCGACTAATTTTCGACGGAATTTTCGTCGCTAACTGGAGATTTAAAACTGTTTCCAGGTAGCGACGGGTGGTCGACGGAATATCTGTCGACATGGTTCCGGTGGTATATAATTCGACGGAATAGCGACGGATAATCAGCCACTAATCAGTCGCTCTCTCGACGGCGTAGCAATGGACAATCTGTCGACAAGGTTCTGGAAATGCTTGGCATTTCCAAAACCATGGCGACGGATAATTAGCTACTAATCAGTCGCTCTGTCGACGGTGTAGCGACGGAGTAGCGACGATTATCCGTCGCCAAGGTTCTGGAAATATCAAGAATTTCAAGAACATGGTCGACGGATAATCCGTTAGTATTCCGTCGCTAATTCGTCCTTTGTTAGCGACGGCGATCGATGGACTAGCGACGGAACGATACCCTCTGATACACTGTTACGAGGGTTTACCGATGGACTATCCGTCGCTAGCGTCTACACAGTTAAGTATTTAATACTTGAAATGGACGAAAGCCCGTCGGAAAGTCGTCGCTAATGCATCGTATTGTGAAGAAGAAAAGCCGTCGCTATTTCGTCACTCTTCGACTACTTAGTGACGGATCATTATTAGCGACAAGCTGATTGCCGACGGATTATTTTGGCCAAGATCCGCCAGTGATCGGTCACTAATACTGATTGCCGACGGATGGGCGACGGATGTGGCCGTCGCTAAATGGACATATTTTGGTAGTGCCCAGCCAAACCTAAAGGCCAGGATCAGCTGAAACTTTAGCCCATGTGAACCTCATCAGCCTGAGTGACCAGCACCTCCCAAACCGAGAGCCAGCCCGACACCCATTTTTCCTCCCGCTCGGATTAACAAGTCAGTCCGTATGCATATAAGAGATGGAGAGGGGATTTCCCGAAACCCTAACCAAAACCCATGCCACGCGACCCCAGATCATTGGACGACTACCGCGGCCTCCCCGTGCCAACCTCCGGCCAACCGCCGGCCAAGCACGGCCGCGCGCACAGTACAACGAAGGTGGACAGCAGCAGTAGTGTCCCCAATTTTGTGGTAAGCTTCCTCTGTCCACACTTGTTCGTTTTTGATTCCTTAAAGTTATTCAGGAAGCCTCTATAACCATATAGAAACCCTAGCAATTAGGATTCGACATAGAGAACCCATCAGTCCACAAATTCGATGCAAAGTTGAACCGGAAACTGTCAAAACAGGACACATAATACAGTCCAATCACCCATATTTGACGATCGATTTCGATCGATCCAGTACCATATTAGAAAATCTATTTGAAGAGTCTTTTAGACAACATATAGGACTGCACGACCCTTTTGTGGATTTGGAAATCATCGACTACGTGTCAAGAAATCGAATCCCGAAGTTTACCGAAAACCTGTTTTAAAAACTAGAAATTTCTTCGATACGACGTACGTCCCGCCAATCCGTGCGACGTGGTCACAAACCGAAAGTATTGAAAGGTGCGTAACGGCTTCGTGGTCATGTGGGCTTTGACGGAATTCAAATTGGTCACGTGTGCGCAACAAATTTGATGCGTATCCGTCGAAATTCACCGTATCGGCCTCTGTGTAAATTTCTCAATTACTTTGTGCACGATCGTCAGATCGAGATGAAACTTGTGCCAACAGGACCGTATCATTTTTCTGGTCTTATATGCCAAGTTTGGTCCAATTCTGGGACAGTCGAATCCAAACGCCGTTTCGCGGGCCCCACGGTCCGACTCAACGGGTGATTTTGTGCACAGCCCGCCAAAATCCAACTTTGGACATACTGTTGGATTCGTATCAGAAAATCGGACCTGTTGACATATAGTTTGACGACTTTAGAGACCATTGACTCTGGTACGATTTTCGATGTAAAGCGGGTCCAACGACGGACATCGTTTTTGCCCAAAATTACCGTTTTGCTCCTGTGTCCAGAATTGGACTTAAGGACAGGCAATCCTAGCTAACTTGACTATTCTGAGAACATTGGTAATATTTTTTTCAGCTTTCGAAGACAGTTGTGATGACTTGGACTTTCTGACTTGTTGATTGGCGATACATTGTTGGTTCTCCGTGCAACCCCCAGACAAGTATACCTTGCCGAACATATACAGTATTTACATTGTTTTCTTTTTTTTATTATATTCTTTTTTATATTGTCACATGATTTCACATCGTGATTGATTTGTTCTTGATTGCTTTACTTGTTCTAGATTACGCGCACGTATAGGAAAGTTGACATTGTTAGATTATTGGTCTCTTCGTGTTACCTTGTCTCGTGATTGAGTTATCAGTTTCTATATCTGGTCTTGACTTGACTATTCTTAACTAGGAGTATATTGTATTGTACTACAGTTGAGACATACTATAGATTGGGAGTATCTTACATTGTACTACGACCTATAGCCGATTCTTCTACCTTGATATCACTTGATTGACTTGACTTGAGACATGACATAGATTGGGAGTATCTTACATTGTACTACGACCTATAGCATATATATATTGATTGATTGACCTGACTTACGACACTACAAATTGGGAGTATCTTGCATTGTACTACGATTTATAGGAGTCTACTTGACTTCGTATCCTTTAGGAGAGGAAATCGATACTAGAATTGGCTAATCTTGACTGGAAGTATCTTGCATTATATTATAGTCAAAATCTACTATAGATTGGGAGTATCTTGCATTGTACTACAAGCTATAGAGGTTAATCGATTGATTGGTAGCCAAGCCTAGTATTACATTTCACATGACTCGTCGTCCTTAGATGTTCTCCTTGCAGTGTTCTTATCTTTCTTACATGTTATTTACTATCATATTAGTAGGCATATTTTATGTATCTTGCTAGTCCTCTGAGGACCTGATGATCTCTTCAGGTAGCTGATTGTACGGAGTTAGTTAGCTGAGCATGTGGTAGTTGACTTTAATCGCATGATTCAGGTATTTTGTTAATATTATTAATTTATTATTTTCTTGTTCTTCATGATATATCCTGCTTATCAGCTTAGCTTTATATACTCATATTATTCTTGGAGTCTAATCAGACATATATGCTAGTGGGCTGCAGACCACGACCCATAATTGTTCATTCTTGTTTCATATGATTCCTGTGGATTGAGATATAGTTTAGATTAGACATGATTCCCTATTCTGGACAGCTTATACGTACTCGAGTCGGGCTGGAGTCCGTTCGATACGTAGCTGGCTTGATCACGAGCTCGCATCCGAAAAGCGGGTGCAGGTCGTGACAAGTTTTTGTGGTGCCCCATGCAGGTCAGAGCATATCGTACCGGTTACGTAACTGTACTGGTACGAGCCTGCGACCATGACTAAACCCTTAGAAATCTCAATCCATGCTGCCGTAAAAATTCTCTAGAAATTTCTCTACCGCCTTTGAAATTTCATATTTGTTCTCAATTATACTTCCTTGCTTTCCGTGCTATTGATTCTCGTCCATTTTATTCCGAGGTGGTGAATGATCGTGCTGTCTAGAATCTATCAGAAATTCTTAAATTATAGTATAATATTGCTTGACTATTGAACAGTTGGTTGTTTATAGATGGGAGGGATTATATATGCCATATGCCGTAGATATCTGTTGGAAGGACTGTTAGCCAGTAGTTAGAAGATTTTAAGATTTTGGTGACCGTATTTTGAGGAGTAGTATGACCCAAGGTGGGTAGAAGCCCCAGAAGTATTCGGAGTTATAAAATGGCTAGAGAATATTATAGAATATTTTTGAGGGATTAAATTTGAGGAGATTAAGGTAATGGTAGACTTTGATTTTTAAGGCCTAGTTATGAATTAGAATTTCGAGGACGAAATTATTTTTAAGGTGGGTAGATTTGTAGCTTCCCTTCCCAAAAATTTTTGAATTATTTTTTCTATTGTTTATTTAATTTAAATAGTGATTTTAGAATTTTATAAATGTTTATTTAGTAAATTATTACGGTAGAATATTTTAGCCATAGTTGAGTTTTGGAGTACCAGACGACTATAAATCATGGTACGTATAGTGCAGTGGCGTGCCTTGACTAGTATATTAGCTATGCCAAGGGAGACCTAGCCATAAAAGAATCCTAACTAGGAAAACCAGGCCAAGTTGTGGCATGACTTCCATGAATAATTAGTTAGATATTATTTTAATCTTGTTGACTTTTGAGTGATCCGGTTGTACCATGTTGGCCCAAACTGGACCCGAAGTGAGCCCAAGCCCGTGTAGACATATAATGCGTCCAAGAACACCCATGTAGACATATTCTGGGTAGATGCAAGTAATTGGTATTTTATTTTGATATTGTAAATATTTCTAAATATTTTTATGCATAATAAAATGGCATTAATATGTTAGAATGTCATTTCTAAAATGCTAGCACCATTTTCCTGTGGACCCAATTAGAGTAAGGGTATTATGGATCACCAATACTGCTCCTATTAGTTGGTTTATTGCAATTTGTATTATTTGGTATTATTATTAGTAATATTGATGGTTGTTATTAAATAGGAATTAATTACTATTATTTTTTATATTATCTCATGGTCAAATAAAGGTTATATAGGTTCATATTTATATAAATAGGTCATATACCATGAATAGATAGTGTCGATATTTTATTTGGAATTTTTGGAGATTTATTATATATATATATATATATATTTTAACTCTCTATGTATATATACATATTTTTTTATTTATATATATATATATATATATATATATATATATATATATATATATATATATATATATATATATATATATATATATATATATATATATATATAAAATATATATAAGATATATTTTAACTCTCTATGTATATATATATATATATTTATTTTATATATATATATATATTTTATATATATATATATTATATATATATATATATATATATATTATATATATATATATTTTTTTTTATATTTTATATATATATATATATATATATATATATATATATATATATATATATATATATATATATATATATTTTATATATATATATATATATATATATATATATATATATATATATATATATATATATATATATATATATTTTAACTCTCTATGTATATATATATATATTTTTATTTTATATATATATATATTTTATATATATATATATATATATATATATATATATATATATATATATATATAAAATATATATATATATATATATATATATATATATATTTTAACTCTCTATGTATATATATATATATATATATTTATTTTATATATATATATATATATATTTTATATATATATATATATATATACATAGAGAGTTGTATTAATGTTAATATAGGAAAATAAAGAATGAGAAGTAGCTTAGCCCAGCCAAACCTAAAGGCAAGGCCCAGCTGAAACTTCAGCCCATGTGAACCTCATCAGCCCGAGTGACCAGCACCCCCAAACCGAGAGCCAGCCTGACACCCATCTTTTTCCCCGCTCGGATTAACAAGTCAGTCCGTATGCGTATAAGAGATGGAGAGGGGATTTCCCGAAACCCTAACCAAAACCTACTCTACGCGACACCAGATCATTGGAAGACCACCGCAGCCTCCCCGCGCCGACCTCCGGCCAGCCGCCGGCCAAGCACGGCCGCGCGCACAGTACAGCTAAGGTGGACAGCAGCAGTAGAGTCCCCAAGTTTGTGGCAAGCTTTCTCTATCCACACTTGTTCATTTTCGATTCCGTAAAGTCATTCAGGAAGCCTATATAACCATATAGAAACCCTAGCAATTAGGATTCGACATAGAGAACCCATCAGCCCACAAATTCGATGCAAAGTCGAACCGGAAACTGTCAAAACAGGACACATAATACAGTCCAATCACCCATGTTTGACGATCTATTTTGATCGATCCAGTACCATATTAGAAAATCTATTTGAAGAGTCTTTTAGACAACATATAGGATTGCACGACCAATTTTGTGAATTTGGAAATCATCGATTACGTGTCGAGAAATCGAATCCCGAAGTTTACCAAAAACCTGTTTAAAAAACTAGAAATTTCTTCGATACGACGTGCGTCCCGCCAATCCGGGCGACGTGGTCACGAACAGAAAGCATCGAAAGGTGCGTAACGGCTTCGTGGTCGTGTGGGCTTTGACGGAATTCAAATTGGTCGCGTGTGTGCGACGAATTTGATGCATATTCGTTAAAATTTACCGTATCGGCCTCTGTGTAAATTTTTTAATTACTTTGTGTACGATCGTCAGATCGAGACGAAACTTGTACCAACAGGACCTTATCATTTTTCTGGTCCTGTATGCCAAGTTTGGTCCAATTCTGAGACAGTCAAATCGGAATGCGGTTTCGCGGGCCCCACGGTCTGACTCAACGGGTGATTTTGTGCACGGCCCACCGAAATCCAACTTTGGACATACGGTTGGGTTCGTATCAGAAAATCGGACCTGTTGACATATAGTTTGACGACTTTAGAGACCATTGACTCTGGCATGATTTTCGGTGTAAAACGGATCCAACGGCGGACACCGTTTTTGCCCGAAATTATCGTTTTGTCCCAGTGTACAAAATTGGACTTAAGGATAGGCAATCCTAGCAAATTTGACTATTCTGACAATATTGGTAATATTTATTTTAGCTTTCGAGACAGTTGTGATGACTTGGACTTTCTGACTTGTTGATTGGCGATATATTGTTGGTTCTCCGTGCAACCCCCAGGCAAGTATACCTTGCCAAGCATATACAGTATTTATATTGTTTTCTCTTTCTTTATTGTATTCTTTTTCATATAGTCACATGATTCCACATCGTGATTAATTTGTCCTTGATTGCTTTACTTGTTCTAGATTACGTGCACGTATAGGATAGTTGACATTGTTAGATTATTGGTCTCTTCGTGTTACCTTGTCTCGTGATTGAGTTGTCAGTTTCTATATCTGTTCTCGACTTGACTATTCTTAACTGGGAGTATCTTGCATTGTACTACAGTTGAGACATACTATAGATTGGGAGTATCTTACATTGTACTACGACCTATAGCCGATTCTTCTACCTTGATATCACTTGATTGACTTGACTTGAGACATGCCATAGATTGGGAGTATCTTACATTGTACTACGACCTATAGCATATATATATTGATTGATTGACTTGACTTGCGATACTATAAATCGGGAGTATCTTGCATTGTACTACGATTTATAGGAGTCTACTTGACTTTGTATCCTTTAGGAGAGGATATCGATACTAGAATTGGCTAATCTTGACTGGGAGTATCTTGTATTGTATTATAGTCAAAATCTACTATAGATTAGGAGTATCTTATATTGTACTACAAGCTATAGATTTTAATCGATTGATTGGTAGCCAAGTCTAGTATTACATTTCACACGACTCGTCGTCCTTAGATGTTCTCCTTGCAGTGTTCTTATCCTTCTTACATGTTATTTACTGTCATATTAGTAGGCATGTTTTATGTATCTTGCTAGTCCTCTGAGGACCTGATGATCTCTTCAGGTAGCTGATTGTACGAAGTTAGTTAGCTGAGCATGTGGTAGTTGACTTCAATTGCATGATTCAAGTATTTTGCTAGTATTATTGATTTATTATCTTCTTGTTCTTTCATGATATATCCTGCTTATCAGCTTAGCTTTATAGATTCATATTATACTTGGAGTCTAATCGGACATATATGCTTGTGGGTTGCAGACCACGACCCATAATTGTTCATTCTTATTTCATATGATTCCTGTAGATTGAGATATAGTTTAGATTAGACATGATACCCTATTCTGGACAGCTTATACGTACTCGAGTCGAGCTGGAGTCCGCTCGATACGTAGCTGGCTTGATCACGAGCTCGCGACCGAAAAGCTGGACGAGATTGTCCGGATATACCCTAAGGATTAAGATAGCAACTTATGAGCTCACTAAGGCTAACACAATTATAAGGTTACATATGTGGCCCAGTAGGAGATTGTTGGAATTATTCAATAATATGGGCCACACATGTAAAATTAATTGTGTTGGGCTATCTAAATAATTAAGCCAAAATAAAGTGGTCTATTTGAAAATTGGCTTAAGGGTATAATTGTCATAGAAATAATGTGTAGGTACCGGAGAAAAATCTAATTTGATGAGGGGCCAAATTAGAAATATCAAAACATATAAATATATGTATTCATTAGGGTTATGGTCCCCAATTGATACGACCACCAAAAGAGAGGTTTTCTCTTTTTTTCTTCTGCAACCCCATCAACATAAAGAGAGGGACAAAGAATTCAAATTCTTCTTTGTCATTAAGGGTCATAGCAAGTTGGAAGATCGAACCCCATAAAAGGACGACCGCTTCAAGATCCATCAAGCCTAGCAATAGATTCAGGTACGCTTTTGTAATTTAATTTATGTTCTTCATCTCATGAATCGACAGGGTATAATAAATTCTAACAATATATATATATATATATATATATATATATATATATATATATATATATATTATACGCATGGAATTTCAGGCGCATCCAAGATCAGAAACTCTTATGCGCCCCAAAGCATTATGCGCCCCCAAACATCATACGCTAAAGACAGAATGTTGACACATCAAAAGACAGCAAAGAAAAGAGGCACATAAAGATTAGATATTTTATTTTTCACATAAAGGTCTATTACATGTTCAAACTCTTTGTGACAACAAAAAGGCTACTACAAAGAAAAATCCTAAACTACAGCTAGGCGCATCACTTTTACGTTTCAGCCAGGCGCATTACTCGTCTCAGCGTAGGCACATCACTCCTTCTCATCAGAGCGAATCACTTTCTCATCAACGCACAAGTGCTTCGGCTAATGAAGCACTTATTGATCAGAATATGGATTGGCAATCAATCTAAACCCGGTGGCTCTTCCAGCATAATGGATGTCGGGGCACGACGACCCTGATCTTTGGATGCAACAGGCACCCAACGCCATCTCGTAGAAGAATACTGCCAACAAAGGATTTGAACATAAGCTGTTGTGTCCATAGCTCTCTCGGCGCATCTCAGTCTTCTGAAGGAGTTTATTGTCAAAGCTTCGTCGAACAAGGAGATCCACAGCCCACAGTACAACATCTTGCCAGGAAGGAGGATCAGTCGAGTTTATCTTTCATTCGTGAAGTTAAGTAAAATGAGAAGCAAACTCTCTCTCACCGCTGCTATTTATAGGCCAGGACAAGTCAAACCTATGTGCCAAGTGGAAACTTCCCCGAAGTCAGAGCAATGAACTTTCATTAATAGTGAAGAATCTGCCACATCAAATTCAGCTAAGTCAAAATATTATCAATTCGAGTCTCGAAAGACTCGACAAAGTTGACCAAAGGAGATGCACCACATAGCGGATGCGCTCCTCAACATCATGCGTCCTATGCCGATACGCCTAGTGACGAACGGACAGATGTGCCCACCGAAGCTTGTCACCCATCAAGCATTTAATGCTATGTAATAGAACCATCATCACGCTACCCGAAGACTGAGCAAGTTGACAGATTTTGCAGAAAATAAAGAGTCGTCGACGTCAGTCTCGTTATTACTTATTTTGTCGGTTACAGCTGTGCTCCGCCACGTGGCCGACTGATCACCTGCATGCGCCTCTGCATCCATGCGCCCAAAGCTTTGCATGTGCCTTAAAAGCCATGCGTCCAGACTTGCTTTTGACTCCTAAAAATCCATGAGCCAAGTCTCCTCATGCTCCAGATCATAGGCGCATCTAGACAGACATCCTGTACCAAATTCGAGATCTTGGAGCCATGAACACGTGCCACATGTTATTGACTCAGTTCTGCCTATAATTTGGTGCCATCCACTCAAGATCTCAGCAACAACCGAATCTCAACAACTGCCACGTGTCAGCTCCACCACAGCTCAACAGTACAGTTCAAACAGATTAAGCTCTAGCTCCTGGGGCATCGTCCATACGCCCAATGAAGTCAACCACGTGGCATCCCTACGTGTAAATTCTCCATGCATGCATCGCATATGCGTGCATAAGCAGATCATTCTGCCGCCTATAAATAGAAGGATCATTCCTTCATTCAATCTCTCCAATCTCCAAGCTCGAAGCCCTACTTATTGAATATTTTTCAACCACTTCAGCATCGAGAGCACTTGTAAGAGTTACAATCCTCTTTAAGTCATTGCTCGTTCCAGAGCAACCCAGACTTTCAGAGAGTTCGAGATTGTCGTCAGGTCGTCAATGGAGTCGAAGAATTACCACTCACTCCATCGCCACGGTTTCTAGACAAAAACAAAAGTATACTCCTAGGATTACATCTAAATCCTATATTATACTCTGTTCTATTTGAAATTAAATTCAAAGTTCAATCAAGTAACTAAATATATATATATATATATATATATATATATATATATATATATATATATATATATATATATTATATTTATATATATATATTATATTTATATATATATATATATATATATATATATATATATAAAAATATATATATATATATATATATATATATATATATATATATATATATATATATATATAATATAATATAATATATATATATATATATATATATATATATATATATATATATTATATATATATATATATATATAATATATATATATATATATATATATATATATATATATATATTTATATAAATATAATATATATATATATATATATATATATATATATATATATTATATTTATATAAAAATATATATATATATATATATATATATATATATATATATATATATATATATATATATATATATATATATATATATATATTATATTTATATATATATATATATATATATATATATATATATATATATATTTTATATAAATATATATATATATATATATATATATATATATATATATATATATATATATATATATATATATATATATATGAAAAAAGTATATATGTATATATATAACTACATGAAAAAAAAAATATAATTATATGAAAAAAGTAATAATAAACTATTGAATTTCTCGTGAGAAATTCAACTGAATTTCTCACGAGATAAAACATTCAAAAACCCGCGCAGGCATGTCCAAAACATGGAAACCCCTATTAGGAAGGAAGGAAATAAATTCCTACTTTTTAAAACCAAAACCTAATCAGATTTGATTAAATTCGATACAAAAAAAATGTTGTCATTGGAGTCATCTCTTCCTCCCCAAGATCGCCTAGAATCTACACCAAATCATGGTAAAATTTGGTTGGAATATAAATTTGAATGACTGTTATATAAATACAGACCTATTTGCAAGGATTTTCTCAAAAACACCAGGTAACTTGCCTTATGATCATCTCTCCCGATTATTAGAGGACCCCCTGACGACTGGAGCACCACTCAACCGTCTGCAACCGCTCGTAGTAGCCAAAGAGTCGTCGAAGAGCCCTGTTCGACAGAAAACAAAGTACAGCCTGCAATAGAAACTACACTCAGGTACCGATGTTCATCATAAGTTTTCTTCGCACCTACTTAATCAAACTTCGATCTACAAAAACCTACGTGAAATTAACCTATCAAGCTTTAAATTTGAACAATTAGAATTTGGTGTTATCGAACGATATGTCTAAAAAATCGATGTGATCATCGACGAAAAACAGTTTTAAAAATAGTTTATAATTATCCAAACATCCTACTTGGAAGACTGATTTAGGTCAGATTATGTAAAATTTTCCAAAACTAAATGAAGACAGTCCTAACAACCTATAGTGCATTCACAACCCTTCTTGTAGATTTAAATTTCGTCGACTGTGTCAAAAAAATCGATTCCCAAAATCGACCAAAAATAATTTTCAAAACAATAAAAAAATTAGAAATTTTTTTATACAACGTGCGCCCCAATAAAATGAGCGTCATTGTCATGAACCGAAAGCATCGAAAGGTGCGTATCAACTTAGTGGACGTGTAGTACTCGACGAAACTCGATTTTTTTATGTGTGCACGACGAAATCGATGAGTATCGATCGAGAAACCCCGTGTCGGCCTCGTTGCAAACTAGCCTACAACTTCGTGTATGTTCGTCATCTCGAGACGAAACATGCTCTACCAGACTTGTGTCATTTTTCTGGTCATGTGAGCCAAGTTTGGTCCGATTCTGAGAAGAACGACCGAAACGCTATTTTGGTGGACACACGACCCGATCCAACAGGCAAACTTGTGCACGGCTCACCCGAATCCTACTTTAGACATACGGTTGTGTTTGTATCGTCAAACCACACCCTTAGACATATAATTTAATGACTTTAGAGACCGTAGATATTGGCCCACTTTTTGGTATAAAGTGGGTCCAACGACGGATACCGATTTGACCCCAAATTAAGATTTTGTCCCTGTGTCCATAATTAGACTTATGGGTAGGCAATCTTTGACATTTCTTTTATTTCAAAAATGTTTGTGATGTCTGTTTCAGCATCCAAGGACATTCACGGATGTTGGCTTTCATTGCTTCACTGATTTGACGGTTCAAGTTACTGGATACTGCCATTTTGTACACCACCTCAGACAAGATACCTTATCGTTACTGTGTATTTACTTTAGCTCACTTCATTACATAAATTTATTATTATTATTATTTCTTTTTTGTAATATAAAATCATGCTTCTTAGTCAAATATTTTTGCAAGTAACTATTTAGTCATAAATTTTATTTTTTTTGTTTACTATATGAATATTTGACGTAGAAGGAAGAGACCACCTATATTCATTGGCCGTAACACATGTTTGTTACGAGTCATGAGTCTCATATAGATCATGGACTTGCGTATCGACATGATAGTGATACATATAGGATGAGCATTAGGATACAACTACTAAATAGGATTGCATGATAGAGACTAGTAGTTATTAAAGTTAGGACATTGGGTAAGAAGAATACAATTAGACATTGACCTTCACCCTGTCTATCATATACTCGTTCACTACTGAGGAATGATGGGTACACTATATGCTATAGACTCGCTCGATACTGAGGAATAGTCTATAGTATTTAGACTCGCTACTGAGGTACTGTATTATTTTATCCTGACTGACTTGAAGGTTATGCGACCATACACTATTCTCGATAGCATTATACCTAGAGTGGTTAGGTGACCTTATCCGTTAGGTAGAGGTACTTTTGGTTTATTTATTTATACCTGATCGTGGCTTGGAACAGTATTTGGTCGCGAAATAGTTTGCCACACCTTGTCCTTGTTTGGTTGTAGGTGTGGTTTACTACTTCGATGATAAAATATTGAACCTTGTTGTGGTCCGATTACTATATCAGACCATGTTATGGTCTGACTTATACTTACTGTTGAGTAGTTTATATTCAGTATTATGACATATTTTTGTATCTTTTTACGTCCCTCTGAGGACCTGGTGATTTCTCTAGGTGTGTATTTTTTTGATTTTTTGTAGGTGTTCTAGCCAAGATCATGATCTTCTCCTTCCTATCGAAAATGGCATGCTCTTTGATCATCTTGCTACTTTCATTCTTATTTTGCTATTTCTATTTTTTTAGTTTCATGTTGGTAGTGGATTTGTCTCCATCCAACAACATGTAAAATGATATTTCATATTTGATTCTATAAGAAGCTTTATTCTTTTATTTGTGGATGAGATTAGTTGGCCATGATTATACTGCATTTACAGCTTACGATATTTATTATATGGTTGTCTTATTTACGTACTTAGTCCTACATATTTTGGGACTAGGGCATTACACATTTTTGTGGTGGCCGATGCAGGTCTACGAATAAGTTGTTTGGTCACATGACTGTACCAAGCAAGCCTGCATATAGCATTAGAGTCTAGGATCTAATCCACATACTTGATCTCCTTCCTTGATTCCATTTCGAACTCTCGTTTGACTGCCTTAAATTTAATCTTGCTTGATTCTTTTTCTACCATGAATCTTGTTTCTCGTGCCTAATAGAGGTTAGGGGGGACTCATACTAGACATATATGTTCCATTATTCAAATACACTATTAGTTGAACTCTTTTAAGTTGGATAGTATGCCTCCCAACCTAGCATCTCATTGTCCTTGTGACCTATTAATGAGGTATAATTGAATGACACTAGTAGTTTTACCTAGACTATAGAGTTTAGAAGTTCATAACCCATTTGGTCGACCAAGGCCTTAGACAAGAAGACAGTAGGACAATCGTAGAAGCACGAACAACGGACAAGTCTTAGATTTTTATGAATTTAAACTACTCGTGCTTTCCTTCAATCATAATCTCGCATACTTGTAATTTTTGTACTGTCTTGACTGATGCCGTTGTTATAGCCTAGTTTTGCAAGCTTATTCTTTTATCGGGTTTGTTCAAGACATATGTTTTATTGGGGACGCACACTAAGATATTGTTTAATTAGAATCAAGGTATTAAGGTCTGATCAACCTTAGTGCACTTGGTTCGTGCTTCATATGATTATTCTACATTGATTGAGATACAGTTGACAAATATACTTGCCCTCTAGGAACTCATTCACGACTACCTTGACAAATCTCTATGAATTATTCAATCGCTCTTGGAACCCTGTATTTGCATTCGATCCCATCTTCCTTGAACTCTTTATTATTTTTTGTCTTTACCTATTTTGGAAAAACAAATGCTCGTTCTTGTGGAAAGCTAGACACAGAATGACCCCTTAGTTTGCCATACCACCAATGGCCATGATAGCTATATATACACAAGTATAGTTAGCCATTGACCAAGCCATGAGTCCACATCCTATACATCTTGATTGGCTTCGAGTCATTCTTTGAAATATTGCAACGAATTTCTTGTTTTGCTTGGTCATAAAACCTTGATTGATGTGGGTTAATCAACCCAACCCTAAGTACTAGCTAGAATAAATCTGGACAAGTCTATTAGACATCCTATAGTACATCCGCAACGACAAAGAGTATTTACCATGGCCGTGATAGGCATCCATCATGGGAGTAGGGATACGGCAGGCATTTTCCTAGTTACATCGTTGAGACATAATTTAATATTAGAGCCACACCCTCGCTAGTTTAGTTGTCTTGCATAATGTAATTACCTTGGCCTCACCTAAGAATATTAGTATTCACTAGTTAGCATCAACATTGCATAAACACTATAATCGACCCCTTTGGCAGTCTTATAAACGTAGCATAGATAAAATTATTTAGAATAACAAATGAAGGACTTAGTCGTTAGAGGATTTCCATGACATGCCTTAGAGTTTGATACCTTTTGTAAATCTTGTATATGTTATAAGAAGGGTAAAATGGCCTATGTCCTCAGGTCATGTGTCATCATAAGCGTCTCATAACAGAAGAATCCCCTTGGGAACGCAAGTATGACATACACAATCATTTTCTATATATTCAAAATTGGAGAACGATCTTCAAACTTGAATCATATATACCATATCACATTATCTATTATATCGTGTATTATTCTTTTATAATCAAAACTCGAGGTTCGATATCACGACTTTGAATTTTTCTAACTTCATTAATCATATAGTCGTGTCTTAGTTTTAATTTCGAGAACAAAATTTTTGAAGTATATAGATTGCAAGTCCCTCTAAATTTTAGGATTTACTAGGATTACCAATTTATTTAGGATAAATTGGTTCCCTTTCAGATGATAAATTAGTGCCTCATGAACACCAACTTTCGATTAGATCATTTCGTGTCCTCTACCGTGACATTGATATTAGGAGTGCTATAATAGTTGTTATCTTCCAAACAAAAATTACATATGCAAGACCTAGATGAGTCCACCTTCATTTAGGCATATCATGTCCCACCAACCATGTCCCCTCGTACTCTATTTTTCTGATGCGACTTCTGCGTCAAAAAGGCCAATTATAACCCTTACCGTAATACTAATGTACTTTCTGACTTCAGTTGGAGACCCAACCTCGACTCGAAGTCCACTATGCACATGCCACTAGTGTGCCACTCAATTTAGTTCCCATGTGCTACTTATACACAAAAGTCAGAAAAGGTGCATTTTTGGGCTTAAGGAGCCTACTTAACCAACCCGACTCAGAACTAGTCCGACCACTTGGTTTAGAACCCGTTCTCAGTTACCTAAACTAAAAGGAATAGTTTAAATTGATTTTATTACATTTTTTCGGCCAATATAGATTTGAACCCAAGATTCATTTCAATCCAAGATTGATGTCCAATTAAGGAAACCACCAAAACCTAATTAAACCTATTCATGCATATCTCCATACTTGGACTATAAAACCAAACTTTATGAAAGGGGTCCCTGCACCTATTATGTAGTCCCTACCTCTTGATCCACTAATCCAACTTCCATAAATTCCGTAATCGCATCTCTTCGTAACCTATGTTATGCGATGAATAGAATCCCCTGTACCAACTTATTCCGGTTATGCTCGACCAAGATCTCTCCTACTGCCTGGACAAAACATGGTCAATATAGGAGCAATATTAAATAGTAATAACTAGGCTTCCTTCATGATCCGTGATTGCGATAAGTAATGCCCAATATTCTCATACATTTCCTTAGAATTTGACCTTTTCAGAAGTCCTGTAAGGACGATTTTTACAATTAGCTAATTTCTATAAATTGGCTAGAGTCTTGAACTAAGAATACCCTAACCTGTAGAAGATGGCATCAAATTGGATTTCTTTTTTTTTACTACCTACTCCATCTTTTCGGAAACCGAGTTATGATTTGACGTACCCACTCTCCCTTCGTATTTAGTCTCGTTATTCTTTGATATTAGATTTATTTTAATTTCTAGGACAAACTTTTTATAAGTTGGGTACGATGTAAACCCCCTAAATTTAAGAAAATTTTATTAATTTTACTTAATATATTTTACAGTATTTTAAAATTTTAGGACTTCTAATTTTAGATTTTTTAATATTTTGGTAGCAAGTTTAATGCTACATTATATACATACATAGATAAATTGTACCAATTTATGTATTAAATAGTTAGAAAAATATTTTTTAAATTTGATTTTTA
Source organism: Iris pallida (assembly GCA_029216955.1). Taxonomy (NCBI): domain Eukaryota; kingdom Viridiplantae; phylum Streptophyta; class Magnoliopsida; order Asparagales; family Iridaceae; genus Iris; species Iris pallida. The sequence continues at coordinate 16,562,692 of JANAVB010022597.1, read as the reverse complement.
AAGGAATTTTTATTTTGAAGTATAGTATTGTCTTAATTTTTAAAATACTTTGTATTTAATTAATGAGTTTTTGCTAATATTAACAATAGTAGTAATTTATATATTATAAGTAACTAGTATGTATATTGTACATATTACTTATTAAAATGTTTTTATAAATATTATTTTGACTTTAGGAATTTTTTAAATTTTTTTAAGATTTTATTGGGGTGTGTGTCTCTCTCTCTCTCTCTCTCTCTCTCTCTCTCTCTATATATATATATATATATATATATATATATATATATAATTCAAAAACTGAAACTTTATTACTGAACTTCGAAAACTAAGAAGTAGTACATAGACTAAATTAAAACATTCAGTGTGTCATGACGACATCTAATGGAGATCTTTCGCAACTGTCTTCTAACATGGACCACCAATTGTTCCCCGGAGTATTTGTAGGACATGTATCTCCACTTGTTCTGATTCTTCCAAAGTATCCAACATATAGCTCTGTCTGCGTCTACGTCTCCACCACGTCGATAATCTAGAAAGTATCCCACGGAAGCGTCCCATGATCTTGAGCACATTCTAGAACCAATCCCAAACTTCCCTGGCGAGTTCTCCATCACTGAATACATGATTCACACTTTCTTGAGCACATTCCTTACGGCAATGGCAAGCAGAAGCTAGTGAGAACCCCAATCTTTGTACATTGTCGTCAGTTGGCAATTTGTTCCAAAGAATACTCTACATGAGAACCGACCATTTGGCCGGGGTACAACTATTCTAAATATTAGCAAATTTAGGGTCGACAGGATTATGTACCTGTATGTTGTTCCAAGCTGACGAGACACTAAATTTGCATGTGTTTGATAGAGTCCATATGGGGGGCTCTCCTTGCTGTTGCGTGATATGAAGATCTCCCATTTCCCATCCTCTAAGTAGCCTCTTCCAGACGTGTGAAGCAGCCGATGTCACTTCGACCTCTGATGGATGATGATGAGAGCAGTATTTTGCAGCCATATATCTAGTCAAAGAACTTGAGATGATCGAAATTTCCACTATAATTTAGTAGTAAGAGCATCAAAGACATCCCCCGGTTTGCAGATTCCAAGTCCTCCCGCCTCTGTAGGCTTTACCACCCTATCCCATTTCAGCCACGATCTTTTGTACAAACCATCCTTCTAGCCCCAAAAGAATCCATCAAACATACTTTCTATGTTGTTTATGACAGATTTGGGAGGGTAATTGTTAGCTGCTAAACAGTATACGGGAATAGAAAAAGTACAGACTTTATAGTATAAGCTTCCCTCAATAGGATAATACTATATTATTCCATCCTGCAATTTTGTTTCAAATTTTCATCACAAGCTCAGCATACATACTCGAGTTCTTCTTACCAGTAGTGAGTAGGCAGCCTAGGTAGGTGATAGGGGGTTAGCCAATCTGAACCCAGTGAACTCGTGAAGAGCCATGGCTCTATTCTGAGCGACCTCTTTGGACACAATAATAAAGACTTCGAATTATTCACCCGCTGGCCCGAGTTGTCTTCATACTCTTTGATCACTTTTTGGAGCTTTCTGACAGACTTTATATCTGCCCCAGAGAAGATTAAGATATCGTCCGCGTAGGCCAAGTGTGAAACCCTTGGACACCCCGTGGAGAATAATAACCTTTATATCCAGGTTCAGAGTTAAGCCGTATGAGACTTCTGCTTAGAGCGCTTCTGCAGCAATAATGAAGAGTGATGGCGATATAGGGTCTTCTTGCCGAAGTCCACGGTTACTCTTAAAGAATCCAGAAGCTTGGCTATTGATCAGAGTCAAGAACCAAGTGTTATCTACTAGTTGCAGAATCATATTTCTCCAGGAGTCGCTAAATCCAAACTGTTTTAGGATCCTGAGCAAAAACCCCAATTCACCCAATCATATGCCTTACACATGTTAAGTTTAATGACTGCATTCCCTCCCCAATGGTCATGGTCCAGCACACTTACCATCTCTTGAGCAAGGATGAAGTTATCAACTATTTCTCTACCTCGTACGAATTCGCTTTGTTCTAATGATATGATCCGAGGGAGGATATCGACCAATCACCTTGCTAGGAGCTTTGAAAAGATATTGTACACGAAATTTCATAGGCTAATAGGGCGATAATCAGTAAAAGATTTGGGGTCTTCAGTTTTCGGGATTGGAAGCAGAAATGTACTTGTGATCGATCGAGGGAGGGCGAATCCGTCTATAAATAAGTAAACAGCTTCAAGCAAATCTGCCTTCACTATTTCCCAGCATTCCTTATAGAAAGTCGCTAGAAATCCATCTGGTCCTGGAGAGCTATTAGAATCAAGGCTTTTGACTATGTCAAAGAGTTCTTCCAAAGTTGGTTTAATAGTAAGGACTTTGTTGTCTGCTTCGAAGATGATGTTCGGGATGTTGTCGAGATACCCATCCTGGTTAGAGGTATGGCTTTGTTCAAAGATTTTGCTATAGTAGTAATTCGCCTCATTTTGTATGTCCTGGAGCTTGGTCAGGGAAGTGCCTGCTTTGTCTATGATGGAGTGAATATAGAGCCTTCGCCTCTTTGATGATACACACAAATGACAATACTTCGTGTTTCTATCTCTTTCTTCACCCTATTTGTTGCGTGCTTTCTGCTTCCAATATGCATCCTCCCTTTTGGTATGAATCTTGAGTTGTGCTTGGGCGGCCAACCATTGGGGGCGAAGAGAGGGATCAGCTTCATAAGCCGCCTCCATCACTGTCACATGATCTTCTGCCTTTTTTACCTCCTGGAAAATGTCACCGAAAGTTGAATGACTCCATCTGGAGAGAGCTCGTCTTGTAGCTCCCAATCGCAGGCCCACCCTCACCAAGCTATTAGGATGATCAATAGAATGACAAGCCTCATTGACAATAGGGATGAACTTTTCGTGTTCCTACCAGAAAGAGAGAAAGCGAAACAATTTGTTAGTGATAGTCTTCTGTCGGTTGATATTGATGAGCAAAGGAGCATGATCTGATTCCATTCTACTAAGGTGAGAGACTTCAAATTTAAGAGCCCAGTCTAGCCAGATGGGGTCCAAGAGGATCCTGTCCAACCTCGAACCTTGTTTAGGCTCACCAACTTGTTTGTCAAACCAAGTGAAGCAGTTCCCTGTGAATGGGATTTCTATAAGACTCGATGCGATTTGGAAATCTAGAAACTCCCTCATGGATGTATGGTTCGGTGGCAGGCCTCCGAATTTCTCGTCAGCATGAGTAACAACATTGAAATCTCCCCCGACCAACCACGGGAAAGGGAACTCTCTTTGACCTGCAGCAGGTGATTCCATAATGTACGCCTCCCTTCTTTAGTGTTGTCCCCATGAACAGCAGAAATGAGTGCTAGCAATGGTAACAATGGATAGGAGAAAGTGAAAGTAAGCGATTGGTCGAATGAGTCCACCAACTGAATAATAGCTTCAGATTTCGCCATTACCCATATGTTACCTTTAGGGTTGGAGATAGAGTGTTGGAAACCCATCTTCAGTTGATAGGCTAGGAGCTTATCATTAGCTACTTTGGGTTTAATAATGATTGTAAGAGTAACTCTATGAGAGCGAAATAAGGACTTCAATCTCTTAAGAGTCATTGAGTTAGCGATACCTCTAACGTTCTAACACAAGATTTTAAACATTTGAAGATCCTGGTTAAGTCTCTGTAGATTTAGAGGAGGATCGCGTGACAATTCAGTTGTGACGCTGGGTCTAGGTGGTTTGGAGCTGCCTGGAGGTTCTGAAGTTGTGATGCCATCCTCTTGCTCCGACGGGGGGTCTCCATCAACCTCCCCATCTTTGTCTCCTTCTGTAACTTGAGCTTCTGCTGACTGCTCTTCTTCGCGGTCGATGATATCTGCCCAAGTTTGGATTTTTCCTTCCTAGCCTTCGGAGGGGCTATTAGTTACAGGAACTTCTGTAGCCAAAGGAGGATTTGGTGGTAGGTTTGGCAGTTGTGGCGGTTGTGATGGGATAGGGTGTTTAACTGATTGTGCCTCTGACTCCTTATAAGTAATGAGAGCTTCTTGGTTGTCTTCTCTTGCGTGAGTTTATATTGGAGAGGAATGAGAAGTGGACCCCAGCTCCCCCTCGATATTAGTGGTAATATTATTCTCAATGTTTAATGCATCTTCTTCCTCTTGATTGATGTGATCAAACCTAATTAATGGCTCATTAACTTCCTTGCTCACCTGAACCTCCTTTAGTTTTTGAGCAGCTATAATCTCCTTACCCTTGCGAGATACTTTACAGACGTCTTTGTGATGCCCTTGATGCTTGCAAAAATTGCAGAAAATGGAAGTGTTTTCGTATTTGATCACCTGTGATATGGATCTGCCTTGGGATAAGTTGATTTGAATCTCCTTTGGAAGTATTTTACTGACATCAACTTCAACGAAAATCCTAGCAGTGCTAGGTCTAGAGATGTCTTCTGTAGCCTTGTCAATTTTAAGGGGAGTGCCAATAACAATCGCTATAGAATAGAACGCGTTTTTGGTGAAAAGTTGGTGTAGAAGGCCAGGAAAGGAGATCCACGTCGTAGCCAGCGGGGATTCTTGTGAAGGGCTAAAATCTTTGGACCAACGGAAGACCCTCATCGGAGCTCGGGCGATGAACCAAACTTCCCTAGCCCTTAGTCAGAGGAAATCCTTTTTGAGGGAGGGTCTGATTAGGATGTCCTTGGAATCTATAACACCAACTTTTACGTCACTAGCGAATTTGAAATCAATGAAAACTTTTCTAATAGCGTTAAGAGGCTTAGAGTGAGAGAACTTTCCAATGAGAGCGAAGCGGAACGGTTGGACGAGGATGTCCTTGTCGGCCTCCGAGGAAGAGACGGTGGGCATGCCTTTGGAGAAAGTGGGGGATTGAATAGCTATCGTTGGCACAGATGGGGTGGCGCCCCCCATCACTGCTTCGGTAAAGGATCTACCCTACATAACAAGCAGAGGGGGAGAGCACGATCGGCCGGGTGTTCTGGTCGTGAATGAGGACGCCGGCCCGGCCAAAGGCCAAGCCGGAATCGTAGGGAGGAAGATCTAGCTAGGGTTTCTGGGGAGATCGGCGCTACCCAGAGAGCAATTCGCCGGATATATATATATATATATATATATATATATATATATATATATATATATATATATATATGAGGAGGGAGGGATCCACATCCCCTCACTTTTGCATCCCCTATGCATCCTTATGTTAACAGCTGTTGGATCTTTGTTTAACTCATCTAATCTTAACCATTGATTTTTTAATGGTTAAGATTAGATGACTTAAACAAGATCCAATGGATGTGAAAGAGGGAATGTATGGGGGATATATATATATATATTGTGAATGAGCATTTTCTAGTCGCAGGCTCGTAATAGTACGACTAACTTAAGTACCATCACGAGTTCGCATATTTTGCAAAAACTGACCTGCATGGGTCACTACAAAAACTTGTCACGACCCGCACCCATTTTTTCGGATGCGAGACATGTCCAAGCCAGCCTACGCCGTAGAGTCGGCGGTAGAACGCTGTCAAGGCCATGATGCTCAAAATCACATAAAGAATAACTCCATTGCTCATTCACATTTCTAAAATTTATTAAATCAAATCTACAAATTATTACAAGATTTATATTTAAAGAAAAGTACAAAGTTCTTATAAGTAATGAAAATGATATCACATCTATCTACTTTCTAGGTTTTGGTCTGCAAGTACACCCGTATCTTCCATGCTAAGTGAAGCCACAGCTAACCTGAAAAATGTTGGTTTCCAGTCAGGAATGGAACAAGCACACATATGAGAAGCTATCCGAGACACAATAAAAATCATAAAACATGAAAATATCATATGAGAAGTGAAGAAGGAGAGTAGACTAGTACATGTCATATCTAGAAATAAAGTGTAAGGATACAACATGATATATCGACTAGAACTAAATATGAAAAACATGGTGACCCGACAAGTGTGAAGATATAAGATGAACAACTGAAAAAGGAAACAAGACCTAACTACGTGTGTTAAAATATCAAGTTCGACATGTGAACAGCTAAGGGATAAATACGGCACCCTACACGTGTCATGTGCAGCTGCTATCAGTCAAGATTAGACATTTTGGGGGATAGAAAGGCTAGTTCACATGTTTACTAAGTTATTTTCCCGCCCAGCTAGTACTCATGGAATCAAGTCGCAAGCATGACAATCAAGGAGTATAAATAATCCATGACACTAATATCCGTGTAACGAGCGTGTTAACAAGTAGAAAAGACATATGTATAACATGTAAATGAAACTATTAGAATCGAAAGCAATCAATATATGTACTTGCCTTGAGTTGGTTGCAATTGACGCACGGTATGATTGTGTTGGCACAAAATATTCATAGATGCCAAAAGTATGCAAGATGATCTCAATCGATGGAACAGATCATGCCGTTGAGTCCAGAACAGTCAATTTAGCTAGGAACAATATGAAGAAGTCCAAAACCAAACTAACGACATAAAAATAACAACATAAAAATAAACCTAGTGAACCTGTCCCCAATAGTCCAAAACCAAACTAACAACATAAAAATAAACAAAAAATAAAATAAAAACCAAGCCTATCGGAATTGGGCCCAATATTACCCAAAAAGTAACAAAATAAACAAAAGAAAAGAAAGGCAGAGTAAAGATTTAGAGAGAGAAGAGAGAATTTCCTCTTCTGTGAGTTGTAAGAGCGTGAGAGAGGAGACTGTGAGAGATCGAGAGCGAGCGGAAAGGAAGAGGAGAACGAGAGGGGAGAGGGTTTTCGGTCATCAGCGGAGAACGGAGCTCACCAGTTGGTACGCGCACGGAGAGGCGAGCACGCGCGACCCTGGTCACGGTGGTGGACTGCTAGGCTGAACAAAGGAGGGTCGCAGCTCGGCTCGACCCTAGTCGAGGTACGAAGAAGAATTTTGGCTCCGATAATCATCGGCATAGCCACGACGGTGACGCGGCCACGCCGAGCGCTTGGAGATGCGGCGCTCGGTTCCTCGCGACGCTTGACACGGAGGCCCGACGAACTGGTGCGACGACGAGGTTTGAGAGGGGAAAGAGGTGGGCTAACAGGGTTGGCTTCTCGGCTGTTCGAGGCCCGATCACCGACGAAGAGGGAAGGTTCGCACGGAACCTACAGATCTACGGTAAGTATTTGTTGCGGTGGTGATGGTGTAGGTAGTGGTTGTTACGATGGCGTCATTGAAGTCGATGGTCGGGGAGTCGGTACAGGGGCGAGGGGGTTTGTGGAAGAGGAGGCTGACTCGGACGACGAATGACTGTGCAGTTGCCGGTGAGGTGGCGTGCTGGTGGTGTGTGCAGGGGATCAGGATAGAGCGCAGAGAGCGGTCGGACTGTGTCACGACCCGTTACCCAAATTGTTGGGCCGGGCCGAGCCATGTCCAGCCTACGCTTAAGATAAAGCGCAGTAAGCTGTTCTAGAGATAACAAGATAAGACTAAATGTGCTAACAATTCTATAAGTGAAGAAGAATCATAAATGCTCCAAACACAAAAGTCGTCTCATATATAGAAATAAGTCCAAAGTACAAGTCTGAAATGTAAAACTGGATACATGTCCAGTTACAAAATGATAGAGTCTAATACATGACTACACTAAGTATCCCAAGTAGCTAAGCAAACTAGACGAGTCTCCCCGCAGGAACATCCTCGTAAAGCATAGCCGGGTCCTCGGCAGTAACTCCATAGTATGAGTCGCAGAGTAACTCCTCCTCAGTAAGTATACCTACAACGTTATCCTGTCAGGACGGGAGCAAGTACAACCTCTACAACTAAAGTACTGAACATATAATGAAAGAGATGTACAACAAGGAACATGGTGTGATAAGTCTATAAACAGGAAATACTGGAAACATGGCCTCATGGTACAACTGGGATCATGGTATCATAGTAACATAGGAAACATGGCATATCATAGTCTATCATGGCAAGGACACACATGTCATAGAGACAGATGTATATGTAATGTTTAAAACTGTAGCAGGTACGTGATCGGTCAATAGGTGTACAATGTACTGAGGCACAATGTAAATAAAATGTACATACGTACAAGTGTAAAGGCGATATATGTACACACGTACAAATACAGCTTGGAGAGTAAGGCCTACGGCGCAGTATCATATAAAATGTAACTTTGCTCGGTACTGAAGAGGGGGTATGATCACGTACGCTACTATCAGTTTCCCCATAACCCGTTATTTAACATGTGGGAGATACGAGAGCAGTAAAAACATGTGAGAGATACTGGAAGCAGTATAAGCATGACAGGTACTGGGAGCAGTATAAAACATGTGAAGACATAACTTGCTACCTCAAGGATCAGTCTTTTAACAGGGTTAATACATGTTCTAGCATTACAAGACAGTAAATGAGTATGTAGATGTACTTGCCTCTAGCAAAACAAGCTACGATAAAAGTGCTATGGTTGTCTGGTAACTCGTCACTGTAGCAATAAATACAATAAACTTAGCTTTACACTAAGCTAAAACACTAGGACACTAATCTGGTAAAACACGACTTGTGATTGGGCACCTAGCCAAAATAATGACTTTGGCATAGGAGACTAATGTGGGGGTGACACACTATGTTAACTAACATTCTAGGGTCTTTACACTAGTGAGGGATAGGGTTCAATACGGCTAAAACTCCAAAAATAGCACAAAAGCTACAAGTCGTAATTAATCAATAAATAAATCAAAAGATCATTGTGTTCTAACAATTTTAGAGATAGGCAAAAAGTCTAGTTTTTCTTAAAGTAAAGTACCAAGGTGATCCTTGTTAATCATAGAAATTTATTATAATTTTTCTGGAATTTATTAACCAGTACAAATATTTTATAAAAATCAGTTTTCCTAAGTATACAGAAAGTGAGTTTTGGTTTCATATGCCAAACTAGTGGCAAAATAGTAAATTAATTACTACAAAATTATACTAAATTAGTCAACTTAACAAAGTATCTAAAAACTATTTTTCCACAATTTTAGCAATACTTTAAGTATTTTTAGAAAATCAAAAACAGCAATGTACATAATAATTAATTATCTGCGTATTGTGCCCATGTATATAATTTGAACCAAAGTTCAAATACAGGACCCAAGGCCATGAATCAAGTCCAATATGACTTGAACAGGTCTTGAATGTGTGAAAACGCATTTGAGCCCAAATACCCATGCTAGGCTTGGACATCAAATGGTTGCAGTAATTTAAATACAATAAAATATAAGTTGGTAATAGTCAAAATAAATATTATTATTTTAATAAGGTGAAGTTTTACATTTTAACTATACAAGTATGAACATTATTTTATATAATTATTTTACACTAAGCTAAGTAAAACACACATAGGAAATATATATATATAAATATAGGGATATTTATATATATAGGAAAATGCTTACTATATTATTGTATATATATATATATACAAATATATGTATATATACATACATATAAGAAAAATACTTAACTATATAATATATATATATATATATACAAAATTAATGTATACATATACATATAATAGTATATATATAATAATATATATACACAAGAAAATATATAAATATATATGTATACATAATACATATATATATGTATATATACATAGAATAATAAAATACAAGAGAATAAAGTATATATACAAATATACATAAGAAAAACAGTAGGTATATATACTAAAATTCAGTATATATAAATATATATATATATATATATATATATATATATATATATATATATATATATATATATATATATATATATATATATATATACATATACATATAAAGAAAAAAGAAAAAGAAAAAGGAAAAAGAAAAGAAAAGAAAAGGAAAGAGAAGCAGGGGGGGGGGGATTCGAACTCGGGCCAGCGCGGGGGGGGGGGGGGGGGGGATTCTTGAGCGGGTCGGGCTGGCCAGGGGGTCAGCCCGTTAGTTTTGTTAGAGTTTAGGATTTTTGTTAGTTTTATTTTAGGTTTTGAATTATTATACATATATAAAAAAATAATAATAATCCTGTGTCCTGACAGTTAGGGACACAGGAGTCCATGTGTCGGGTTGATTCACGACACGCACGACACGCGTTTGCCGTGTCCGCACTTACCACTAGATTCGTCTAGGCTGGGCGAGTCTGTGTCCGTGTACACGAGACACAAATCGAAGGGAGGGGGAGTGACACGTACGTGTCCGACGGGGTTGGCTGCTGTCGAGGAGGCGATCGGCGGCTGGGGGCGTCGGTGGCGTGGCGGAGTGGTGGCGCTGGGGTCGGCTCGTCGAGGCGAAGCTAATGGTGGTGGAGACAGTCGGCGAGGACGAGCGGCGAGGCGGCGCTAGGGTGGTCGCCGGAGTTAGGGTTAGGGCTAGGGTTTTTGTTAGATGGGCGGAGCTACGGTGGTCGTGGTGGTCGGGGAAAGTGGTAGTTAGGTCGGGGGGAACGAGGGGAGTTTAAATAGGCTCTTAGGTCGGTCGGGGGGCAGCCGGATTCGACGGAGGCAGCGTCGGTGAGTCGGTCGGGCAGGCGGGCTGGTCGTCGGGGTTAGGTTAGGGTAAATTACAGTAGGGTCCCCTAGAATTAGGAAATTACAAATAGGTCCCCGCAGTAATATATGCAAATAAAATTTGCATAAAACAAATAAGAATTTGCAAACTGATATCTAAACAATTTAATAATTACAAAATGCATTAAAAACATTTTAGAAAATTACAAATTGATATTAAAATAATTTGAAAAATTGCAAAACAATATTTTTGTATTTAAAAACTTATTTAAAATTATTTAAAAATTCTAAAAAAATTCCTAAAATTCCTAATAATTAATTAAGGCTATAAATGACACTTAAAAATTAATTAACACTAATTTAACTAGAATTTGAAAAACAGGGGCTTACAAGTCTTCCCTCCTTGAAAAATTTCGTCCTCGAAATTCACAGGGATTGAAGACCCGACAATATTCTAACATAGCAAGCAATGCAACATATGACTAAGGCTACGATCAAAACTAACCTCCCGAAATCTGTTCCGGCTCCGGCTCAAGGACTAGGCTATAAGTCTTCCCCTGGGGTCCCTTGGCTACTGGGCAGTCCCGAATCTGATGGATGGCAGACCCACAAGCTAAACACTGTCCTAACCTCTTCCTGCAGACGACGAATTCATGCCCTGGTCTTCCGCAGAAAGAACATATGGCTCCCTTCTGCTGCTGCTGCTGTCGGGGTCCCGAGGCTCTAACTGGCGGGGTCTGATGATGTGATGTAGGGGAATGGTAGGTCTGCTGGGGTGGCGTCGGCGCTCTCTGCTGAAAAGCCTGACGCTTGGACGGTCCCTCATGGTGTACAGAAGCCGGCCTCTTGTTAGACAGAAGACGCTCCTCAATGCTCCGGGCTAACTCTAGGCTCTGGTAGTAGTCAGTCGTACCGTTCGCCACTATAAGAATGCCAATGTCTGGAACTAGACCATGGCAAAACCTACGGGTCATCTCCTCTGGATCAGCAACCAGACTAGGAGCAAAATGGCTCAGGCGACTAAACTCTCCCGCATAGTCATCAACAGAACGGTTCCCCTGCTGGACGTTCTGGAATCGTAGCCCCATGGCTACTCTAGCAGCGGTCGAGAAGAACTTCTTCTTGAACTGGGTCTTGAACTGGTCCCAGGTGGCTCTACCTCTCGCGAACAACGGCTCATTCCTGAACCAGACTCCGGCTAAGTCTATCAGCAGAAATCCTGCTGCCTCGACCTGAAGGTCATCCGGCATCCTAACTCCCAGAAGCTTCCTCTCTACAGAATCTAGCCAGTCATCAGCTACTACTATGCCCTCAGTCCCTGAGAACTCCTTGGGATTCAGACCCATGAAGTCCTTGACCGTCCCCGCTCTCTGCCGCGGCTCTACATGTGGTGGGGCCACGGGACGTCCCTCAGAACGCTCCATGCTCTGGCGGAGTAGGGTAGTCTGCTCCTGATGGGTTGTTAGGAACCCCTGGATCAGTGTGAGCAGCTGGTTCCCGTCGAGTGTGACGGAAGCCTGGGTAGGTATAGTGATAGGGGGTGGTGGAAGTATCGGGTCCTGCTGGGCCTGGGATGTGGAAGGTGGTATCTGGGTCTGTGGATCTGTGGAGTGGGAGAATGTGGTAGGTGGAGGTGCATCAGTCAACTGGTCAGCTGACTGGATATGGAGGGTCCCATTCTCGGGGGGTAACATGCTGGGACGAACGAGTAAGCACCATCTAAATTACACATAAAAGGCTTATAAGGACTTATTTAAAGTAAGCAATCATATGCAAGAAAATCTAATTATAATAGCAAACATGTGATATATTTCCTATGTTGCAATCCTAGCATTCCTCTAGGTGTTCTAAGCGTCTTTCCTAATGTTGTCTAATTACCTTAAGTTCCTAATTGCAGGTATGCTTGGTACAATAACGTAACCAAACAGTTTAGTCAGGACCTGCATGGGCCGCCAAAAAAACATGTCACGACCCGTTACCCAAATTGTTGGGCCGGGCCGAGCCATGTCCAGCCTACGCTTAAGATAAAGCGCAGTAAGCTGTTCTAGAGATAACAAGATAAGACTAAATGTGCTAACAATTCTATAAGTGAAGAAGAATCATAAATGCTCCAAACACAAAAGTCGTCTCATATATAGAAATAAGTCCAAAGTACAAGTCTGAAATGTAAAACTGGATACATGTCCAGTTACAAAATGATAGAGTCTAATACATGACTACACTAAGTATCCCAAGTAGCTAAGCAAACTAGACGAGTCTCCCCGCAGGAACATCCTCGTAAAGCATAGCCGGGTCCTCGGCAGTAACTCCATAGTATGAGTCGCAGAGTAACTCCTCCTCAGTAAGTATACCTACAACGTTATCCTGTCAGGACGGGAGCAAGTACAACCTCTACAACTAAAGTACTGAACATATAATGAAAGAGATGTACAACAAGGAACATGGTGTGATAAGTCTATAAACAGGAAATACTGGAAACATGGCCTCATGGTACAACTGGGATCATGGTATCATAGTAACATAGGAAACATGGCATATCATAGTCTATCATGGCAAGGACACACATGTCATAGAGACAGATGTATATGTAATGTTTAAAACTGTAGCAGGTACGTGATCGGTCAATAGGTGTACAATGTACTGAGGCACAATGTAAATAAAATGTACATACGTACAAGTGTAAAGGCGATATATGTACACACGTACAAATACAGCTTGGAGAGTAAGGCCTACGGCGCAGTATCATATAAAATGTAACTTTGCTCGGTACTGAAGAGGGGGTATGATCACGTACGCTACTATCAGTTTCCCCATAACCCGTTATTTAACATGTGGGAGATACGAGAGCAGTAAAAACATGTGAGAGATACTGGAAGCAGTATAAGCATGACAGGTACTGGGAGCAGTATAAAACATGTGAAGACATAACTTGCTACCTCAAGGATCAGTCTTTTAACAGGGTTAATACATGTTCTAGCATTACAAGACAGTAAATGAGTATGTAGATGTACTTGCCTCTAGCAAAACAAGCTGCGATAAAAGTGCTATGGTTGTCTGGTAACTCGTCACTGTAGCAATAAATACAATAAACTTAGCTTTACACTAAGCTAAAACACTAGGACACTAATCTGGTAAAACACGACTTGTGATTGGGCACCTAGCCAAAATGATGACTTTGGCATAGGAGACTAATGTGGGGGTGACACACTATGTTAACTAACATTCTAGGGTCTTTACACTAGTGAGGGATAGGGTTCAATACGGCTAAAACTCCAAAAATAGCACAAAAGCTACAAGTCGTAATTAATCAATAAATAAATCAAAAGATCATTGTGTTCTAACAATTTTAGAGATAGGCAAAAAGTCTAGTTTTTCTTAAAGTAAAGTACCAAGGTGATCCTTGTTAATCATAGAAATTTATTATAATTTTTCTGGAATTTATTAACCAGTACAAATATTTTATAAAAATCAGTTTTCCTAAGTATACAGAAAGTGAGTTTTGGTTTCATATGCCAAACTAGTGGCAAAATAGTAAATTAATTACTACAAAATTATACTAAATTAGTCAACTTAACAAAGTATCTAAAAACTATTTTTCCACAATTTTAGCAATACTTTAAGTATTTTTAGAAAATCAAAAACAGCAATGTACATAATAATTAATTATCTGCGTATTGTGCCCATGTATATAATTTGAACCAAAGTTCAAATACAGGACCCAAGGCCATGAATCAAGTCCAATATGACTTGAACAGGTCTTGAATGTGTGAAAACGCATTTGAGCCCAAATACCCATGCTAGGCTTGGACATCAAATGGTTGCAGTAATTTAAATACAATAAAATATAAGTTGGTAATAGTCAAAATAAATATTATTATTTTAATAAGGTGAAGTTTTACATTTTAACTATAAAAGTATGAACATTATTTTATATAATTATTTTACACTAAGCTAAGTAAAACACACATAGGAAATATATATATATAAATATAGGGATATTTATATATATAGGAAAATGCTTACTATATTATTGTATATATATATATATACAAATATATGTATATATACATACATATAAGAAAAATACTTAACTATATAATATATATATATATATATATACAAAATTAATGTATACATATACATATAATAGTATATATATAATAATATATATACACAAGAAAATATATAAATATATATGTATACATAATACATATATATATGTATATATACATAGAATAATAAAATACAAGAGAATAAAGTATATATACAAATATACATAAGAAAAACAGTAGGTATATATACTAAAATTCAGTATATATAAATATATATATATATATATATAAATATATATATACATATACATATAAAAGAAAAAAGAAAAAGAAAAAGGAAAAAGAAAAGAAAAGAAAAGGAAAGAGAAGCAGGGGGGGGGGGGGATTCGAACTCGGGCCAGCGCGGGGGGGGGGGGGGATTCTTGAGCGGGTCGGGCTGGCCAGGGGGTCAGCCCGTTAGTTTTGTTAGAGTTTAGGATTTTTGTTAGTTTTATTTTAGGTTTTGAATTATTATACATATATAAAAAAAATAATAATTATCCTGTGTCCTGACAGTTAGGGACACAGGAGTCCATGTGTCGGGTTGATTCACGACACGCACGACACGCGTTTGCCGTGTCCGCACTTACCACTAGATTCGTCTAGGCTGGGCGAGTCTGTGTCCGTGTACACGAGACACAAATCGAAGGGAGGGGGAGTGACACGTACGTGTCCGACGGGGTTGGCTGCTGTCGAGGAGGCGATCGGCGGCTGGGGGCGTCGGTGGCGTGGCGGAGTGGTGGCGCTGGGGTCGGCTCGTCGAGGCGAAGCTAATGGTGGTGGAGACAGTCGGCGAGGACGAGCGGCGAGGCGGCGCTAGGGTGGTCGCCGGAGTTAGGGTTAGGGCTAGGGTTTTTGTTAGATGGGCGGAGCTACGGTGGTCGTGGTAGTCGGGGAAAGTGGTAGTTAGGTCGGGGGGAACGAGGGGAGTTTAAATAGGGTCTTAGGTCGGTCGGGGGGCAGCCGGATTCGGCGGGGGCAGCGTCGGTGAGTCGGTCGGGCAGGCGGGCTGGTCGTCGGGGTTAGGTTAGGGTAAATTACAGTAGGGTCCCCTAGAATTAGGAAATTACAAATAGGTCCCCGCAGTAATATATGCAAATAAAATTTGCATAAAACAAATAAGAATTTGCAAACTGATATCTAAACAATTTAATAAATTACAAAATGCATTAAAAACATTTTAGAAAATTACAAATTGATATTAAAATAATTTAAAAAATTGCAAAACAATATTTTTGTATTTAAAAACTTATTTAAAATTATTTAAAAATTCTAAAAAAATTCCTAAAATTCCTAATAATTAATTAAGGCTATAAATGACACTTAAAAATTAATTAACACTAATTTAACTAGAATTTGAAAAACAGGGGCTTACAGACTGTAGGCGCTCAGGGAGATGGCGGAGGAAAAGTCGGCCGTTGGTGGTGGCTGCGGGGACGGGTGATGATGATGACCATGATAGGGTGGTCGGACACGAGGGAGGGGAGTCGGGGCAACCCCGGGCGGTAGTGGTCGGGGAACCCTGGCATCCACGGGATAGGGCAGCGACAAGGTGGTCGGCCATAGAAATTAGGGGTAGGGTTAGGGTTAGAATTAAGGATTTGGGGATTATGCTGTATCGGGGTTGTCGACACCGCGGTAAAAGAATTTGTAAATGTAAAAGAATAGTGGAAGGGGTGGTGATGGACACGGGCACGGTGCACAATACGATGAGATGTTTGTGTTGTTGATGGAATTTGTGGAAAGAAAACAAAAGGAAGCCACCCTTTATATAGGGTTTGGAGGTTTTCTAGATAGGAAAGGATTATGAATCCAATATTGATCGAATCTTTCATAACTTAAATTAATATATCAAATATAACCAAATCAATAATGATTCCAAAATAATATTTAATGCTTATCCTCTAATAGATTTAAATAATATTTCATGCAGGTCTATCCTAATGACACTTAGGCAAATAAGTGTTATTGGGGGACCAGCGAAAGCTAAGGAAAACTCATCACAGCATAGGAACCGCGGGAAAATGGTTTATGGTTTATGAAAATGGTTTATGGTTTATGAAAATGGTTTATGGTTTATGAAAATGGTTTATGATTTATGATTAATGGTTTATGGTTTATGGTTTATGGTTTATGGTTATTGATGGTTAAAATATTTTAAAAATTTGATTTACTTATGATTTTAGGATAGCTTATAATTTTTATAGGATATAGCAATCAACAGTTTATTTCTTTTGCAGGACGGTCGCCACGACGAACGCTGGGACTAGTGAGCAGCCTGCACCCAGTGCGCATGAGCAGCTTCCACCGCCTCCGCCTCAGCCGCTTTCCCCGACGATGACGTTTGACGGCACGCAGGTGATGGCCATGTTTCAGTAATTCATGGAGGCCCAGAATCAACAGGCTGTGCAGTTTAGAGAGGCTCAGAGTCAGCAGGCCGCACAGTTCAGAGAGACCGTTGTCGACGCACTCAGGACCAGAGAGCTAGCTCTACCAGCACCGCCAGCACCGCCGGCACCAGTAGAGCCGAGGCCAGGGTCTGCCAAGGACTATCAGTTCCTCTGCCCAATGGATTTCTGGGGCGATGAGGGAATAGTCTACGCAGACGAATGGCTGGAGAATGCTGAACGGTCATTGAAGATGGCAAGGATCCCGGATGATTTGAAAGTCGAAGTTGCGAGCATGCGACTTTTCGACATCGCTAGGGCTTGGTAACGGAAGGAGCCCCAGTTAGCAGAGCCCGAAGTTTCCTGGAAGGACTTCAAGCTGCTATTCAAGGAAAAGTTCTTCCCGGATGTGGAGCGGGACGAGCTTAGGATACAATTTGAAGCATTGCAACAGGGAAGTATGTCAGTGGCCCAGTATACATCCGAGTTCATCCGACTCAGCAGGTTCGCAGAGAACCTAGTCAGCACGCCGAAGGAGAGGGCCTGGAAGTTCAAGAAAGGCCTCACCAGGGAGCTGCGTCATGCAGTAGCTATTAGTCAGGCCACTACCTATGCGAGCATCCTTAAAGTTGCTCAGGGAGTGGAGAAGGAAATGGATCCGAAGCTCAAGCGGGACAGAGATATTGGAGCCAGCAGTTCCCAGGGTCCACCGAAGTGGGCCGACACTCAGCAGAGGCCACCTCAGCATCAGTATCGTGTTCGAGAACTGACATCACCGAGGCAGCAGAGACAGATCCAGACCCCGGTGTACTTTTCTTGTGTATACTGCAAGAGACCGGGACACCGTGGCGAGGAATGCCGCATGAAGTTAGGGCAGTGTTTGGTTTGTGGATCTGCCACTCACCAAGTGAGAGATTGCCCTGCAGCTTTCACTCGTCAGGGGCCAGTACCTGAGCAGCAGCAGGAGGACCCAGTTTATGAGGATCAGTAGTAGCTGCAGGAGCGCAGCCAAATGGACCATTATCTTTTTTTTACTTGCTTGTAGTAGCTGTATTTCTTTGTATTGCCTATTTTGAGACTTGTCTCTGAGATTTTCTGCATTTACAGTCTTTCCTATTGTCTAGTGGCTACTTGTTAGTCCTTGTTATTTTTGCTCCATAAATAAATCATTTAGTTTTCTGGTTACCTTTAATAAATTTTGTTTGATTTTATACATTGCAAAACCCTTAAAATTTCGAGGACGAAATTTTTGTAAGGGGGGTAGATTTGTAACTCCCAAAATCATGTTTGGTAAATTTGAGGATTTTTCTAATTTTTCTTGAATTTAAAATATTATTCTTACAAAAATATAATTTCGATTGAATTAGTTAATTTCGGGTGTTAAAAATTTTTCTCAATTTGAAGAGTATTGTTGGATACTATTTTTGAAATCATTGATTCGATTATTGTAAGAATTTTCTAATGGAAATACATGAAATAATTGTTTTGTTAATCAAACAAATTTTTGTAGTTAAATTCTATTACTACATGATAGTTATATTTGATTTTATTTCTGCTAATTTCTTGATTTCTGTTTTAACTTAAATAGCTTAATGGTGCTAAATAATAGAAAATTGTGTATTTCCAATATTGTTACTGTTTTGTAATTAATTAGTAACCATTAATTGTATTAAAGAATTAATTATTATTTTCGAATTTATTTAATATGATTTTATTGGAGAGAATGGTAATTATTTTATTAACAGTTGAAATTTTGTAATTAGGAAATTTATTTTGAAAACTGTTTTAAATTCTGTTTAACTGTTGATATTTGAAAATCTGTTGGATCCATTGGAGGGAGTGTTTGAAAGTTGGATTTTTAAATCAGTAAATTTTGGAATCTATTCCTATCTGGGAGATTAGACTTTGAATTCTGTCTTGTGAAAAAAAATTTTGAATTTGAATTTTTGAAATCTATTTTTCTTTTGATCTGGTTAAAATTATTTGAAATGTTGGAGGAAATCATTTGGATTTTGAAAAACCTTATTTGAATTTAATTGCCTCTAACTAATTCTGTTACAATCTATCTAATTTACCCCTAGATCTACTCCTAATTACAGCACTGCCATTTTATTTTACCTCCAGATCTACACGTATTTACCTACTGTGCCACTCACACACACATATTATTTTACTATATATTACACGCAGCCCAATACATTTCTGACAGCACAGTACACCTCACTCAATTCCTCTCTGACACGTCATCTCATCTCTCTCTCCTCTCTTCTCTCTCTCCTCTCTGGAGGAGGCCGACCCGCCGGAGTTCGACCACCGTCGTCATCGCCGGAGCACCACAGCACCTCGCCGTCACCTCGATCCTCGTGCCACCGCCTCTGTTCTCGACCCGCGTGCCTTGCTTCGAGCAGTGAGCCATCTCGAAGACCCCGCCACCGCCGAGCCCGAGGAGACCCCGTCTCGATCCCAGTTCCTCGTCGTCGTCCCCAGACCGTGTAGCCGCCGCCACAGGAGTTCCTCGCCGATCTCGACGAAGCTTCCATCATCGTGTCCAGATCGGACACGGGTCCATCAGATCCGCCAAGGAGTCCACGAGCCGTCGCCATCATTGCTGCTCGGACCTCAGCACCTCGTCGCAGTGGATCGACTTCCTCTTCAGGCTGGTAAGCTTTCGTTCTTTCTCGACCCTTCTTCTTTTCTGGTACTGGATATTACGGTTTCATTTTGGGGCTGTGGGGAGTCTAACCTAGGGTTTCCGAACTAGAAGACGAAGTGGAGAGCAATATTTAGGGTTAGGGTTTCCTGAACCTAACCTAGGGTTGTGGAAGCTCGGGAAGACCTAGAGATCTAGGGTTTCTGACTAGATTTGGGACTAGGGTTTTGTGGGCCATGGCTGGATAATTAGGGTTTCGACCTAGATCTAGGGTTGGGGCTGGAGCTAAGGAAGAAGATGGCCAGATCTAGGGTTCTGATCTAGAGTTTTGGGGCCATGAGAAGACGAAGACCTTGGGTTAGGGTTTCGGGTTGGGGTTTCAGAGGAAGAAGATGAGGGGGAATGGGTGGTTTGCCCGTCGGAGAAGAAGAGTTGGGGCTGGCCATGGAGAAGAACTACTAGGGTTTCGGGTTAGGGTTGAAGAGGGAAGAAGAAGCTGGAGGAGGAAGACGAGGAAGTGTTAGGGTTAGGGTTTACTCGGGGTAGCCGGAGAAGGCGAGTTCTCTCGCCGGAGCAGATGAAGTTTCGTCGGCGAAGACGACGACACGTCAGCTCTTCTCTCGACTCTTCGGTGGATCTGGAAGAATCCAGTGAATGAGAAGAGAGAGAATGAGAAATGAGAATTAATATCTGATGAAGAACAGGCCGGGTTGCTGGGCCACAGTCGATGGGCTGTTTGATTTAAGAATAAAATTAAGTTTTATTTTATTGTTAACAGAGAGGTCGTGCTGAGTCTTTGGGCCGAGAGAAATTGGGCTCTGGGCCAGTGAGCGGGCTGAGTTTACGGGCTGATTGTTTAAATAATATTAAGTTTAGTTATTAGTAAATAGGCTGGGTTTGTGGGCTGTAACAGAGTTGGGCTGGGCTTAACAGGAAAGGCTGATTTTTGTTAATTGTTTAATTCCTGTTAACTAGTATTAGTGTAGTTATCAGTTATTTTTCCTCATATAAACTGTAGATAAATAATTGTTAATTTCTAGTAATTCACTAGATACACTTTAAAGTATTTTTATTTCTTAATAGTCATTTAAAATATTTACTGCTGGTTTATATATATAATTGATGATTTAACTAGTAAATATGTCTTTAAGCCAAAGCTATTTTTATAAAGTCTACTAAATTATTTTCATAGTAGTTAATTAGTTTATAGTTAGCAATATTCAAGTTTGATTAATAATTTCTTATAAATGTATGTTTTGTTAAAAATAATATTTATGTTTTAGTATGTATTTTCCTGCTAATTAATCATAGTAAATCAAAAGTATTTATGAAAACCTTATAATGTTATAATATACTTGTATTTATGGTGATTAAAACTATAATGTTTTCTAAAATATAGTTAAGGATATTTGAAGCTATATATATATATATAAATGTTAACTAGTATATGAATAGTTAGTAATATAGTTGGCTATTAGTCATTATTCAAAACCCTAAATAACTTGTACAAATATAACAGGTGAATCATTGCAACCATGCAGTACTATTCTCGTGCAACCGAACCGAGACAAGTACACTGACTTGACTTGTACCTTGTTTTCTGTCTTACCTTCATGTGCCATGTTCTCATATCGGACACGAATTACACACGATTGTCTTGTCCCATTGTTCATTGGTTGTGCGTCATTGTTTATTGCGGGGATTGGGGGAAATATTAGCTTTTGTGTGACCACACCCAACATAGATATTGTAGATAGCCTAATCGTACACGTCACGTACGATGAAGCCGTACCTTGTAGAATTGACTCATTGCCTCATTGATTGATTGATTGCTCCTAAGCCGGTCACACATTAGTTTTAATATTTCAAAATTGTCACAATTGCATATTGATTGTCGTGATTCATTGCCTTGTACATTGATAGCCGTGTTCATTGTCTAGCATATTGATTGTCATCCTTTACCTGCAGTTTTACATTTCATTTCTGGTACCACAGTTCAGTTTCATTTCATGTTCTAGTTTTCTGGTATTCTAGTTTCACCTTGTACTCTGGATCACAGATTACATTGTATATTGTCTAGTCAGGGTTGTACTTTGCTCTTTTCCTGATAGGATCGTTGCAGGTGAGTGGGAGATTACATGGAGCTGGTGATTGCTTGGATATTGCAGCTTTTTATTATTTTATTTATTTTTTGGAGATTGTATCTTAGAGATTCATTATTGTATATTATTTTATTGGACCGGATTTGTATCCGACTGAGTTTGTATTTTAAAATATTTGATGGATATTGGTGATTTCTGGGAACGTTATAAAAGCTGTGTTTGTTTACATTACATTGTGACTTTGAGTTTTCCTTAGTATTGTACAGCTTACTTCGTTGTGTCCAACGACGAAGGCTGGGCGTGTCCGACTCGTATTCGATTATTTGGGAGCGGGGCGTGACATGTTTTTAGTGGTGGCCCATGCAGGTCTATCCTAATGACACTTAGGCAAATAAGTGTTGTTGGGGGACCAGCGAAAGCTAAGGAAAACTCATCACAGCATAGGAACCGCGGAAAAACGGTTTATGGTTTATGAAAATGGTTTATGGTTTATGAAAATGGTTTATGGTTTATGAAAATGGTTTATGATTTATGATTAATGGTTTATGGTTATTGATGGTTAAAATATTTTGAAAATTTGATTTACTTATGATTTAGGATAGCTTATGATTTTTATAGGATATAGCAATCAACAGTTTATTTCTTTTGCAGGACGGTCGCCACGACGAATGTTGGGACTAGTGAGCAGCCTGCACCCAGTGCGTATGAGCAGCTTCTACCGCCTCCGCCTCAGCCGCTTTCCCCGACGATGACGTTTGACGGCACGCAGGTGATGGCCATGTTTTAGCAATTCATGGAGGCCCAGAATCAACAGGCTGCGCAGTTCAGAGAGGCTCAGAGTCAGCAGGCCGCACAGTTCAGAGAGACCGTTGTCGACGCACTCAGGACCAGAGAGCTAGCTCTACCAGCACCGCCAGCACCGCCGGCACCAGCAGAGCCGAGGCCAGGGTCTGCCAAGGACTATCAGTTCCTCTGCCCAATAGATTTCTGGGGCGATGAGGGAATAGTCTACGCAGACGAATGGCTGGAGAATGCTGAACGGTCATTGAAGATGGCAAGGATCCCGGATGATTTGAAAGTCGAAGTTGCGAGCATGCGACTTTTCGACATCGCTAGGGCTTGGTACCGGAAGGAGCCCCAGTTAGCAGAGCCCGGAGTTTCCTGGAAGGACTTCAAGCTGCTATTCCAGGAAAATTTCTTCCCGAATGTGGAGCGAGACGAGCTTAGGATGTAATTTGAAGCATTGCAGCAGGGGATTGTCAGTGGCCCAGTATACATCCGAGTTCACCCGACTCAGCAGGTTCGCAGAGAACCTAGTCAGCACGTCGAAGGAGAGGGCCTGGAAGTTCAAGAAAGGCCTCACCAGGGAGCTGCGTCATGCAGTAGCTATTAGTCAGGCCACTAGCTATGCGAGCATCCTTAAAGTTGCTCAGGGAGTGGAGAAGGAAATGGATCCGAAGCTCAAGCGGGACAGAGATATTGGCGCCAGCAGTTCCCAGGGTCCACCGAAGCGGGCCGACACTCAGCAGAGGCCACCTCAGCATCAGCATCATGTTTGAGCACCGACATCACCGAGGCAGCAGAGACAGATCCAGACCCCGGTGTACTTTTCTTGTGCATACTGCAAGAGACCGGGACACCGTGGCAAGGAATGCCGTATGAAGTTAGGGCAGTGTTTGGTTTGTGGATCTGCCACTCACCAAGTGAGAGATTGCCCTGCAGCTTTCACTCGTCAGGGGCCAGTACCAGAGCAGCAGCAGGAGGACCCAGTTTATGAGGATCAGTAGTAGCTGCAGGAGCGCAGCCAAATGGACCGTTATCTTTTTTTTACTTGCTTGTAGTAGCTGTATTTCTTTGTATTGCCTATTTTGAGACTTGTCTCTGAGTTTTCCTGCATTTACAGTCTTTCCTATTGTCTAGTGGCTACTTGTTAGTATAACACCCTGTTTTCTGAAATTAGGGTATTTTGGTAAATTACTAGATTTTATTTGAGATTATGTGATTTTAATATTATTTAATCATGGTTAAGTACTATGATTAGCCCCTAACCTATCTCACCCTAATCTAGAGGTTAGCTACTAACCTAGAAGTTAGAGGATGGATAATTGGTCATGGGTTAAAGCAATGAAAATATCTAGATATTTACAAAATGGATATTTTGCTTGAAACCCTCAAAAATATCCCAACTTTAGCACCAAAGTCTTGCCTTCACCATGAAGGAAAGGGCAAGGACACCCCCCCTGCCATGGCCGGCCAAGGACACCCCCCTAGCAGCCACACCATTCTATATAACCTTATCAAATCATTCATGAACATTTTACATGAATTTTAATCCTACAAAATCCCATTTCCTTCAAACCTACACAACTTGATCATTTTTGATCCAAATCACCTCTAGTCTTTTGCATTGGGACCCTACAACATCAAGGGTGCTAAGGGAGGCTAGCAATCCAGATTTCATGAGCTTTGGACATCACCAAGTGGAAGGAAGCACACCCCCTCTTTATTGATTTTCCCTTGGAATTGCACAATTAGGTAAATGCCCTCAAACCTAGTTAATATTCTGTTTTTTCTTCATAAATGCACGCATATAGGTCTACCCTAACTGTGGGTCAAGTTTGGTGAAATTTAGGGTTGGTTTGGTTTCCGTATCGGACACGTATCCTAGGTTGAAAAACCTTGTTTGGTGAAATGCCTCAAAGAAATGGTTTTTGTGTTTTTGCAAAACAAATTACATATTCATGTAGCCCTAGACTTGTAGGTTACAACCCTAGTTGACTGAGCACGTTTTCGTGCTGTGTCCGTGTCCAAAATGGACACAAACTCGCAGCACGAGGCCACGCGCGCGTGCCCTGCTACCACGCTCTTCGTGCTCACTGCACAGAGCACTAGGACACGTGAAATTTGACTTGGACACGGGGGCAATGTCTGCGAGCATGCCCCCAGAGTTTCGTGTCGCGCCGTGTCATGTCGAGTGAGAAATATTACTCACACTGGACACGCACTGACTATGCACACGCGCGCGGGGGCCAACTTCGCGCGTGTCGTGTCGTGCGGACACGACACTTGGGCACCTCATGGTGACACGAGCGTGTAGCCCATCATGTGGCGAACACGAGGACACGAGCACAAGATGTGTCGTGTCCTGTGTCACGAGCACGAGGCGCTCGACCGCGTGCACGACGCGGTCTGAACGCGCGTACCAGTCGCGTTTCTTACGACTGATACGGTCTTCGTGTCGTGTCCTGGAGTGTCGTGGACACGTATCAGTGTGTGGGTCGTGTAGCCCAATATGTGGGCTACACGTGTGCATGACGACGAGACGTGTCGTGTCTCGTAGTGTGTCCACGAGAGTGTGGAACACGTGCACGACGCTGTGTACGTGTGTGCGTATCTTAGTTTACCCGATTTGGGTTTTGAGAGTTTAGACACATCAAATCGTGTCATGGTGTCGTGTCAGGCACCTAGGACACTAGAGGACACTTGGGGCATCACTTACCAACCCTTGGGTTCGAACCTTAGTTGGGTTTTGGACACGAAATTGGGTTTACCCAGTTTACCTATGCACAGTCCCATATTTCCAGATTTGGGATATTTTCCCAGTTTTTAAAATCGAAATTCAAAACTATTTTTATTATGATTTATACATGTATATGTATATTTTCAGTGTATGTATAGGTAGTGTATGTATATGTGTGTGTGTAGGTGAGAATTAAGGATATACATATGTGTATATATGTAGTTATGTATATATATACATATATATGTATATAGGTGTATTGTGTGTGTGGGGGGGGGACTAATTCCTGGTTCCAGAAATCTGGAAACCCCCCTTGCTGTATCCAGCATTCCCTCTCTCTCTCTCACTGTTCTCACCTCACTCTAAGTCACTCTCTCTCTCACTCTATTTTACTCTCTCTCTATATATATGTTTTATATATGGGTTTCTATATATATATATATATATATATATATATATATATATATATATATATATATATATATATATATATATATATATAAAATATATATATATATATATATATATATATATATATATATATATATATATATATATATATATATATATATATTTGTATAGATCATATATAGTGTCATTGTATATATATGTGAGTGAGTTGTATTATATATATAGTGTATTCATATATTGATATATAGGTAGTAGGTAGATTGTGTATATCTATATATATATATAGATATATATACGTGACTTTCTAGGTATAGTTTTATTTGGAAACCTATAAGTTATCTAGCCTATGGCCTAAGTTACTAGCCTATGGCATTAGGGGCTAACCCCAATTGACCTAATGACTTAAACACTAACTAGTTGACCCATGTTGACTAAGGGTTGACCAAAGTCAACCATAGGTCAAATTTGACCTAGTTAACCTAGAATTGACTAGGATTGACCTAAAATGACTAGTTTAACTAGTTTGACTAAAACCCTAACTAGTTTGACTATGGTTGACCTAACTTTGACTAGTTTGACTTTAGAGTTGACCAGAGTTGACCAAGAGTTGACTTTTGACCAGATTGACCTAGAATCATGTAGTATGCATAGTGAACTTCATTTTTACTATTTAGAATACATTGTGACTTGTGTTGCTCTGATCAGGAGCCAGATACCTCTCCTCAGACAGCATATTCTCTACAGACATTCATACAGCAGACGAGTACATTTTCTGACCGTTTCATACTTGTTCAGGCTTTACTTCTCGCTCTAGATTACTTTACTTGATGTTGTCACATTGGTAACACGGATTGGTGCTATATGGATCTTTACATGAGATGTTATCCCTCTCGGGAGCATCGGGTACTTCATGTTACGTGTGTTTTACTATCATCATGTACTCCTATGCTTCCATCATTCATGTGTACTCATATGATCATGTACTCTCATGATTCACTGAGCCCTCATGTATAACTTCACGTATACTCATTTATGAGCCTCATGTGAAGTAATGTATAATAACGTAACCTATCTAGATCCTTGTGTATTGATTGGGGAAACGGAGGAGTAGAAGTGGACATGTGAATAATTCCAAAGTAGTGTAATCTTGTGCAAACTCAGTAGTGTAATCATGTATAAATTCTAGCCATTCACATGCCTATCTTGTACTCTACATCACTAGTCACTTACAGTTCTCTATATACAGTAGATATTTCCTTACAGCTATCTCTTTTACAGCATATATTTCCTTTCAGCATTTCCTGTATCTTACTCTATTGCCTGTATCGTATTTCCTAACCTGATATGAACTGTGTGAGATGTATTGTGCTCGTTCCTATCCTGATTGGACCTGTTGAAAATATTACAGAGGATGAGGATGAGGCATGGGTAACTACATATTATGGAGCAGGACTAGATGACACTTGTGTTGAGGACCCTCAGCAGGATCCACCTACAGCTGAGGATGTTGCTCCAGTAGTCTAGACCAGTTAGCTAGACAGTCTTTCTACTTTATTATTCGTCTCACATTCTGAGTTGTATTTTGAGATGTGGAGATGTATAGACTCTTAGACTTATTGTATTATGAGTTGACATTCCGGATGTTATGTATCCTAGACACTTAGACTTATTTCATCTATGCTACTATTCTCTTTGAGTTACTATCTATCTGTCTGTCGTTCATTCTTCTACCTTAGATGTGATTGAGACTGTATATTGTTATGTCACCTCCATTCGGAGAGTATAAACTGTACAGGTACCTTTATATTATTAGATGATTGACCTAGGACAGCGTTCTACCGTCGACACTGCGGCGTAGGCTGGACGTACCCACGTCTCGTGCTCCTACTCTAGGGTGCGGGTCGTGACACGTTTTTAGTGGTGGCCCATGCAGGTCGTGTTTATGTGGTGGTATCCGAACTAGAGTATCGCCACAGCCTGCAGTAGGAAATAGGATGTAGTTTCGAGGTATTCAATCCCATTAGGAAAAACTCTTATCTAAATTCCTGCTATCTAAATTCTTGCTGATATTGTCTTTCTTTTGAAATAAACTGTCCCCTTTGACTATATCGTTTCTTCTCCGTATTGATTTTCTTGTTGATCTGTCTTCAGGATGGTGGAGACACGATCGCAGCGTCTCGGTCTAGGTGACACCACTGAGAGGTCTGCCACCTCTCGTCCAGCTCACCAGGACCCGGGGACTGCAGCTCCCCTTACTCCAGCTCATGTGGGAGCTTCTGCCACACTTGGGGGTGCACCTCTACTTATTCGGGGGACCATCCCAGCTACCCCAGACATGCCTCCCCCGCAGTTTCGTCAGCCACAGTTTCAGCAGCACCAGCCGCAGTTCCAGCCGCCGATGCCATCTGGATTAGTGGATGCTGCACAGATGTTTTCATACTTCCAGCATTTCTTAGAGATGCAGCAGTCCCAGCAGCAGTGTCAGACAGCGAAGTTTACTAGGGGCATAGATGAGGCCCATCAGCTGGCTAGAGCGACGGTGGAGAGGTTGGCTATCCAGCCACAGGGAGGATTGGGACAGCCGCGACAGCAGAGGATTCCGGGCATTCAGGACTTCAAGAAGATGAACCCCAGGGACTTCTTTGGGACAGAGGGGATTCTTTATGCTGATGACTGGATTGAGCACATTGAGGAGATCTTTCGACTGGCGGAGATACCAGCCGGACTCCAGATAGAGGC
The DNA here is from genome assembly GCA_029216955.1 of Iris pallida. Classification (NCBI taxonomy): domain Eukaryota; kingdom Viridiplantae; phylum Streptophyta; class Magnoliopsida; order Asparagales; family Iridaceae; genus Iris; species Iris pallida. The sequence continues at coordinate 16,534,252 of JANAVB010022597.1, read as the reverse complement.
AGCAGCCAGCCAGATGCGGGATCTTGCCCGTACCTGGTATCAGACGGACCCGAGAGTAGGCACTCCAAGGCAGGCATGGGGAGATTTCAAGGAGCTCTTCAAGGGGAAGTTTTTCCTGGATCAGGCAGTCGGTGCTTTGGAGACCCAGTTCGAGAACCTGGTTCAGGGGAACCAGACTGTAGAGGAGTATTCCGATGAGTTTTGCCGATTGAGCAGATTCGTGGAGGGCCTTAGCGAGACAGCGAAGGCGAGGAGGTTCAGGAAGGGCTTGGTCAAGGAGGTTAAGTCCTTGACCAAGAGTGACAGGAACGCCACTTTTGAGGATATCCTAGCAGGAGCGATGGCGGCTGAGGATGATCTTGAGCTGAAGCTCAAGAGGGGCCGCGACACCCAGGGAGCTGGCAGCAGTGGAGGACAGGCCAAGAGGCCTCATTTTCAGCACCAGCAACAGAGGCCATTCCAGCAGCAGAGGCCGTTCCAGTAGGTGCAGCAGCCGAGACACCAGCAGCAGGCACCCAGGCAGCATGTTGTCAGTTGCACTTTCTGCAAGAAGCAGGGTCATGGATGGAATGACTACAGAAAGAGGCTTGGCAGGTGTCTACTATGTGGTTCTGGAGACCACCAGCTGAGGGAGTGTCCCATGTCTTCGGGATGACCAGTTCAGGGAGGCGGAGCTAAGGCTCCGGCAGGGCAGCAGAAGGAACCTTTGCCGACTCAGCAGCAGAGGTTCACCCAGCATCAGGCCAGGGGTGGTCAGCAGGGGCGAGCCTACGCCATGGCAGCAGAGGATGCCGAGGTTACTAGAGAGATGATAGCAGGTTCTATTCTTCTCGACTCTATTCTAGCTTATGCATTGTTCGATTCTGGGGCTTTCCATAGCTTTGTATCAGTATCTTTTGCGATTCGATATCATATTATATCTGAATCGTTGCCTAGGACTTGCAAGATCACGATCGGGGGTGGCATTATCCTCGTTCGTGATATTTGCAAGGGACGAAGAGTAGTTTTGGGAGGCCGAGAGTTGGATGTGTGTTTGCTCGTAATGCCACTACCGAACTACGATATTGTACTCGGTATGGATTGGTTGAGCATGCACCATGCCAGCATAGATTGCCGCGGGGGTAGAGTTCTGTTCAGAGCGCCAGGAGAGCCAGAGTTTGTATATTCCCGATGGCAGGCAGAGCAGACTTGCGAAGTTTTCTGTGGAGCTTCAGTCGAGGAGCAGCCAGCTCCACATCCTTTGATTGCTGAGTTCATGGACGTATTTCCAGAGGAATTGCCTGGGCTTCCACCAGACAGAGACATTGAGTTCTCGATAGACTTGGTTCCAGGTGCGGAACCCATTTCTCAGCACGTCTATCGAGTGAACAACAGCGAGCTGGTGGAATTGAAGAAGCAGGTGGACGAGTTGCAGGATAAGGGCTTCATCCGCTCTAGTTCTTTACCTTGGGGTGCACCGGTACTCTTTGTACCGAAGAAGGATGGGTCGGTACGGATGTGTATCGACTACAGGGCACTCAACAGTCTGACGATCAAGAACAGATATCTACTGCCGCGGATTGACGATCTCTTCGATCAGTTGAGCGGAGCTCGGGTATTCTTGAAGATCGATCTGAGGTCAGGCTACCACCAGGTAAAGGTGAAGAGGGAAGATATTCCGAAGACGGCGTTCAGGACGCGGTACGGCCAGTTCGAGTTTATGGTGATGCCGTTTGGGTTGACTAATGCTCTGGCGGTGTTCATGAACTTGATGAACAAGGTGTTCCACCAGTACTTAGATAAGTTCGTGGTGGTGTTCATCGACGACATCCTGGTGTACTCGAAGACAGAGGAGGAGCATGAGGAGCACTTGAGAGTGGTCCTGGAGACTCTCAGGCAGGAGCAGCTTTACGGCAAGCTCTCGAAGTACGAGTTCTTCCTAGACAGAGTTGACTTCCTGGGTCATATAGTGACTGGAGATGGGATCTTAGTCAACCCAAGGAAGATATAAGCAGTTGAGGCTTTGACAGCGCCGACGTCAGTGGCAGAGATCAGAAGCTTCCTGGGATTGGCAGGCTACTACAGGAGGTTCGTCCAAGATTTCTTCCGGGTTGCAGAGCCATTGTCTAGGCTGACCCGGAAGGATGCAGAGTTTGTCTGGTCAGAGAAGTGTCAGGCCGCTTTCGATGAGTTGAAGAAGCGGTTGACGACAGCCCCGATTCTGACATTGCCATCAGGATCAGGCGGGTTCACTATCTACAGTGACGTCTCGGGGAAGGGTTTGGGTTGTGTCTTGCAGCAGCATGGGAAGGTGATTGCCTATGCTTCCAGGCAGTTATGTCCCCATGAGAAGAACTATCCTACCCATGATTTGGAGTTGGCGGCAGTTATCTTTGCTCTGAAGCTGTAGAAACACTATTTGTATGGAGAGCGCGTGGAGATATTTACAGACCACAAGATCTTGAAATACGTGTTTACGCAGAAGGAGCTGAACATGAGGCAGCATAGATGGCTGGAGCTGATGAAGGACTTTGATATTCTACTATAGTATCACCCAGGGAAGGCCAACGTAGTTGCCGATGCTTTGAGCAGATATCCGACAGCTATGTGCTTGACGATGGATCGTCACTTGTTAGCGGACTTGGAGAGCCTTAGGATCGAGGTGATTATGCCGGGAGTGCAGATACAGATGTGGGGCCTCCAGATTCAGTCGGACTTGATTGATAGGATCAAGTCAGCTCAGTTCGATGATGTTTTTCTACGATGCATCAGGAAGCAGGTCAGATCAGGATTTGCGGACGATGAGTTCACTCTTGCAGGGGATGGCGCATTGAGGCACGGTTCCAGACTGTGTGTGCCCAGTGGAGACTTTCGGGAGCAGGTTATGCAGGAGGCCCACCGTTCTCAGTACTCGATACATCCGGGAGCCAACAAGATGTATAGGGATCTGAGAGAGCATGTATGGTGGAGTGGGATGAAGCACGAGGTAGCACACTTCGTAGCCAGGTGTTTGATCTGCTAGCAGGTCAAGGCAGAGAGGCAGAGGCCAGGAGGACTGTTGCAGCTATTGCCTATTCCGGAGTAGAAGTGGGAGCACATCACGATGGACTTTGTTTCGGGATTGCCGCGTACTCCAGGAGGGAAGGATGCGATTTGGGTCATCGTCGACAGGTTGACCAAATCGGCCCACTTCTTGCCATTCAAAGTGGGTTTGTCTACCGAGAAGCTATCGGAGATGTATATGAGGCAGATAGTCAGACTTCATGGAGTTCCAGTGAGCATTGTATCGGACCGGGACAGTCGTTTCACTTCACATTTCTGGAGGAGCTTGCATATTAGCTTGGGCACTCAGCTCAAGTTTAGTACTGTATACCACCCGCAGACAGACGGACAGTCAGAGCGGACCATTCAGACACTGGAGGATATGTTGCGGACTTGTGTCCTGGACTTTGGAGGATCTTGGGAGAGTCACCTGCACTTAGTAGAGTTTGCATACAACAACAGCTTTTAGGCCAGTATTGAGATATCCCCTTTCGAGGTACTGTACGGGCGTAGATGTCGTACACCCTTGTCTTGGGATGATGTTGGGGAGCGAATTTTATTGGGGCCTGAGATGGTTGTAGATGCAGCAGAGAAGGTAAAGCTCATCAGAGATCAGCTTCGCGTGGCACAGGACAGACATCGGTATTGGGCCGACAGCCACCGCAGACCTTTGGAGTTTGAGGTACAGTTAGAGATAGGATTAGAATTAGGTTGTCTTGTTTGTGTTTTGTTAACCATGTTTGATTATAATAATTAAATTGAGACCTTGCTTGTGATTAGGTTGGAGACCAGGTATTCTTGAGGATATCTCCGACACGTGGCACGATACGTTTTGGTGGAGGTGGGAAGCTTAGCCCGCATTTCATCGGCCCTTTCGTTATCAGCGGGAGAGTCGGTGACGTGTCTTACAGGCTAGACTTACCACCAACATTGGTAGGAGTCCATAACGTATTTCACGTATCGCAGTTGAGACGGTACATGGCAGATCCTAGCCATGTACTTGATCATTCCAAGATCGAGGTGGGTCCTACTCTTCGTTATCCAGAGCAGCCTGTTGAGATTCTGGATCGACGGAAGAAGGCATTAAGGAACCAGACGATACCATTGGTTCGTGTCGCATGGAGGCATCATTCTCCAGGAGAGTCCACCTGGGAACGGGAGGATGAGATGCGCGAGCGATACCCTTATCTATTTGTACCCTGAGGTATGATTTCTATCCTTCTCATCAGTTTCAGTTTCGTCTTTAAATTTTGAGGACAAAATTATTGTTAGGAGGGTAGACTTGTAACACCCTGTTTTCTGAAATTAGGGTATTTTGGTAAATTACTAGATTTTATTTGAGATTATGTGATTTTAATATTATTTAATCATGGTTAAGTACCATGATTAGACCCTAACCTATCTCACCCTAATCTAGAGGTTAGCTACTAACCTAGAAGTTAGAGGATGGATAATTGGTCATGGGTTAAAGCAATGAAAATATCTAGATATTTACAAAATGGATATTTTGCTTGAAACCCTCAAAAATATCCCAACTTTAGCACCAAAGTCTTGCCTTCACCATGAAGGAAAGGGCAAGGACACCCCCCCTGCCATGGCCGGCCAAGGACACCCCCCTAGCAGCCACACCATTCTATATAACCTCATCAAATCATTCATGAACATTTTACATGAATTTTAATCCTACAAAATCCTATTTCCTTCAAACCTACACAACTTGATCATTTTTTATCCAAATCACCTCTAGTCTTTTGCATTGGGACCCTACAACATCAAGGGTGCTACGGGAGGCTAGCAATCCAGATTTCATGAGCTTTGGACATCACCAAGTGGAAGGAAGCACACCCCCTCTTTATTGATTTTCCCTTGGAATTGCACAATTAGGTAAATGCCCTCAAACCTAGTTAATATTCTATTTTTTTTTCATAAATGCATGCATATAGGTCTACCCTAACTGTGGGTCAAGTTTGGTGAAATTTAGGGTTGGTTTGGTGTCCGTATCGGACACGTATCCTAGGTTGAAAAACCTTGTTTGGTAAAATGCCTCAAAGAAATGGTTTTTGTGTTTTTGCAAAACAAATTATATATTCATGTAGCTCTAGACTTGTAGGTTACAACCCTAGTTGACTGAGCACGTTTTCGTGCTGTGTCCGTGTCCAAAATGGACACGAACTCGCAGCACGAGGCCACGCGCGCGTGTCCTGCTACCACGCTCTTCGTGCTCACTGCACAGAGCACTAGGACACGTGAAATTTGACTTGGACACGGGGGCAATGTCTGCGAGCATGCCCCCAGAGTTTTGTGTCACGCTGTGTCGTGTCGAGTGAGAAATCTCACTCGCACTGGACACGCACTGACTGTGCACACGCGCGCGGGGGCCAACTTCGCGCGTGTCGTGTCGCGCAGACACGACACTTGGGCACCTCGTGATGACACGAGCATGTAGCCCATCATGTGGCAAATATGAGGACACGAGCACGAGATGTGTCGTGTCCTGTGTCACGAGCACGAGGCGCTCGACCACGTGCACGACGCGGTCTGAACGTGCGTATCAGTCGCATTTTTCACGACTGATACGGTCTTCGTATCGTGTCGTGGACACATATCAGTGTGTGGGTCGTGTAGCCCTATATGTGGGCTACACGTGTGCATGACCACGAGACGTGTCGTGTCTCGTGGTGTGTCCACGAGAGTGTGGAACACGTGCACGACGCTGTGTACGTGTGTGCGTATCTTAGTTTACCCAATTTGGGTTTTGAGAGTTTAGACACATCAAATCGTGTCGTGGTATTGTGTCAGGCACCTAGGACACTAGAGGACACTTGGGGCATCACTTACCAACCCTTGGGTTCGAACCTTAGTTGGGTTTTGGACACGAAATTGGGTTTACCCAGTTTACCTATGCACAGTCCCATATTTCCAGATTTGGGATATTTTCCCAGTTTTTAAAATCGAAATTCAAAACTATTTTTATTATGATTTATACATGTATATGTATATTTTCAGTGTATGTATAGGTAGTGTATGTATATGTGTGTGTGTAGGTGAGAATTGAGGATATACATATGTGTATATATGTAGTTATGTATATATATACATATATATGTATATAGGTGTATTGTGTGTGTAGGGGGGACTAATTCCTGGTTCCAGAAATCTGGAAACCCCCCCTTGCTGTGTCCAGCATTCCCTCTCTCTCTCACTGTTCTCACCTCACTCTAAGTCACTCTCTCTCTCACTCTATTTTACTCTCTCTCTATATATATGTTTTATATATGGGTTTGTCTATATTTATATATATATGATATATATATATATTTGTATAGATCATATATAGTGTCATTGTATATATGTGAGTGAGTTGTATTATATATATAGCGTATTCATATATTGATATATAGGTAGTAGGTAGATTGTGTATATCTATATATATATAGATATATATATACGTGACTTTCTAGGTATAGTTTTATTTGGAAACCTATAAGTTATCTAGCATATGGCCTAAGTTACTAGCCTATGGCATTAGGGGCTAACCCTAATTGACCTAATGACTTAAACACTAACTAGTTGACCCTTGTTGACTAAGGGTTGACCAAAGTCAACCTTAGGTCAAATTTGACCTAGTTAACCTATAATTGACTAGGATTGACCTAAACTGACTAGTTTAACTAGTTTGACTAAAACCCTAACTAGTTTGACTATGGTTGACCTAACTTTGACTAGTTTGACTTTAGAGTTGACCAGAGTTGACCAAGAGTTGACTTTTGACCAGATTGACCTAGAATCATGTAGTATGCATAGTGAACTTCATTTTTACTATTTAGAATATATTGTGACTTGTGTTGCTCTGATCAGGAGCCAGACACCTCTCCTCAGACAGCATATTCTCTACAGACATTCATATAGCAGGCGAGTACATTCTCTGACCGTTTCATACTTGTTCAGGCTTTACTTCTCGCTCTAGATTACTTTACTTGATGCTGTCACATTGGTAACACGGATTGGTACTATATAGATCTTTACATGAGATGTTATCCCTCTCGGGAGCATCGGGTACTTCATGTTACGTGTGTTTCACTATCATCATGTACTCCTATGCTTCCATCATTCATGTGTACTCATGTGATCATGTACTCTCATGATTTACTGAGCCCTCATGTATAACTTCACGTATACTCATTTATGAGCCTTATGTGAAGTAATGTATAATAACGTAACCTATCTAGATCCTTGTGTATTGATTGGGGAAACGGGGGAGTAGAAGTGGACATGTGAATAATTCCAAAGTAGTGTAATCATGTGCAAACTCAGTAGTGTAATCATGTATAAATTCTAGCCATTCACATGCCTATCTTGTACTCTACATTACTAGTCACTTACAGTTCTCTATATACAGTAGATATTTCCTTACAGCTATCTCTTTTACAGCGTATATTTTCTTTCAGCATTTCCTGTATCTTACTCTATTGCCTGTATCGTATTTCCTAACCTGATATGAACTGTGTGAGATGTATTGTGCTCGTTCCTGTCCTGATTGGACCTGTTAAAAATATTACAGAGGATGAGGATGAGGCATGGGTGACTACATATTATGGAGCAGGACTAGATGACACTTGTGTTGAGGACCCTCAGCAGGATCCACCTGCAGCTGAGGATGTTGCTCCAGTAGTCTAGACCAGTTAGCTAGACAGTCTTTTTACTTTATTATTCGTCTCACATTCTGAGTTGTATTTTGAGATGTGGAGATGTATAGACTCTTAGACTTATTGTATTATGAGTTGACATTCTGGATGTTATGTCTCCTAGACACTTAGACTTATTTCATCTATGCTACTGTTCTCTTTGAGTTACTATCTGTATATCTGTCGTTCATTCTTCTACCTTTGATGTGATTGAGACTGTATATTGTTATGTCACCTCCATTCGGAGAGTATAAACTGTACAGGTACCTTTATATTGTTAGATGATTGACCTAGGACAGCGTTCTACCGTCGACACTGCGGCGTAGGCTGGACGTACCCACGTCTCGTGCTCCTACTCTAGGGTACGGGTCGTGACAGTTAGTCCTTATTTTTTTTGCTCCATAAATAAATTATTTAGTTTTCTGGTTGCCTTTAATAAATTTTGTACATTGCAAAACCCTTGAAATTTTGAGGACGAAATTTTTGTAAGGGGGGTAGATTTGTAACTCCCAAAATCATGTTTGGTAAATTTGAGGATTTTTCTAATTTTTCTTGAATTTAAAATATTGTTCTTACAAAAATATAATTTCGATTGAATTAGTTAATTTCGGGTGTTAAAAAATTTTCTCAAATTGAAGAGTATTGTTGGATACTATTTTTGAAATCATTGATTCGATTATTGTAAGAATTTTCTAATGGAAATACATGAAATAATTGTTTTGTTAATCAAACAAATTTTTGTAGTTAAATTCTATTACTACATGATAGTTATATTTGATTTTATTTCTGGTAATTTCTTGATTTCTGTTTTAACTTAAATAGCTTAATGGTGCTAAATAATAGAAAATTGTGTATTTCCAATATTGTTACTGTTTTGTAATTAATTAGTAACCATTAATTGTGTTAAAGAATTAATTATTATTTTCGAATTAATTTAATATGATTTTATTGGAGAGAATGGTAATTATTTTATTAACAGTTGAAATTTTGTAATTAGGAAATTTATTTTGAAAACTGTTTTAAATTCTGTTTAACTGTTGATATTTGAAAATCTGTTGGATCCATTGGAGGGAGTGTTTGAAAGTTGGATTTTTAAATCAGTAAATTTTGGAATCTATTCCTATCTGGGAGATTAGACTTTGAATTCTGTCTTGTGAAAATTCTTTTTGAATTTGAATTTTTGAAATCTATTTTTCTTTTGATCTGGTTAAAATTATTTGAAATATTGGAGGAAATCATTTGGATTTTGAAAAACCTTGTTTGAATTTAATTGCCTCTAACTAATTCTGTTACAATCTATCTAATTTACCCCTAGATCTACTCCTAATTACAGTACTGCCATTTTATTTTACCCCCAGATCTACACGTATTTATCTACTGTGCCACTCACACACACATATTATTTTACTATATATTACACGCAGCCCAATACATTTCTCACAGCACAGTACACCTCACTCAATTCCTCTCTGATACGTCATCTCATCTCTCTCTCCTCTCTTCTCTCTCTCCTCTCTGGAGGAGGCCGACCCGCCGGAGTTCGACCACCGTCGTCATCGCCGGAGCACCACAGCACCTCGCCGTCACCTCGATCCTCGTGCCACCGCCTCTGTTCTCGCTCCGCGTGCCTTGCTTCGAGCAGTGAGCCACCTCGAAGACCCCGCCACCGCCGAGCCCGAGGAGACCCCGTCTTGATCCCAGTTCCTCGTCGTCGTCCCCAGACCGTGTAGCCGTCGCCGCAGGAGTTCCTCGCCGATCTCGACGAAGCTTCCATCATCGTGTCCAGATCGGACACGGGTCCATCAGATCCGCCAAGGAGTCCACGAGCCGTCGCCATCGTTGCTGCTCGGACCTCAGCGCCTCGCCGCAGTGGATCGACTTCCTCTTCAGGCTGGTAAGCTTTCGTTCTTTCTCGACCCTTCTTCTTTTCTGGTACTGGATATTACGGTTTCATTTTGGGGCTGTGGGGAGTCTAACCTAGGGTTTCCGAACTAGAAGACGAAGTGGAGAGCAATATTTAGGGTTAGGGTTTCCTGAACCTAACCTAGGGTTGTGGAAGCTCGGGAAGACCTAGAGATCTAGGGTTTCTGACTAGATTTGGGACTAGGGTTTTGTGGGCCATGGCTGGATAATTAGGGTTTCGACCTAGATCTAGGGTTGGGGCTGGAGCTGAGGAAGAAGATGGCCAGATCTAGGGTTCTGATCTAGAGTTTTTGGGCCATGGGAAGACGAAGACCTTGGGTTAGGGTTTCGGGTTGGGGTTTCAGAGGAAGAAGATGAGGGGGAATGGGTGGTTTGTCCGTCGGAGAAGAAGAGTTGGGCTAGGGTTCAGGCGGCTGGCCATGGAGAAGAACTACTAGGGTGTCGGGTTAGGGTTGAAGAGGGAAGAAGAAGCTGGAGGAGGAAGACGAGGAAGTGTTAGGGTTAGGGTTTACTCGGGGTAGCCGGAGAAGGCGAGTTCTCTCGCCGGAGCAGATAAAGTTTCGTCGGAGAAGACGACGACACGTCAGCTCTTCTCTCGACTCTTCGGTGGATCTGGAAGAATCCAGTGAATGAGAAGAGAGAGAATGAGAAATGAGAATTAATATCTGATGAAGAATAGGCCGGGTTGCTGGGCCACAGTCGATGGGCTGTTTGATTTAAGAATAAAATTAAGTTTTATTTTATTGTTAACAGAGAGGTCGGGCTGAGTCTTTGGGCCGAGAGGAATTGGGCTCTGGGCCAGCGAGCGGGCTGAGTTTTCGGGCTGATTGTTTAAATAATATTAAGTTTAGTTATTAGTAAATAGGCTGGGTTTGTGGGCTGTAACAGAGTTGGGCTGGGCTTAACAGGAAAGGCTGATTTTTATTAATTGTTTAATTCCTGTTAACTAGTATTAGTGTAGTTATCAGTTATTTTTCCTCATATAAACTGTAGATAAATAATTGTTAATTTCTAGTAATTCACTAGATACACTTTAAAGTATTTTTATTTCTTAATAGTCATTTAAAATATTTACTGCTGGTTTATATATATAATTGATGATTTAACTAGTAAATATGTCTTTAAGCCAAAGCTATTTTTATAAAGTCTACTAAATTATTTTCATAGTAGTTAATTAGTTTATAGTTAGCAATATTCAAGTTTGATTAATAATTTCTTATAAATGTATGTTTTGTTAAAAATAATATTTATGTTTTAGTATGTATTTTCCTGCTAATTAATTATAGTAAATCAAAAGTATTTATGAAAACCTTATAAAGTTATAATATACTTGTATTTATGGTGATTAAAACTATAATGTTTTCTAAAATATAGTTAAGGATATTTGAAGCTATATATATATAAATGTTAACTAGTATATGAATAGTTAGTAATATAGTTGGCTATTGGTCATTATTCAAAACCCTAAATAACTTGTACAAATATAACAGGTGAATCATTGCAACCATGCAGTACTATTCTCGTGCAACCGAACCGAGGCAAGTACACTGACTTGACTTGTACCTTATTTTCTGTCTTACCTTCATGTGCCATGTTCTCATATCGGACACGAATTACACACGATTGTCTTGTCCCATTGTTCATTGCTTGTGCGTCATTGTTTATTGCGGGGATTGGGGGAAATATTAGCTTTTGTGTGACCAAACCCAACATAGGTATTGTAGATAGCCTAATCGTACACGTCACGTACGATGAAGCCGTACCTTGTAGAATTGACTCATTGCCTCATTGATTGATTGATTGCTCCTAAGCCGGTCACACATTAGTTTTAATATTTCAAAATTGTCACAATTGCATATTGATTGTCGTGATTCATTGCCTTGTACATTGATAGCCGTGTTCATTGTCTAGCATATTGATTGTCATCCTTTACCTGCAGTTTTATATTTCATTTCTGGTACCACAGTTCAGTTTCATTTCATGTTCTAGTTTTCTGGTATTCTAGTTTCACCTTATACTCTGGATCACAGATTATATTGTATATTGTCTAGTCAGGGTTGTACTTTGCTCTTTTCCTGATAGGATCATTGCAGGTGAGTGGGAGATTACATGGAGCTGGTGATTGCTTGGATATTGCAGCTTTTTATTATTTCATTTATTTTTTGGAGATTGTATCTTAGAGATTCATTATTGTATATTATTTCATTGGACCGGATTTGTCTCCGGCTGAGTTTGTATTTTAAAACATTTGATGGATATTGGTGATTTCTGGGAACGTTATAAAAGCTGTGTTTGTTTACATTATATTGTGACTTTGAGTTTTCCTTAGTATTGTACAGCTTACTTCGTCGTGTCCAACGACGAAGGCTGGGCGTGTCCGACTCGTATCCGATTATTCGGAAGCGGGGCGTGACACAATCCTACCAACAGGTATCTACTGCATATGGCTTCTATAATCCTCTCATATCTATCAAGCAACCCAAAATTTAACGAGCAACAAATTTACACAAGTAGCTAAGAAATGTTGATAAATTCTAATAAGCATGACCATTCGTCGCTCTGAAATAGGAAGATAAGGAAGAATAATCGAGAGCAAATATGAAGTTTTAAGAGCGGTAGAGAGTATCCAATGATGCAGATAGAAAAAAAGTTTATGAACCATTAAATTATTTACTAGATTGGGCTACTCTAGTCTAGTCACTTGCTAAATCGAAAAACCCTTCGTTTCTTAGAGGGGCTTGCAATCCGTGCAATACAGAAGTTCTATTCTCGAAGTTAATCTAAACAAGGTTCCATAATAGAACAAAATTTGAGAAATCAAGATTGTGATATTTTTCGTGGTTATTTAAATACACGAGCAAGGGATACAAATGCAATACAAGATCGTATCGCGACTTCCAGGTAGATGGAATAAGGGTTACGAATGACTTCACATTCTAAGACATAGAGACTACATAATAGGTATAGGGACCTATTTCAAATAGTTTATTTTTATAGTCCAAATATGGTGGTATGTATGGATGGATTTTACCAGGTCTTAATAGGTTTCCTGATTGGACATCAATCATTGGTTGGATGAACCTTGGATTTCAATCTATATTGGATGGACAAGATCTCAATGATAAAACTATTTCTACTAGGTTAGGGTAACCTAGAATAGGTTTCAACCCAAGTGGTTGAGCTAGTTGCCAGTCATGTTGGTTAGCTAGGTCCCTAAATCCCCAAAATGCGCCTTTGGTGACTTTTGTATTTAAGTAGCACATGAGGCCTTAATTGGGTGGCACACTAGTGGCATGTGGGTAGTAGGCTTCGAGTAAATCACAACCATATATTGGGTCGAAGGAATTGAGTTGAGGTTGAGGCTCTAATGGAAGTCGGAAAGTATACTGGTATTATGGTAAGGGTTATAGCTAGTCCTTTTGACCTGAAAGTCGTATCCTAAAATAGAGTACAAGAAGAGGTGTTTGAGTGGGACATGATATGTCTACATAAAGGTGGAGTCGTCTATGTCTTGTATATGAAATTTGTTGGAAGGTAACAGCTGGTCTCGTGCTCTGAATATTAATGACATGGCCGGGGACACCAAATGATCTAAATGGAAAGTGGGAGTCCATAGGGCACTAATTATCATCCTAATGGAAATTATTTTAATCAATCGGTAATCCTCGTATATCCTAAAATTTTAGAAGGCTTACAGTCTACTCGTCTTAGAAGCTAGGATATAGTTTTACGAATAATGAGGTTAGAAGAATTCCAAAGTCCGAATATTGTACCTCCTCTTGTTAATAAAGAATAAGGCACGACGTAACGGGATACGGTAGATATAAGTCAAGTCAAGGATCATTCCTCAATAAATGGAAAACGAGTGTATGCAATGACACATGGTCGATAAAATAGAATGATCTACTCGTCCATAGTATACAAGAGTTATCGACAGGATAACCAACTCTAAGGCACATCATATGAAAAGATTTTTAACAACTGAGTCATGAATTTATATTTGTGTCAAGCCTGCCAGACTATTGTCACAAGGGTTCTAGTGGTATGGGCTATAGTGATTATTTATTGCTATTGATAACTGGTAGATCATAATATGACAGGATATTTAAGCTATGGTATTGGCTAAGCTAGTGACTGTGGTGTTCCAATACTAGTTAGGTCTTAATAATAAAATTTACATAACTAGGGTAACATTTGTTGGAAACCAATCTCGGGATGGGTGTCTACCAAAGTCATGGTGAATGATTGTCCTTACCTTTGTCTATTCATCTCATGTCTAAACTGTGGGCTTTGGTCGAGGAAAGGTTGGATTAAGGCTTAAGAGTTGCTAGTTAAAGCAAGCTTCAAGCAAATAATTAGAGACTCGCAACAATTGGTTTCTTGAGAATAGATAGTCTCCTAGGTTGGCATTTTGACTAAGGGTAAAACCCTAATCATTCTCAAATTCAGAAGGCTAGAAGGTCCCAATAGTAGTTTGAGGGTCGAGAGGAGAACGAGTAACTCAAGGCAAGGTTCTAGTCACATGGCTGGTCGATGGTAGCTACACTTGTGTATACAACTATGATAGCCATGGGGGATACTCTGTATCTATCTACCAATTACGAGCTTTCGTCTTTCTAAATCAGTGAAAGACAAAAACAATAAAAAGTTCAAGAAAGATGTCACTGAATATAATTACGTGATTCAAAGGCGAATGTATAATTCATGAGGAATTGTCAATGCAGTCGCGGATGAGATCCTAGATACCTCGATATCTTAATCCACGTGGGATAATCAAAGAGAGAGCGAACCGAGTGCACTAAGGTTGATCAGACCGTAATACATCGATTTTGATTAGACAATATGTTAGTAGGCGTCCCCAATAAACATATGTCTTAAATCAAGCTCGATAAAAGAGTAAGCTTGCAAAACTAGGCTGTAATAGCAGCATTGGTCAAGATAGTCAAAATACAAGTATGCAAGATTTTTGAAAGAAGGCACAAGTAGTTCGAGTTTTGTGAGAATCAAAACCTTACCTGGTGTTATTGCTTATACAGTCGTCCTACTATCTTCTTATCCATAAGGCCTTGGTCGACTAATGGATTATGGACCTCTAAATTCTATATTCTAGGTAAACCTATTAGTGTCAGTCAATTACCTCATTAATAGATCACAAGGACCACAGAATGCTAGGTTGGGAGACAGGCTACCCAACTTACAGAACTTTTACTAGTATTGGCTTTGGATCTTATGGGACATACATGGTATTTTCTATCCTCTATAGTATCATAAACTGGTAATCACGTATGAAGTCATCTTACCGAGAATCATACCTCGCCCGTATACTCTGGCTGTGGTAAACCCTTGGTTCCGTGATTCAAATGTGATATGCTATCAAATACTCTACCTTATATTGACACAAGGTCTAAAGAAGTCAATGAAGATATAGTTTTAGCAATGTTCCATAACTTACGATCCTTTGAAATAATTTCAACTCTATGGGTCGTGCCATGCTAGTGCGCTGCTGGCTGCAGTGAACCTACACTCTCCTTTCTCAAGTAATTGGCGACAGTGCACTGCTGTCTAGCCATTGCAATCGTTAAAACTACTCCAACTATATTCCTAATAACTTCAAAGAGCTGCTAGAGATTCAAACTAGTTGACTATGATAGAAAGCGTAAACACCTGCCTATAAGTCTCAATCCTTAAGGTAAAAGATTGATTGGGGAGGAAATAACTGAAGACAAAGGAAGTAAGAACATCCTAATCTTTATTTCATATGTATTTCAATTGGTTGAGGGAAAGCTTCGAATCAATCTACCTCGAGATTCGTATATGAATAACAGAATCAGGAATTATAAATTAATTGCTTACAGCAAAATAGGATTTTAAATAAGCAATTCTAACTTATGATATAAGATTTATATCTAACAGAGCAAAAGAAAATTGAACAGTTTATTAATATTAGAGCCTTAATTCTAGGAAAGTCTAACTTACCAAGTGAATAGTATATCCACATTGGATCATATTGTTATATCAAAAGTAATAGTGTATCTATAGAGATCTGGCATGCTATCTAAATTTAATAATTCCTTATCTAAATTGCATGGCCTATCTGACAACCTTAACTACCCAACGGTCAATTTAAACAAGGGACTCCTAGTCCTAGTCATTCTCTTAAATCAATTTAACTCTAAGTTGTGAATGAGCATTTTCTAATCGCAGGCTCGCAATAGTACGACTAACTTAAGTACCATCACGAGTTCGCATATTTTGCGAAAACTGACCTGCATGGGCCACCACAAAAACTTGTCACAATCCGTACCCGCTTTTTCGGATACGAGACGTGTCCAAGCCAGCCTACGCCGCAGAGTCGGCGGTAGAACGCTGTCAAGGCCATGATGCTTAAAATCACATAAAGAATAACTTCATTGCTCATTCACATTTCTAAAATTTATTAAATCAAATCTAAAAATTATTACAAGATTTACATTTAAAGAAAAGTACAAAGTTCTTATAAGTAATGAAAATGATATCACATCTATCTACTTTCTAGGTTTTGGTCTGCAAGTACACCCGTATCTCCCACGCTAAGTGAAGCCACAGCTAACCTAAAAAATATTGGTTTCCAGTCAGGAATGGAACAAGCACACGACAAGCTATCCGAGATATAATAGAAATCATAAAACATGAAAATATCATATGAGAAGTGAAGCAAGAGAGTAGACTAGTACATGTCATATCTAGGAATAAAGTGTAAGGATACAACATGATATATCGACTAGAACTAAATATGAAAAACATGGTGACCCGGCAAGTGTGAAGATATAAGATGAACAACTGAAAAGGAAACAAGACCTAACTACATGTGTTGAAATATCAAGTTCGACATATGAACGGCTAAGGGATAAATAATGCACCCTGCATGTGTCATGTGTAGCTGCTATCAGTCAAGATTAGACATTTTGGGGATAGAAAGGGTAGTTCACATGTTTACTAAGATATTTCCCCGCCCAGCTAGTACTCATGGAATCAAGTCGCAAGTATGACAATCAAGGAGTATAAATAATCCATGATACTCCATGTAACGAGCGTGTTAACAAGCAGAAAAGACATATGTATTGTAAAACCCCTAAATTTCTACTATTTTTTTAATTAAAATTGGTACTGATTTTTTTTATTTTTGTACGTCACATAGTCGTATTGTACGTCGCACACGAAATTCGTTTTTCGTAATTGCTCGACGAGTGCAAATATGTGCGAGCGTACATATTTTAGAAAAATATTTTGTTCTATTTTTTTATAGTTTCAAATAATAGATATAATAATTAGTTTTGCTATCATTTCTAAGTTTGTTATTTTTACTTCATTTCTAAAAGTTATTAAAAATAAATAATATTTTTGAATACTAGAAAAGCATAATTATGTAAAATATTTGTGCATACATATATTTCGTAATTATTTATTAGTTTATTTTTAAATAATAAGGTAATTTTCAAAATTATTATTATTAGTATTTTTGGAAAAACATATTCTGAATTTATTGTGGCAATTTAAATCGTGATTTGATTTTTTGGATTTATTTAAATAGATTAAATTAATATCCATATTTGGAATTTGAATTATCTTATTTGATTTTAAAGTAAAGGATGTAATTTAATTAGATTTAAAATTAATTTAGATTTAGATTTGAATTTATTGAATTGTTTTAAATTAAGTAGAGAATTATCTAATTGGGTTTTAAATATTCCTAATCCTATCCAAATGGGAATTTTCACATCCTATAAATAGGCATGTACTCCTCCATAAATTCCTCGCATCCACAAATTTCCACAAACCAAATCTTGCATCGTGTCCGTACCCCTATTTTTCCCTTTTCACTATTTTATTTACATATACATTTTCACCTTCTTCGTGTCCACATGTCGGACACGATTTCGACACAGCAAACCCAATCCTCTAATCCAAAACCCTAATCCTATTCTAAACCCTAATCTCTTTCTTTGGCCGACTATCCCTGCACGTCCTCTCCTCGCCTCCACCTCGACACACTGCTGCCCCGACCAAACCCCGACCAAACCCATGTTTTCAGCCATTCTCTTCTCCGTCGAGCCCATCTCCATAGAGCACCGCAGACCATCCCGTGCTCCGACAGCCCCCTGTCCCCGACATAGACAGCACAGACCCACTACACAACTAAAACACAACCACCACCACCGAACCCCATCGCCGGACCACCATACCGGCTACCCACTCCGGCCACTCCGGCCAAGTCAGCCACCATCACCAAAGTCATCCACCACCACAGCCAAAGAAAACCTAAATTAAACATACCACCACCGCCGCTTACCTCTAAATCGTCGTGCCGGTCGTGCCGTCCCCCGCGCTTGGCCCCAATCTCGCCGAACCGTCGACCGAGCTGGGACAGCACCGCGCCTCCGCCATGCTTCTCCCCTCGAGCCGGCGTGCACCACAGCCTGAGTCTCCGCCGCTGTGCGCGACGCGGTCCGGCGACCGGCGAGTCTCCCTCAGCTCCGCGAGCGCGGGTACCCTCGCGCCGGAGCGGTCGTACCCCCGCCGCCGCGTTACTCCGGCTCCGCCGCCGCATTACTCCGGTTCCGCCGCACTCCGATCCCCTCCGCCTCGCTGAAACCCTTCGCCTCCCCAGCACCCCGCCTTGCCGCGCACGGCGAGCGCCGCCCGCTCCCCGATCTCCATCACCCCCTCCGCTTCTCCTTTCCTTCTCCGACCCCGATCTCTCCCTCAGCCTCTCTCGCTCTCCCCACTCCTATCTCTCTTCTCTTTCTCCCTGTCCTCTCTTTCCTTCTCAAATAATCTCAAATAGTTATCTTTTCTATTTTAGTTCATTCTTTGTTTTTTACACCGTTCTCTCAAAAAGAGAGAACAACTCTGTCACTGTGTTTGTTTTATTTTTATTATTTTTATTATTTCTGTAATAGTTTTTTTGGATTATAATTATATATATTCTTTTTTTACAGGTGTTAACTATTGTAATGTAATTTTATTATTATTATTGCTATTATTAATATTAGTTATAAATTTTGATTTAGGGAGAATAGCTAACACTATTATTTATAGTTTTGTAGTATTTTTTTAAAAAAGAAATATATATATTTTAGACAACAAATATCTATTTCAGATTTACATAAATTTCTAAACAGTTATTATTATATTAATCTGTTGTAACTATTTTTTTTACTGCAACAAAAATCAAGTAATTGCCAAAAATAATAATAATATATTTTACTTATAAAATATGGATTTTCACCAAAAATTTCTACTTTGACAAGCTTAGAGTTTCCTGATCTAAAAACAATTATCCTTTTTATGTTTATCTAAAATATTTTACTAATAAAAGTATAGTGCCACCAGAATTCATATTTTGAGTTTTGCCAAACTTTTTGTTAAGTTAAAGTATTTTCTTTCTTACTTATTCCTAAGAATATTTTGATTCAAGAACAACTAGTTTTTATATATATATATATATATTTAATTTCTATATTATTATCCATTTACTTCCATTTTCCTTATGTCTGTGACCAGCCCATTTCTTCCTATTCCCTTCCAATTCTATACTATCATATGTCAAACCTAACTAATTTGACCCTTCTGGACCCAATAGAACTGTCAGTACCACCACCAGAGGTCACCATGCCTAGTTGTTGCACCGAAGCCGCTGTTCGTGCCACATTGATCATTACAGTACACCAGGCGTCCTACCAGGCAAGACACCTTGTCATTTGCTGTTTATTTATTTTAGCTTATATTTCATGCATTACTCATTATTTTCTTTATGCAAAATAAACTGTGATACATGGCATAACCTGTTAGAACTTACTGTTCATTTATATTTCCTGCTATGTATTAATTTTCTTACACATTAAACCTAGATTTAAGGGACCACCTTGGTGTGTTGCATTCATTGGCCTTGACACGTTGTAACACGAAGTTGTGTGTCGCATGTAGAACACGGATATGCGTGACTGGCTGGCCACCGGTGCGTATAAGCCGTGCGATAAGAATAACCGCTAATAGAGGTTGCATGCTAGTTTGACTTTGCATGCTAGTTTGACTTAGCGGTTATAGAGATTTTCTGTTGTGGATACAACATAGTAGGCATTGGGCGAGGAGGACAATTCCTTAGCGTATGAGCTTCGATACACTTTCTATTATGACCCGGATGCTCCGCTGGAGATACGGGGTTGATGACCCATGATTACAGACGGCCACTGACGTTCTGCGGAACGTTATGCTCTTACTGATTGGGCCCCTAGTGCCCCAAGGGGGGACTATGCCGATCCTATTTAGTCAGGGCCCATGCGTAGGAAGGATTGTTCTTAACTAAATTTCTCTTAGAACGGTTAGGCACCTTTATCCGTTAGGTACGAGTACTTTTGGTTTGGGTACTTGTATCTGACCGTGGCTTGGAACAATAACTTATCGCGGATTACTTCGTCACATCTTGTCCTTGTTTGGTTGTAGGTGTGACTTACTACTTCGATGAGAAGGTATTGAACCTTGTTGGGGTCCGGATACTATGCATATTGGATTCATAGCATGGAAAGATACGTCACCGTGAATTAGTTTACCATCTCCTGTCCTTGTTTGGTTGGGGGGTTGGTAAGCTAGTTCAATAGGTGTGTATTGGACCATGTTATAATTCAATTGACTTATTTATTTGAGCAATATTTATTCAGTTTATATGTCATGATATTATGTGTCTTGTTACGTCCCTCTGAGGACCTGTTATCTCTCCAGGTGTGTGCTCTTGTCTTTCGCAGGTGCTCTAGCTCCAGCCGTGATTATCGCTATTTCTTCGAGGATGATTGCACTTGGATCGTCTTTGCTTCGCTCTCCAAAATCATTTCTTTTCTCATGTATTTTTCCTTTACTTGTTGGTAGTGGATTTGTCTCCGCCTAACATAGTGTATCAAGACAATTCATTACCATTATATGATCTCTTTTATTCATTTATTTTTGTGTGGATGAGATTAGTTATGGTTCGACTGCATTTTATAGCTTATGTATTCATACGAGGTTTCCATATATTGGAGTGTACATCGAATGTATATAGCTGGCATGTCTACGTTCCTAGTCCTACGTATTTTAGGACTGGGGCGTTACATGTATAACATGTAAATGAAACTATTAGAATCGAAAGCAATCAATATATGTACTTGCCTTGAGTTGGTTGCAGTTGACGTGCAGTATGATTGTGTTGGCACAAAATATTCATAGATGCTAAAAGTATGCAATATGATCTCAATCGATAGAACAGATCGTGCCGTTGAGTCCAGAACATTCAATTTATCTAGGAACAATATGAAGAAGTCCAAAACCAAACTAACAACATAAAAATAACAACATAAAAATAAACCTAGTAAACCTGGCCCCAATAGTTCAAAACCAAACTAACAACATAAAAATAAACAAAAAATAAAATAAAAAACAAGCCTATCGAAATTGGGCCCAATACCCAAAAAGTAACAAAATAAACAAAAGAAAAGAAAGGCAGAGTAAAGATTTAGAGAGAGAAGAGAGGATTTCCTCTTCTGTGAGTTGTAAGAGCGTGAGAGAGGAGACTGTGAGAGATCGAGAGTGAGCGGAAAGGAAGAGGAGAACGATAGTGGAGAGGGTTTTCGGTCATCGGCGGAGAACGAAGCTCACCAGTCGGTGCGAGCGCGGAGAGGGCGAGCACGCGACCCTAGTCACGACGGCGGACTGTTGGGCTGAGCAAGGGAGGTCGCAGCTCGGCTCGACGCCTAGTCGAGGTGCGGAGAAGAGTTCCGGCTCCGATAATCATCGGCATAGCCACGACGGTGACGCGGCCACGCCGAGCGCTTGGAGATGCGGCGCTCGGTTCCTCGCGGAGCTTGACACGGAGGCCCGACGAACTGGCACGGCGGCGAGGTTCGAGAGGGAAAAGAGGTGGGCTCACAGGAGTGGCTTCTCGTCTGTTCGAGGCCCGATCACCGGCAGAGAGGGCAAGGTCTGCGCAGAACCTATAGATCTATGGTGAGTATTTGTTGCGGTGGTGATGGTGTAGGTAGTGGTGGTTACGGTGGCGTTGTTGAAGTCGGTGGTCGGGGAGTCGGTACAGGGTCAAGGGGGTTTGTGGAAGAGGAGGCTGACTCGGATGGCTGTGCAGCTGTCGGTGAGGCGGCTTGCTGGTGGTGTATGCAGGGGATCAGGATGGAGCGCAGAGAGTGGTCGAACTGTAGGCGCTCCGGGAGATGGCGGAGGAGAAGTCAGCCGTGGGTAGTGGCTACGGGGACGGGTGATGGTGATGACCATGATAGTGTGGTCGAACACGAGGGAGGGGAGTAGGGACAGCCCCGGGCGGTAGTGGTCGGGGAACCCTGGCAGCCACGGGACAGAGCAGCGACAAGGTGGTCGGCCAGAGAAATTAGGGTTAGGGTTAGGGTTAGAATTAAGGATTTGGGGATTATGCTGTGTCGGGGTTGTCGACACCGCGGTAAAAGAATTTGTAAATGTAAAAGAATAGTGGAAAGGGTGGTGATGGACACGGACACGGTGCACAATACGATGAGATGTTTGTGGTGTTGATGGAATTTATGGAAAGAAAACAAAAAGGAAGCCTCCCTTTATATAGGGGTTGGAGGTTTCCTAGATAGGAAAGGATTATGAATCCAATATTGATCGAATCTTTCATAACTTAAATTAATATATCAAATATAACCAAATCAATAATTATTCCAAAATAATATTTAATGCTTATCCTCTAATATATTTAAATTGATATAGATAAATCCGATCTTAAATTAAAATAGTTTTAAAATAATATTCAATAATCCATAAAAATAGATTTCTACAGATACAATCTTTGCTAAAATAATATAGCAATAGGTTTACTAAATCTAAAATAGATATTGAATAACAAGTATAATTTATTAATAAAAGTAGTTAATATCGCTAAAACAGTATTAAATAATATTATTTCTAAAACTAGTTTGAAAATTAAAATTAACAAACCTTTTTGTAAATCAAAAATAGTTGCGATTTTCTTCGTAGAAATCAAATACAAAATTTATTCTCAAGCAAAATAGAAATTTTGAGAGTTCGGAAACGAAGGTTACAAATCTACCCACCTTAAAAATAAATTCGTCCTCGAATTTAAAATATTTAGCATATCATAAAATATAATAGTAAAATATATCGAAACAAGAAAACATAAGTCTTTAAATGGCATAGCGAAAATTTATTTAAAGATAGAAAGATTGATCAATCATCGATCATAATAGGATGGATATGGCAGGCAATATAAGAAAACAATCGAATTTAGATGGCTCGAAAAGGCAACAATCAAGGAATAGAGTTAGAGGAGCTTGGCCTACATAATACCCCATGAATGACCTCATCTATTGCCTTGACTCATATCTAAAATTCTATCAATTGATATCCTCAAATAAGTAAAAGTAGAAGTAAAAGAAACCCTCAATTTTAATTATTTAATTTAAATCAATGATTCAATACAAAAGATTTCAAAGTCTTATCATAATGAAAATTCATCCTTCAAAATCCTCTTGATATTTAAAATTCAATAAGCCTTCCATGTCTTATCACAATCTTTCGAAAATCGTTCTCTTTCAAAAATTTAACTTTAGCAACAAATTTATATCAATAAAAAAAAATCAAAATTATAGTCATCAGTAATTAATATCCTCGGAAGCTAATTCTTAACTATTCCTAAAAATTCAAAAAGAAAGTCTACCTTAACCTTAATCTCCTTAAATTTTAATTCCTCAAAAATAGTTTATATTCTTTTCCTAGCCATTTTGTAACTACATAACCTCTAGGACTTCTACCCACCTTTGGTCACACTACTCCTCAAAACTAAAATCTTATAATTTTCTAACTAGTTGCTAACAATCCTACCAACAAATATCTACTGCATATGGCATCTATAATCCTCTCCTATCTATCAAGTAACCCAAAATTTAACGAGCAACAAATTTACACAAGTAGCTAAGAAATGTTGATAAATTCTAATAAGAATGACCATTCGTCACTTTGAAATAGGAAGATAAGGAAGAATAATCGAGAGCAAATATGAAGTTTCAAGAGCGGTAGAGAGTATCCAATGATGCAGATAGAAAGAAAGTTTATGAACCATTGAATTATTTACTAGATTGGGCTACTCTAGTCCAGTCACTTGCTAAATCGAAGAACCCTTCATTTCTTAGAGGGGCTTGCATTCCGTGCAATACAGAAGTTCCGTTCTCGAAGTTAATCTAAACATGGTTCCATAATAGAACGAAATTTAAGAAATCAAGATTGTGATCTTTTCTGTTGTTATTTAAACACACGAGCAAGGGATATAAATGCAATACAAGATCATATCGCGACTTCCAGGTAGATGGAATAAGGGTTACGAATGACTTCACATTCTAAGAGGTGGAGACTACATAATAGGTATATGGACCTATTTCAAATAGTTCGAATTTATAGTCCAAATATGATGGTATGTATGAATGGGTTTTACTGGGTCTTAATAGGTTCCCTGATTGGATATCAATTATTGGTTGGATGAACCTTGGATTTCAATCTATATTGGCTGGACAAGATCCCAATGATAAAACTATTTCTACTAGGTTAGGGTAACCTAGAATAGGTTTCAACCCAAGTGGTTGAGCTAGTTGCCAGTTAGGTTGGTTAGCTAGGTCCCTAAAGCCCCAAATGTGTCTTCAGTGACTTTTGTGTTTATGTAGCACTTGAGGCCTTAATTGGGTGGCACACTAGTGGCATGTGCATAGTGGGCTTCGAGTAAATCAAAACTATATATTGGATCGAAGGAATTGAGTCGAGGTTGAGGCTCTAATGGAAGTCGAAAAGTATACCGGTATTATGGTAAGGGTTATAGCTAGTCCTTTTGACTTGAAAGTTGTATCCTAAAATAGAGTACAAGAAGAGGTGTTTGAGTGGGACATGATATGTCTACATAAAGGTGGAGTCGTCTATGTCTTACATATAAAATTTGTTGGAAGCTAACAGCTGGTCTCGTGCTCCGAATATTAATGACATGGCCGGGGACACCAAATGATCTAAATGGAAAGTGGGAGTCCATGGGGCACTAATTATCATCCTAATGGAAATTATTCTAATCAATCGGTAATCCTCGTATATCCCAAAATTTTAGAAGGCTTACAGTCTACTCGCCTTAGAAGCTAGGACATGGTTTTAGGAATAATGAGGTTAGAAGAATTCCAAAGTCCGGATATTGTACCTCAACTCTTGCTAATAAAGAATAAGGTACGGCGTAACGGGATACGGTAGATATAAGTCAAGTCAAGGATCGTTTCTCAATAAATGGAAAACGAGTGTATACAATGATACATGGTCGATAAAATAGAATGATCTACTCGTCCATAGTATACAAGAGTTATCGACAGGGTAACCAACTCTAAGGCACATCATATGAAATAATTTCTAACAACTGAGTCGTGAATTTCTATTTATGTCAAGCCTGCCAGACTATTGTCACAAGGGTTCTAGTGGTATGGGCTATAGTGATTATGTATTGCTGTTGATAACTGGTAGATCATAATATGACAGGGTATTTAAGCTATGGTATTGGCTAAGCTAGTGACTATGGTGCTCCAATACTAGCTAGGTCTTAATAATAAAATTTACATAACTAGGATAACATTTGTTGGAAACCAATCTCGGGATGGGTGTCTACCAAAGTCATGGTGAATGATTGTCCTTACCTTTGTCTAATAATGTGAATGTTTGTCCTTACCTTTGTCTATTTATCTCGGGATGGGTGCCTTCCGGATGAGTTGATTGGATGAATATTGGTGCCCCTCGTATCTGAATTTGTTGCGGTTCATTCAAATGACCCAAGTGATGGCGGCTGCAACGATCTGATGGCCATACGAGGCGTTACTCCAAGTGGCAAGAAGATCATTGAAGCTCCTACCGGCCTGGTCCTGTTTGCAACGATGAGAAAGAGCGGTCCAAACCCTTGCAGGCAATTCTCGGGAGTGAAAAATATGGTCGACCGTTTTCGATTGTCTCGTCATACGGCAATGACACGCAGAGGCTAAACTGAAGCCGATGGTGCTGAGAACGTCGTCTGTGGGAAGCTTCTTACGAAATGCTCTCTACATCAAAAATGACCATTTTTTGGGCTGCAAGACTGCCAGAAAGAGCCAGTGATGGGGGAAGGCGCTCCAATGCCATGAACAATACTTCTGGCCGATGCTATAAAGAAGGATCCGTTGGTCGAGATAGACCACTGTAGAACGTCATGTTCCGTTCTGATCTTCAGGCCTGCATTGAGGAGCAAGGCAGCAACCACATCCCCAATCCATTCTCGAACCCTGTCCCTGTTCCAGTCGCCCGAGGAATCCCACATGTCACTGATTGAACTGTTCGGGGGAGCATCCGGGAGCTGGGGAAGGAGATCTTCCCTAGACCAACGTTCGAAGAATAGAGAAGAATCGCCCAACCCCAACCGAAGCTGGATAAGAGGTTCAGCAAGGCTCCTACCATGCAGGATGCAACGCCATGATACGGAGGATCTGCAGTTGGAGTCAGCGTTGGATGGATGAATATGCTTGAAATATCTGGCCTTCATGAACCGTGCCCAGAAATTTTGGCTCACTCGAAGCTTCCACCACAACTTCATTAAAAAAATGTCCACGATATGTGACAGCTTGCAAAAACCAAGACCTCCCTCATCGGTAGGTCTAGTCATGGAGTCCCAGCTAGCCCAATGGTGTTTGTCCTTGCCATCGTAGTGACCCCAGAAGAAGTTGGCGAAGAGGTTTTCAATGGTAGTGAGCACCTTCTTAGGGGGAGCAGGCGGCTAAGGTGTATATGGGGATGGAGGAGAGGACGTGCTGAATCAAAATCATCTTCCCACCAGGTGATAAAGTTGCTTTGTTCCATCCCTCAAGTTTTTTTCCTAATTTTGCCTACCAGCACTTTGAAGATGCCCGCGTTGGTTCTTCCGTACACCAACGGGCACCCCAAGTAGTAGAAAGGTGGGTACGCAACAGTAAAGGAAGTAATGTTGGTAAGAGTAGAGGAGTGGTCACTGTTGGTGTTGTGGTGTACATAGATGATACTCTTGCTAGGGTTGACACGCTGACCAGAGTAATTAGCGTATCTCTGCAGCGTGTTGTGGACCACTTCTACAGACCCGACGTTGCCAGAGAAGAAAATGAGGATATCGTCAACATAAGCCAGATGGGTGATGATCGGACAACTGCTAGTGGTATGAAAGTGCTGGAAATGTAGGGCACCCACCATTTTGTTTAGATTTCTGCTCAGTGCTTCTACGGTGATGATGAAGATGGTGGACGATAAAGGGTCTCCCTGTCGGACACCGCGGCTAGATTTGAAAAAAACCATCAGCTTGGCCGTTAATAACCGTAGAGAACCACAAATTACTGATCGATATCCAAATGATGTTGGTCCAGGTTTCCGAGAACCCGAAAGCCCTAAAAACCTAAATCATAAATTGCCAGTCCAGCATGTCATACGCCTTCTCCATGTCTAGTTTGATAGCAATGTTCCCGCCCTAGATGGTAATTTCATGTATGTTATCATTTTCTGGGCCATCAGTATGTTGTCTAAGATGTTCTGGCTGCGAACAAAGCCACTCTGCTCTTCAGAAATAATCCTGGGAAGGATCCCGATCTTATGGTTGGCAATAATCTTGGATATAATTTTGTTAGTGAAGGTGCATAGGCTTATAGGGCGGAAGTCTTTGAAGGTCTCAAGGTTTTCCTATTTGGTGATAAGAATTAGGTTAGCACAGGAAATCGATCTGGGGTACCTGGCTCCTTGGAAAAAAGCGGCGACCGCCTCGTGGATATCCGACTCGATGATGTCCCAACATGCTCTAAAGAATACGCCAATGAAGTCGTCTGGTCCGGGAGCGCTGTGCTCGTCTAGAGCCCAAACGGCATCTTTGACTTCTAGTTCTGAAGGGAGGAGCTCCAGCTGAATGTTGTCTCTATCGTCAATAAGGCGAGGGATCTCCGCTAGGAATTCCTCGCCTCTGGTGATGACTTCTTTGGTAGACAACTGGGAATAGAAATTAGCAGTGGCCGCTTAGATACCCTGTTGATTTTTGATAATGTGCCCGTTCTCGTCTGCTATCCGGTGGAGGTTGAGCTATTGTCTGCGCCCTTGATACAAGAGTGGAAATAACTGGAGTTTCATCTTCCTCACTGTCCCAGGTCAGTCTAGCTTTTTGTTTCCAGAATTCAGTTTTAACTTTCAGTCTGAATTTCAGCAGAGCTCTGGTAAGGTTCAGGGAGGCATGAGCCGCGAAAGATCTATCGGTAGGAAAGAGAGCTTCTGTGCGGGTCACGTCATCCTCGACCGTACAGACAGCCTGGAAAATTTCCCCAAAGGCTGCCTTATTCCAAACGGTGAGGGCTCTCATAGTCGCTTTGAGTTTGTTTACGACACAGACAAGGGGTCGAGGGTGTCAGCACCGCTCCAAGCGGTATCAACTATGTTCCTAAACTATGGGTGGTGTAATGCCCCGCTCCGTACGAGGCATTTGGTTGGCTTATTGGATGGGATCAGAATATTGGACCGTGACTTATGTTGGAAATCAGGAGAATTGAGACAGATGCAGTCTCTCTTAGCTGGCTAGACGGAATGGATATTGGAACGTGGCTCGCTGGTGGAGCTACGCTTAGTAGAATTTTGGGTGAGTGGAACTGTCCTTCCTCCTCCTTACTCCTTCATGCTTAATAAATGAAGTATTGAAATGCCATGAACTGTCCCTAAAGGTCCCATATGTTAGTTGCTGAATAATAAAGATACTTACGTTGAGAATTATTGAAATGTACAACACATTAAACTGTTAATGTGATTCGCTGCCTGAGAATGAATTGATAACATTGCCCCTTATGCTTAACACTGCTGGAACAAGTAGACACTTGAATAATGAGATGTCTTATGAATGATAGAATAAGAAATGAACTGGCTATGCTATCGAACCAATGAACTGAATGAAACACTAGAATCATGTACTATCTGTATAACTGTTGCAAAAATATGAAATGTTGCCTGTCCCTTATAAGAAATAAATGAATGAATAAATGTCCCTATGAAATAAATGAATGTTAAGTTTCTCTTAAGAAAGGAATGATATGAGATACGTTGCAATGAAGCAATGAATGAGAAATGATAAAGCTGGGATCGTTGAGATCACCAAATGAAATGATGGTAATGATGAAATGAATAAGTCATTGAATATGAATAATGATACACTGTTGCCTTTACTTTCCTTAATATATTTTACCATGCGATTATGTTCACAATCGAGTCGGACACGCATTCGCATGGTCATGGACAACTTGTATACAAGGTTTGAGTAATAATTTCCTCGAACGGTTCCTAGGGCCCTGGGGACCGATTCGACCTAGGAGGAAATAATGATGAGTGCTTTGGGAGCACGGATAAGGCGGGGTGGCATAGAGGCTCGCCACCTACTATTATGACCGCATTATCTTAAAATGAAATGAAATGAGAAGAGTCCATATGGTTTAACAACACCAGTAACCATGTAGTCAGGATGCATGCTAATGAATGTTTTGTACAGGCAGAGTAAGTATATCAAATAACCTGTAATTGATACAGGTACGAAGAGTCGGCTATCAGTAAGAAATCGCATAATTGTGATATTGTATAAGTTGGTTTAACTTGCCTGCTTAACCTGTTCCATTTAGTATGCTAGAAAGATGCCTTGCTATAATCATTGCTCAAACACAACATACATGCTAAGTGATGCTTGAAGTGAGAACTGTTATAACATGTTTAAAATATTAATGTTAACGATGCCTCAATGATGCCTTTTCATGATAACACCTAGTATGCCTCAATGATGTCTTTGCATGATAACACCTAGTATGCCTCAATGATGCCTTTGCATGATAACACCAAGAATGATAAATAATATGTCCACATGAATGCTACTAAGAATATGTTTACATGCTTCACTCTGATTATTGCCCATGAACTGTAAACTGATGTTAGGCCCCAAGTAGAAAGATCACTCTAAGAAATGCTTGCTTAAATGATCACTTTAATGTTGGTTTATGCGAGTGGGTTGGATTCTGCTCGCCAGTACATAGATGATGTGCTGACCCACGTTTTGTGGGCAGGTGCTCGTGCTTGGAATGTTCTACACACGAAGATTGGCTTGATTGGTCCCGCGGCATCGAAGATTTGTTGGGCATACAGAAGCTCTCCTTGTACAAGATGATGTCTTCTGTTTATAAAGGGCATAATGTATGGAACATTGTAATCAGTTGTATCAGTGAGATTGTAAGCCAAGTCAGTATATCGAGTGGTAATCCAATGTATCTAAATATCAAATGTAAGCTGTATAGCATTGTTCAGTTGGTTTCCAATGTAAAGTGAGATGTGCTGTAATCATTGTACTTCAATACAAGTCTTGTACTCTTCTTCAATTATCAATAAAGAGAATAAAGTTCTACATATCTCTGTGTGGCTTCAAGTTACTCTTTTTCTCCGCTGCTATAAAGAAGTGATGTACTTCTATTCAATAAGAGAGATTGTCCTCATTAAATTCAATTTATCTGCTTCTGCCGCTGCAATGTATTCCTATTTGAAGAATAATCGATTATGTACCATCTTTGCCTTGTACAAGTGCAATACCAGACTTGTACGGCATCACGCCCAAGCGAGGACGATCGATTCCAAGAGATAAAATATGTGAATAAATGACTCTATGAATCGGGGCGTGACAAATTGGTATCAAAGCACGGCTTTACGTCTTTGGTCTCTTCTTTGGTTCGTTTCAAATCAAAGTTGCATCGATGATTGACCAAAGTTGCTTCCGCGATCACTCAACGTTGCTTTCGCGATTAAATCAAAGATTGCTTCCGCGATTATATTGTTGTTGTCCTGTAATCATCCTATGTTGTTCGTGTCTGAAAGATCATTGATCCTCTTGGCTGCTCACTGGATGTTCCATACAGTAAGTCTATATACATTATGATGCCCCTGAAAGAATGATTGTTGTTGGTTTGGACACAAATAACCCAACAATGACTCGATGCCATAGTATGCTATATTGTGAATGCTGTTTGGAATGTGGGAATATAGAAAAATGGCTATGTATGCTGCAACAAGTTGAGAATTACATGTGATGTTGGAAAAGAGTTGGGAATGAAATAATTAATGGATGAGTTCAACAGAATTAGTGAATTGACTCATGTGTGTTGGCTACTGCTTTGAGACCCTAAGAATGTTGCCTTGTGATATTGAGACCCCGAGATGTTGGTTAAGTATTGTGATCATTATAGATCAGGAATGTCCGGAATAGATTGAGTTGGTATTGTTTAAGGATGGCTTCGTTTCTGAGTGGTATATTGCCTCTACCACCTCAGGACGAGATGTATGTTGACCCTTTCCATAAAATAGCAATGAAACTATCTGTGAGTACTGGGTAGTGCCGAGACTTAGCTGGGAGTCATGTATTATGCTAGATGACTCAAATGTCCCTGACGGTGATGCTATGTTGGGTAGTGAGATTGTAGAAATGGTAACGGTTGGCTTGGTTAGAAATTGTTTAGTCGAGTGATGACTCAGACTAGTAAGACAGTTAGTATGCTACGGGTAAATGATTTGGCTAGAGAATGTTGTGGCTTAGAACATTGGAATATCGATTTCGATTGGTTGGATGTAAATTAAATGTGGCTAATACAAAGTTGGTTGCTAAGCTGAAAGTTTAAAATATTGTCGGTGAATCAAAGGGATATTAGAAATCTGTGCCTTGATCCTAAGGTGTAATAGATGTCAATCCATCTTGATCACCAAAGGATAGTCATTGCATAGATGCATGATGCTGAAGAATTGAATTGTACTAGAAAAATAACAAGTGGTGACTCAGAATACTGTTGTTGCCTAGAGGATGGTTAAGTGATACATAAATTGTCGGATTGAATGGGATGAACTACTTGACCATTACTGCATGAGATTAAGAATGCCGTAAGATAGTTTGATGATTGAGAAACAAATAGAAACGAGAAATTGCAAACATGTTGGATAATGTCGGTTAGGTGATTGTTGGTTGGGATATAGATTGTTGGCTTATGACTTAGTGGTTTGACTCTGTCATACGGACCAAATAGTATGATTCCATAATTATGTTAAGACTATCGGAATCGATGACCCTTGAACAGTTAGCATTGGCTTATGGGTTCGTGTGGGTACAAAGGAATTTGAATAGAAATGTGGATCATTGGGAATTTACTTGATGGATTATTAGAACGATGAGAATCGTATGTCGGGTTGGAATTTGACCGTAATGTTGATAGATCGATCTTAGTCGATCGTTGGGTAAGTCTAGAGTGAGCCTCTGTGGGAATTATTCCTTGAGGAAGACACTAGATAGATAGACTTGACCCTAGAAACTGTGGGCTGCATGACCAATTGTTGGCATAACCAATAATGGTGATTAGTTATTCAGACTGAGTTAAAACCCATAGGTTTGGGTAGAGTTCCTTAGAACTGTTGGTTGCTTGTTGGCCTTAAGAATAAGAAACTAGTATAACCCTAGTAGCCGTCCACTCTAGGGAAGTCACCTGAACGATTAAGTTTAGCTATCAGTGTAGCTAACCTTAGAGACTGACTAAATAATAGGTGACCATTGGAGACCATAGGATGACCTTGTGGCATTGAATGAGAGGCAACGATAATGAGTATTGACCTAAGGGAATGTATGCTTCAACTTGAGCCTTAAGAGATGTTTGACCCTTGAGGATTATATGTCGGCTATAAGTGGGAATTGCAACCGTAAGGTAAGGCTTGAGTATACCTATAGTCGGGTAGCTAAGTTAACCTTGACTGTTGCATAGAATTATACCCTGACTCGGGTAATCGATAGTGGGTGACGTCGGATTGTGTCTTATAGAAAAGATGAGTTGCCTCGGTGAAAAATATTGTTGGATTTGGGAAGGAATATGATTGCATGTTGTGAACTCTTGATATGGTTGGCTCTAAGTTAGACCCTTGATCGAATGTTAGAAATGTTATGCTTGGGTATAAAACTTAACCAAGTTGTTCCTGATATTAAATATTGTGGCCGAAAAGATACTGATTGTGGCAAAAATGAATAAAGCAATAAGTCAAATAAAAGGATGCTAAGTCGGATTTAGAAAAGAGAATTATATTATGGCTGATCGAATCGCACTAACATAGAAGTTGGCTGAAGTACATATATTTTGGGGACGCCTAAAATATGTGTATGGATCCAGCCGAAGTGATTGGTTGCGACTGAGATAACATTATGGGAAGAATTTATCGCACTAGTACAGAATTTGGCTGAAATGCATATGTTTTGGGGACGCCTAAAATATGTGTATAGATCCAAATGAAGTGATGTATTACGACCAAGATAGAATGTAAGAGAAATGTTGGCGAATCAATGAGAAGTTACAAGTAATTGAAAAAGAGATAGACAGATCGAATCGTTGATGGATTTAAATGGTACAGTTGGATAGATATTTTGAAATGACCGAGTGGGCTGAAATGAATATTGATTTAAAGCTGAATGAGTAAACTCATGGTGAAAAAGTGAATCTTGTAGAAGACTTGTTTCCTAAGTTTCGAGGACGAAACTTTTTTTGAGTGGTATATTATGTAATGCCCCGCTCCGTACGAGGTATTTGGTTGGCTTATTGGATGGGATCAGAATATTGGACCGTGACTTATGTTGGAAATCAGGAGAATTGAGACAGATGCAGTCTCTCTTAGCTGGCTAGACGGAATGGATATTGGAACGTGGCTCGCTGGTGGAGCTACGCTTAGTAGAATTTTGGGTGAGTGGAACTGTCCTTCCTCCTCCTTACTCCTTCATGCTTAATAAATGAAGTATTGAAATGCCATGAACTGTCCCTAAAGGTCCCATATGTTAGTTGCTGAATAATAAAGATGCTTACGTTGAGAATTATTGAAATGTACAACACATTAAACTGTTAATGTGATTCGCTGCCTGAGAATGAATTGATAACATTGCCCCTTATGCTTAACACTGCTGGAACAAGTAGACACTTGAATAATGAGATGCCTTATGAATGATAGAATAAGAAATGAACTGGCTATGCTATCGAACCAATGAACTGAATGAAACACTAGAATCATGTACTATCTGTATAACTGTTGCAAGAATATGAAATGTTGCCTGTCCCTTATAAGAAATGAATGAATGAATAAATGTCCCTATGAAATGAATGAATGTTAAGTTTCTCTTAAGAAAGGAATGATATGAGATACGTTGCAATGAATGAGAAATGATAAAGCTGGGATCGTTGAGATCACCAAATGAAATGATGGTAATGACGAAATGAATAAGTCATTGAATATGAATAATGATGCACTGTTGCCTTTACTTTCCTTAATATATTTTACCATGCGATTATGTTCACAATCGAGTCGGACACGCATTCGCATGGTCATGGACAACTTGTATACAACGTTAGAGTAATAATTTCCTCGAACGGTTCCTAGGGCCCTGGGGACCGATTCGGCCTAGGAGGAAATAATGATGAGTGCTTTGGGAGCACGGATAAGGCGGGGTGGCATAGAGGCTCGCCACCTACTATTCTGACCGCATTATCTTAAAATAAAATGAAATGAGAAGAGTCCATATGGTTTAACAACACCAGTGACCATGTAGTCAGGATGCATGCTAATGAATGTTTTGTGCAGGCAGAGTAAGTATATCAAATAACCTGTAATTGATACAGGTACGAGGAGTCGGCTATCAGTAAGAAATCGCATAATTGTGATATTGTATAAGTTGGTTTAACTTGCCTGCTTAACCTGTTCCATTTAGTATGCTAGAAAGATGCCTTGCTATAATCATTGCTCAAACACAACATACATGCTAAGTGATGCTTGAAGTAAGAACTGTTATAACATGTTTAAAATATTAATGTTAACGATGCCTCAATGATGCCTTTTCATGATAACACCTAGTATGCCTCAATGATGTCTTTGCATGATAACACCTAGTATGCCTCAATGATGCCTTTGCATGATAACACCAAGAATGATAAATAATATGTCCACATGAATGCTACTAAGAATATGTTTACATGCTTCACTCTGATTATTGCCCATGAACTGTAAACTGATGTTAGGCCCCAAGTAGAAAGATCACTCTAAGAAATGCTTGCTTAAATGATCACTTTAATGTTGGTTTATGCGAGTGGGTTGGATTCTGCTCGCCAGTACATAGATGATGTGCTGACCCACATTTTGTGGGCAGGTGCTCGTGCTTGGAATGTTCTACACACGAAGATTGGCTTGATTGGTCCCGCGGCATCGAAGATTTGTTGGGCATACAGAAGCTCTCCTTGTACAAGATGATGTCTTCTGTTTATAAAGGGCATAATGTATGGAACATTGTAATCAGTTGTATCAGTGAGATTGTAAGCCAAGTCAGTATATCGAGTGGTAATCCAATGTATCTAAATATCAAATGTAAGCTGTATAGCATTGTTCAGTTGGTTTCCAATGTAAAGTGAGATGTGCTGTAATCATTGTACTTCAATACAAGTCTTGTACTCTTCTTCAATTATCAATAAAGAGAATAAAGTTCTACATATCTCTGTGTGGCTTCAAGTTACTCTTTTTCTCCGCTGCTATAAAGAAGTGATGTACTTCTATTCAATAAGAGAGATTGTCCTCATTAAATTCAATTTATCTGCTTCTGCCGCTGCGATGTATTCCTATTTGAAGAATAATCGATTATGTACCATCTTTGCCTTGTACAAGTGCAATACCAGACTTGTACGGCATCACGCCCAAGCGAGGACGATCGATTCCAAGAGATAAAATATGTGAATAAATGACTCTATGAATCGGGGCGTGACAGGTGGTGGATCCAAAGGTCGCGAAAGCGGAAACTTTTCTTGATCTGGTTTGATTTGCTGCTGATTTCGATGAGAAGAGGGGAGTGATCCGATTCGATCGCGTTGAGGTGTGATAAAGTGGAGGTGATCCCCAAATCTGACCACATCGAGTTGATGAGGGCGCGGTCAAGGCGAGAGTACTATCGTCGAGTGCCTTCTTGCATGTTGTACCAGGTGAAGGTGCTACCGTTGAACTGAAGGAGAGACAGGTGAGCGCTAAAAATAAAGCTGGTGAAGTCGTGGATGGCCGATGGAGGAGGGGGACGACCTCCCAATTTTTCCTCTCTGCAGGTCACAATATTGAAATCACCAACACAAAGCCAGGGAAGATGGCTGTGGTTAATTTGGATATCCATAAGGTCCTCCCACAGCTGTCTGCGTTCAGGGATGTCGCAGCTGCCATGGACGGCAGACAAGAGGGATCAGGAATGGAGCATGGGATGTTCCATCCAACACGAGAGGGCCTGTCTCGAGTCATGGATGATGTCGAACTTCATGTCGGCCACAAACATGATCCAAATATCGTGACAGCCGGCGATAACAGAGGGAAAGCCTAACTACAACTGGATGGACCTGATTTTTCTTGGAGGAATTTTATGTTCAATAATCACTAAGAAGTTGATTCTGTGAATCCTCTTGAGACTGTTTAATCTTCTCAAGGTGGTTTATTGGCAAGGCTACTAACATTCCAAGAAAGGATGTTAAGCATTGGGGTTGCTGGTAAGGGGGATTGTTGAGTTTTGCTGCCGATCTAGTGATGATGGCCGATAACTCGTTGTTTCTTTTCTTGTTGGATTTTTTTATAGTGGCTACAGCCTTTCCGATGATCGAGCTTTGGATGTCCTTGTCTTTGGTCACTGATTCCTCAGTCGGGTACATGTAAACCTCTCCCTCTATTTCTGCTAGTGCTCCAAAGAACCTATTCTTATTGGTGAAACTGTCATCGTTGCCCTGTAGCATCCTGCTCACAGGGCCTTGACCTAAATTGGCCAAAGTTTTTGCCAGTATGCCAATCACGCTGATGGAAGGATATGCCGGTTCTAGATTTTTGGTAGACTTTGATGTCTGATCTCGAGGAATCCTTGTGTGCGAAGGACCCACGTCCTCCAAGTGCTCCTCCGCTACTACATTGTTGCTGCTAGTGTTCTCGGCGACTGCTCTCGAATCTGGGACTTCATGGGTGCCGTAAGGGCAGTCATATTCCATAGGAACTTCTAGGATTTCAGAATGCAGGGTGTCGAATTTGTTGGATAGGCTAAGGACAGGGTCTTTGAATGGTACGATGGCTCTATTCTGAGGGGCGAGATTCTGGGCGGTGGATTTTTCCTCACTATTGTCGAATCTTTTGTGTGAGTTAGGGAGAGGAAGGATAGGGGATTTATTGCTTGTACTGATCTGGTGATATGGAGCGGTCTTACGAGTCGATTTCTTCTTCAGTTCAGGGTGGGCAAAAAAGTAGTGTTTAATAAGGTGACCTCTCATGTGGCAGTGTGCATAAAATATGATATTGTTGTCATATATGATACGCTAGGTATTCGTCTTATTGCATAGAACTATTTGTATGTGATTTGGGAGGTCTTGCTCAAGTCGAGCTCTATACAAATTTTAGCATAGTTAGCTTTAGAGAGGTTACGAGTTTCTTCTGCCAACGCCACAAACGGGACAAAGGAGTTGGCAATACGTTTCAGCGCTGCAGGGACGAAGCAAATGAGAGGTAGGTTTGGGACGGTCACCCACGTCGAAACGACTACAGAGTCAATGTTGGTGTTGAAATCTGTAGACCATCGAACAATTTTCATAGGGTTGTTGTCTATTCGGCCGGAGCCTTTGGACCAGACCTTTGTATGATATGTTTCGGAGGATAGATGTAGAAAGATGTGTTTCGGGTCCAGTGGGGCCACCCTGTATGCCGCAGTGAGACCCCAGCTGGCAATCGTCTCCTGAACCCGGAGCAGCTTCGAATAGCCAACAGAGAATTTGAGTACGAAGGTGTGCGGGAAGATCGCCAATAATGACGATAACTCTGAGTCAGAGAATGACACCTTGATGAGCTGGGTTCCAGACAACGAGGGGGGTTCGAGCTCCTCCAATACGACATCGGGGAGCACTGGTTGATGGAGGGCTATCCTGTCTGGGCACAGTTTATCTGCGAAAGAAGCCGATAGGGAAGGAGGATTTGTGGCACCACGCGTGCGTTCGATGGCGGGCCCCAGGGGTAGCCACGCTGAGCAGAGGAGGGCAAATGATCCACCACGGGTACGAAGGTCAGCCTCAAAGGTGCACCGGGCATGCAGCAAGCCGGAGAGCGAGGGCGCTCTAGGTTGTGCGGCAAGAAGTGGCACGGGGGGAGTATGAGGTGTGGCCAGGGAGGGAACTGAGGAGGCATGACCACCCTGAGAAGCTAATGATGGGGGGGGGAGGTGTGAGCAGAGGCTGAGTGGCGCAGAATGAGACACAAGCGAGGGGGACACCAAGATGCGCCAGCCATTGAACCATAGTTGTGCCAGGGAGGGGTACGCCGGATGGCACAGCCTGTTGGGTCGCGATGCCCTCATGCGCGCTGCCCAGCACATCAGGTTGCGCCACTCGCGGAAGCGCTCTTGCAAAGAACCATTCAGGGAGCACGCGCCCACCTGCAGACCCGTGCCAGTCTCCAAAACAGCTGATGACAGCACATGGTCAATGATGGAATTTGAATTCAAAGTCGGAGGAGGGATGAGGTGGCACGGGCGGGAAACTATGGGCATGCGGCCCAAAGCCAGAAGATCATCCACGCCGCTGGGGACGAAAGGTTGAGATCCGTTAGGGGGCGGCGCACTGCGGAGGGAGGCAAGGGGAGGAGGAGGCAGAGAAGGGAGGGGAAGGGGCGGGAGACTGAGAGGGCGTCAATCCCAGCAGGAAAAGGAGATCATCCGACTAAGGGGCCATAGGGCAGAGGAAGGGGGCGATCGGCGGAGTGGGGGGTTTCTTACGTGGGGGAGTCCATCCATGACCAAGTAGGGGGCGGGGGAGGGAGCGAAAAAAAGAGAGGGGGAGCATAGAAAGCCAGAGAACGGAGGCGATGAGGGAGGCCGCGAGATGGCCGATCGGAGCCAGTCAGGGGGCCAGGGAAGGAAATCAGCAAAACTCTGTTGGGGAGCAGCACCAACCAGCTACCACGTCACTTTATTATATATATATATATATATATATATATATATATATATATATATATATATATATATATATTTTTTTTTTTTTGAGCATAGAAAGCCAGAGAACGGAGGCGATGAGGGAGGCCGCGAGATGGCCGATCGGAGCCAGTCAGGGGGCCAGGGAAGGAAATCAGCAAAACTCCGTTGGGGAGCAGCACCAACCAGCTACCACGTCACTTTATTATATATATATATATATATATATATATATATATATATATATATATATATATATATTAAAGTGATATATATATATATATATATATATATATATATATATATATATATATATATATATATATATATATATATATATATATATATATAGAGTTATAGTTATAGTTTTATATATATACTAGTCATAACCCGTGCCCATAGGGCATGGTTCATTTAAGGTATTCCTCCTCAAAATCTTGGACTCCCAATTTTAAACGAACAATAATAATTTTGAGGCCCCCATCAAAATATTAAATCCCAACCACTGCTGGATGTGAATTTTATTTGGATTCCCCATAAAACCCCACTTTCAATAATGCTCATCCACAACCATTATGAGGCCCCCATCAAAATATTAAATCCCAACCATCAAAATATTAAATCCCCATCTTTGGATTCCCCATAAAATTCCACTCCCAATAATGCTCTTCCCCATAAAACCCCACTCCCAATAATGCTCTTCCCCATAAAATCCCACAACCGTTGATTCACCAAGATTAAATCCCAACTACTCTTTATCTTGGCACAGTCAACCCTAGAATTCAAAAACCTTTGTGTTTTATATATATATATATAGTTATATAAAAAAACCTATTAAATTTCTTCCGAGAAATTCAACTGAATTTCTCGCGAGATAAAATATTCAAAAACCCCCACAAGCACCTCCAAAACAGGGAAACCCTGTTAGCTAAGGAATGAAAGAAATTCCTTCTTTTAAAAACCAAAACTTAATCAGATTTTATTAAATTCGATTCAAATTTTTTTATTGTCATGGGGGTTATCTCTTCCTCCCCAAGATAGCCTGGAATCCACACAAAATCGTAGTAAATTTTGGTTGGAATTTAAATTTGAACGACTGCTATATAAACACAGACCTATCCGCGGAGATATTCTCGAAAATCCCAGATAACTTGCCTCGTGATCATCTCTCCTGATTACTGGAGAACCCCCGACGACCGGAGCACCACTCAACCGTCTGCAACCGCCCGCCTTCGTCGTAGAGTTGCCGGAGAGCCCTATTTGACAGAAAACTAACTGCAGCCTGCAATAAAAACTACACTCAAGTACCGATGTTCATCACAAATTTTCTTCGCACCTACTTGATCAAACTTCGATCTACGAAAACCTACATGAAGTTAACCTATCTAGCTTCTAATTCCAACAGTTAGAATTTTCTGTTATCGAACGATCTGTCTGAAAAGCCAATTTGATCATCGATGAAAAACTGTTTAAAAAATATATTAGAATTAGTCCAAACACCATACTTAGAAGACTGATTTAGGTTGGATGTAAATTTTTCCAAAACTAAATAAGGCTAGTCCTAGACAACCTATCGGACGTCAAAATCCTTCTTGTAGATTTAAATTTCATCCACTGTTTGTCGTAAAAACTGATTCCCAAAATCGATAAAAAATAGTTTTCAAAATAATAAAACATTCAGAAAATTTATCGATATCGCGTGTTCCCCGACAAACCGGCCGACGTGGTCACAAACCGAAAGCATTGAAAGGTGCATATCGACTTCGCGGATGTGGAAGATTCGATAGAACTCGATTTCGTTGTATGTGCATGACGAAATCGAGGCGTATCGGTCGAGATACCCCGTATCGGCCTCATTACAAACTAGCCTACAACTTCGTGCACGTTCGTCATCTTGAGATGAAACTTACGCCACTGGACTCGTGTTATTTTCTGGTCATGGAAGCAAAGTTTGGTCCGATTCTGAGAAGGTCGACCGAAATGCTATTTTCGTAGGTGATCCAACGGGCGAATTTGTGCACGGCTCACCCAAATCCAACTTTGGGCAAACGTTTGAATTCGCATCATCAAACCAGACCCGTAGACATATTTGATGACTTTAGAGAGCAAAGATATTGGCACGCTTTTTAGTGCAAAGCTGGTCGACAGACACCGATTTGACCCAAAATTACTATTTTGTCCCTGTTTCTTGAATTGGACTTATGGATAGGCGATCTTAGACATTTATTTTATTCCAAAATTTTATGATGTCTGTTTCAGCATCCGTGGATGTTCACGGAAGTTGGCTTTCATTGCTTCACTGATCGGACGGTTCTAATTACTGGATACTGCCATTTTGCAGACCACCTCAGGGAAGATACCTTGTCATTACTGTCTATTTATTTAGCTCACTTTATTACATGTATTTAGTTATTATTATTTATTTTCTGCAGTATAAAATCATTCTTCTTAGTCGTATTTGTTCGCAAGTAACTTTTAGTCATAAATTTTATTTCTTTGTTTACTATATGCACATTTGACCTAGATGTAAGAGACCACCTGCATTCACTGGCCTTGACACATGTTTTTCATGAGTTATGAGTCTCATATAGATCTTGAACTTGTGTATCGATTGGCTAGCGATACATATAGGATGAGTGTTAGGCTATAACTACTAAATAGGATTACATGATAGAGACTAGTAGTTATTAGAGTTAGGATATTGGGTGGAAAGAATACAATTGGACTTTGACCTCCACCTTATCTATCGTAGACTCGCTCGCTACTAAGGAATGATAGGTAGACTATATGCTATAGACTCGCTCGATACTGAGGAATAGTATATGGTATTTAGACTCGCTACTGAGGTACTGTATTATTTTATCTTGACTGACTTGGAGGTTATGCGACCATGCACTATTCCCGATTGCATTACACCTAGAGTGGTTAGGTGACCTTATCTGTTAGGTAGAGGTACTTTTGGTTTATATACTTATGCCTGATAGTGGCTTGGAACAGTATTTGGTTATGGACTAGTTTGCCACCCTTTGTCCTTGCTTGCTTGTAGGTGTGGTTCACTGCTTCGATAATAAAATACTGAACCTTGTTGTGGTCTAGATACTATATCGGACCATGTTATTGTCTGACTTATACTTGCTGTTGAGCAATTTATATTCAGTATTGTGGCATATTTTTTGGTATCTTATTACGTCCCTCTAATGACCTGGTGATCTCTCCAGGTGTATGTTTTTATGACATGCCGCAAGTATTCCAGCCAAGATCGAGATCTTCTTCTTCCTATAGAAGATTACGTGTTCTTGGATTATCTTGCTACTTGCATTCTTATTTTGCTATTTCTATCTTTTTAGTTTCATGTTGGTAGTGGATTGTCTTCATCCAACAACATGTAAAATGACATTTCATATTTGATTCTAAAAGAAGCTTTATTCTTTTATTTTGTGGATGAGATTAGTTGGCCGATTATACTGCATTTACAACTTACGTATATTTATTATATGACTGTCATGTTTATGTACATAGTCCAACTTATTTTGGGAATGGGCGTTACAATGCTGTTATTATCCCTACAGAAATGATATGGATCATGAGACACGTTGCGAACATCAAGATAGATAGAATCTTTATCATGCATGGAAGTAACCCCAATAGTTTTGCCCAATAGAAATGTGAAATATGAATTATGGCTTTTCGAAATGATTTTTCAAAAGATGTAATCTGACTATATATTGCATGAAATGAACTTAGATAAAAGTAGCAAGATCACCTCATAAGAAATGTTTTATTGCTAAATTACTAAGTGATCGTTTCAGACTGTGTATCCTTTATTCTATCACCAGTACGTTAGTATACTAACCTACCACTTATTTGCATGCAGCTGCAAGATGTATCGATCGAGATGGATAATTCGAAGCGATAGCCAGAGTCTCATCCTCAGGAGCCAAAATCGGAAGAGATACAACAAGATGGGTTTTATGTACAAGAGACGGTCACTTGTTGCAAGAGTTGGTTTTGTATATAAAGGGATGTAATGTATGAAACGGGATCATTATAATTCTGCATAGTTTCTGAAAGATTGTAAGCCAAATACGGCATGTATCCGATAGTTGTTGAGAGTTTTATAATTGTTTCAATGTTATCAATAAAAAGAATACGTTCATGTTATCATTGTGTTCAATACTAATTTCTATAATATTGCTGATTGTTCAATTTTTTCATTAAAGTTCTGATACGTTGATGTCTACTATGTCTATTTTGTTATTGTACAGGTCTTAGCCTTATGCAAGCATAATTTAGGATGTCACAACATCATGCCCAAGCGAGGACGAATGGTTCCACAGCGTCCAAAGCTAGGACGAAAGGACTCAGCGGGTTCGGGACGTGACAGCTTGTCCACTAAAGACAACTTTAAAAGAAGGTGCACACCATCACCATCATAATCGAAGGATCAAACGATCAGACGATCAAAGAATCGAACAATTAACCGAACAACTATCCACTCTCCTTAAATCAACCACAAAGAGAGTACCAAATACATATGAGAGCAACAAAAAGCATTTCAGAAGCTGCTAATTATGATAAACAATATAGTAAAGGGCTGATTAGAGTACCCAATCTCCATTGTCACACTTTTATAGAATCTATTTTTGCACTAGAAAATCTTTACTATTAGGGGTTTGTTATACTGTTCAACGCGATCTATAAAAGAAAGGAGTTCAGTCTCAATCTGCTTCTTCTTTCATTTATCTCGCACGAAGATCCCATAAGCGATGGCGAACAAGCTAGCGACTCTGCTGGAACAACCTTCTCCTCCGACGAGAAGGCAGTGATGTAATCTGATATTGCTAAGTTTGCCTCATCCCAACAGATGATGGTCATCCGCTTCGACCAACAAGCTTACGAAAATATGCTCTCCGAAGGGTCAAACCATTCTTATAGGTTTGCAAAATCTAGGAAGATTCGCAAGGTCTGTGTGGTCAAGGTTGCTACGCCACCACCAGCAACTATGGAGGATGCTCTTCCGGCTTCCACCAATAAACCCTCACATCCAGCTCCTGTGTATCCTTCCCATGCTCTCGAAAATGGGAAGAACCTAGCTCGACACTCGGGTCCCAACCGGAGAAGGCGGTGCAACTCCGGGGACTCGGGAATACGTGCTCCCACCAGGCCATCCTGGCCACTCCTTGCTTAAGAAGACAATGCTGCATCTC
Source organism: Iris pallida (assembly GCA_029216955.1). Taxonomy (NCBI): domain Eukaryota; kingdom Viridiplantae; phylum Streptophyta; class Magnoliopsida; order Asparagales; family Iridaceae; genus Iris; species Iris pallida. Next base: position 16,490,312 of record JANAVB010022597.1, on the reverse strand, counting down.
AGCCGACTTGCTAGTAGGAGGTGCGAGAACATGCCTCATTTAAATCAAGACGAGTGCATGTGGACGCACATCAAGCCATCCCTAATAGTGCCAGTTGACAACACACAAGGAAGGCGAACGAGATCTGTCTTCTACAGAATCTCTTAGAACCCCACCCACGAAAAGGACCTAGATGCAATGTACTACTCAAATATTAGTACAAGGAGGTCCAGAGCGACGCAGGCTCAACATGCCCGGACCGTTACCTCGGTGGGCATTCCTCAAAAGGTTCCCCAAATGATTATACGGGCCCCTAATGGAAGGCTCTATCGAACCCACAAATGCGTCCTCCAGAATCATGTGCATGAAGTAAGCTGACCCCATAGGTCCATTCCGGATGACCCCTGCGAAAGATCAGAAGTTTCTTCCCATCAGCCATACAAGCGATATAGTGCAGGTAAATGCCCTCTATCAGACTTGCTGGAAGTGATAGATCGCAAACGGGAGGTGAAGAAAGACGGTAGAGCATGCAACAACCCCTCCTTGGGGCATTGCACCCAGATCACCATCAACTATTATTGCTCTTAGACAACAGTATCCACAAACAAGTCATTCGTGTTCCAATGGCTACAACGGACAGCAGAAGATGGACCAGTTCATTTTTTTGCTACACCACTCGAGGGGAGAATCCTGTCCCGCAGGGCTCAAAGGTGCTCTCCTCCTCAACCAGTACAACAAGACCGCCTGCACAAAGGTTAGCCCACCCGGCCATACCTGTGACAAGGATATTCCAAAATACACGATCGAGATGACCACTAGAGAAAGTTGTGCCGCAACCAGGGGTACCTCTTCTCAACCTATCACCCATCCTAGGGTTCCTCCGAGGGTAAGACGCAAAGCTGGGGATAGACCTTTACCCAACCAAGTTATTGTAGTGGCTGCGGTTAGCCAGCCGCTAGAGTTAGAAGAAGACGCCAACATATTTCCCTACTCAGACGAAGATTAAGCATAGGGAATGAGGTCATCCGACCCCGTTGGTATTACCATCTAGATGAGGACTCCTTTAATTTGGCTTGAGATACCCTGGCTACCCACTCTAGCATCTCCTTCAGGTCGTAACTAGTCATATGTATTCCCATCTCCACAGTTACACTTAGCACAAATCCAACATAGGGACGAGATCTAGCACAACTGAACCCTGGGTTGTGCGCCTACACGTGATCAAGGCTTCCTTCATCTATCTGCACACCTCCAAGTTCATGCTGTAGGGAGAGGTGCACGATGGGTAGACGATTCGACGGACACCTTGCCTACGCCGACATACGATGAAGACAAGGTCGGTAGTAGCGTACCCTGCTTCCCGACAGATCTGAAAACAACCGCAGAGGAACGTCGATGGCGAATCGACGACGAAAAAAAGGGTGGTGGCGGAAGAAGGAAAAGAATAGCGAAAAAGAATTTAATGTTGAAATAAAAAAGGAGATTCAGAATTTTGGCTCTGATAACATGCAAAAATGAATAATTAATTAATTAATTTTATTATTCATGATGGAGTACATATATATAGGAGGCAACTAGAGTCCTCATTATTTTCTATGATGTGGGACTAAATAAGTCCTTATAATCCAACACTATTTTTGTCATTGTCCAACAAAATTGACAATGATAATGACATGTGCTCTAGTTCGAACCAAGAAGAAACTAGTCCTTCAAGTGATTTGCGAAAATAATCCCTTATCTCGGATATCCAAAAAAGAAATAAAGTTTTTTGTTATATATTATAGCTAGCTAAGTTTAAAAACCAACAATTTGGGAGTCATATATTATATTAGTGCCCATGCTCTTTGAAATGGCCAGCAATTTCTAAATCATAATCGATGAAAATTTTGACCATGAGTAGGATGATAGTTTTCTAAAGTCAATTATGGAAATTGATACACTATAATATTATCCATACTGCCTTGGGCGATTAGAAGGCCACGTGTCTATATTTGGAAGTATTCTTTACATTATTTTTCTTATTTACATCGAAAAAGCTTCAGGATATCTTCTACAATGTAAAAGTAGGCTTATGATAATACGTGAAAATTTGAGAAAATAGGATATCGTAATATATAAATAGCCAATTGACCTAAGGAAGATCTTAGGTGTTTTGTGGACATCGAAACCAAGACCCAAATGTACATAAGGAAGATCTTATGTGTTTTGTTTGAAAATTTCCAAGAAACTGTAGGTTTAAATCATTAATATATCATTTTTAATAGCCTATTCCATATTCAATTAATATATACCTCATTTCATTCCAATCTAATACATCAAAAAATAAAATAATTGAACAAATTTAGAAATAAAATGTTTATCCAATGAAATATCTACTTTAGAATGTAATATATTTTAAGGAAAATATAACAAAATGTACATGGTATTTTAAACTAACTAAATCTATAATTTTGAAAGTAACTAATATAACTTAGTTAATATAGAAGTTAAAAGCTAACAAAGTTTAATATTTAATCTTTTTTTAACTTATTTCACTTAAAATACAATCTTATCTTAAAATAAAATAAATTTGAAAGAGAAATGTTACATAGATGAAGTGAAAAAGAAAAAGAGAAAATGTGTATGGATGATTTTATCAAAATAATTTAGATTTTATATAAATTTTGGTGAAGGTACTTTTTTCTTTCATTTCCTTAACAAAAAGGCTCTTTGATTGATTTTGTCAATTCTAGACAAGTTTTTTTGCAAATAATGTCTGCAAAAATTAAATACTGATTTTGCTACAAATTAATATTTTTTAGGACATCGAAACCAAGACCCAAATTGGACCGGAAGATATCATAATTTTTTATATCTAAAAGTAGTGAAAAAAAGTATGCATCCTTGACCATACTGTTTTTTGGGTGAAACATATTCAATGCACCTTATGAGAAGCGAAAAAGAGAAACAAGTCATTAAACTACAACCTAACTATATGAAACCAATTATATTGATTCTATGAAGATTACAAGTAACTCTTCTTGTTACATTAGCACAAAAATAAATAAGTTCTCATATAACATACCACTTTAATTAGTCATTTACAATTGCATTCGTTTTGGACCTAGGTTTCTTGTATAAAAAGTGATTTACTTCTTATTTCAGAATCATTGTATCTTCATCAAACTATTCGTTTATTAAGCAAAAAATAGTTAAGGAGAGAACCATGGAATTGAGAAAAAGTAGAACAATCACAAAAGTTGTTCCTCTTCTCTTGATTTTCTTGCTTGTTGGTCAGAGGGCTGCATTTCGCATCACGCGAAAGGACTTTCCACCTAAGGGCTGCATTACCGATGAAGAAGGAGTTACCTCTTGTCCTTATATACATGAAACGTGGAGTTAAGTTTGGAAGAATATAAAAATAAACTTTTGGTGTATTGTTACATTCAAACGAATTCCACCTCCACAATAATAGTATCTTAATAATATAAATCAAGAAGATAAAATTCTTGGTTGCTAGAATAAAATTTGGAGCAATAAAAGCCAATACAACAAACAACCTCCAGTATGTTTTGTCTATTTTGTCATTTATGTCTTTTTTTCTGTATTGCGTTGTTTATGGTTATTGAGATCCAAATAAATAGTTGCTATCGAGGAAACATAATCATGCCATGGATTCTTTATTCACCAACAATCAGGTAACAAGTCTCCTACGATTGCTTTAATCATGGCTATTTGGGTAGTAACAATTTCAAGTCAATTAGGAAAATTTGTCACGAGCCTCACCTAAATAATTGTGTGTAGTAGTATGGGACTATGTCCTTCATTCTTCGCAAACATCAACAATAGTAAACAATATGTAGCTAATGGCTCTTTATAGTAGTAAACAAAGATCACAACATCAATACTTTATTAAGCTCATTCACAAGAAACACATAAATGTAAACACAAATGATAAGATAACTAGTAAAAAAATATGTCAAATAAAAAAAGGAATTCTAGATTATAGGAACAAACCCACTATATAATTACATACATCTGAAACAGAGAAATTATCAAACCAACTAACCACCACTACAACAAATATGGCCTACAATAGTATGTGCAGAACGCTATAGAAAGCCTTCTATATCGTATTATGTCCGCTATAATTGCCCACGCTATAGTATGTCAAGGCATGTGAATGCTATAACATTATAGCGTTCTTGAATGTTCTAGATAGATTATAGCGTTCCTGTATGCTGTGGATAGTTTATAGCGTTTGTGAATGCTGTGAATGCTTTATAGCGTTCTTGAATGTTGTAGATGGTTTATAGCGTTCGTGAGTGTTGTGGATTATTTATAGCATTTGTGAATGTTGTGGATGCTTTATTGCGTTCGTGAATGCTGTAGATAGATTATAGCATTCATGAATGTTGTTGATGAATGATAGTGTTCATGGACTCTGCAGATGGTTTGACTTATTATAGCGTTCGTCATATGCTATCGTGATAGCAGCCAACAGTTTTGGAAACGCTATTATATTTAGACGTTTTGAGTGCTATAAATCTGCTACAGAATTTCATATCTGAATAACCTGTTTCGTATCACATACAAATAACCATAAAAATTTATGCTAAATCACAATTTTAATTTCAACAATTTCAATCGCAACTTCCATTTCGATCAATCACGATATAGGAAAGGTTTGCCAAAATATGAACATGTTTCATTAAAACATTCAAGATGTAAAAAAAAAGTAGTTGTCATTAAAACATTCAAGATGTACAAAAATTAGTTGTACGCCTAGTAGTCCAAAATAAACCATTCCATTTACAAAATATCTGTAGGCCAAAAAATAGCTCGATCGCCTCTTTCCTTCTAGTCATCCACAACCATCAAAAAATTATACGCTAACCTACACAAAATTGAGAAGAAAAAACATTATTATATAAAAATATGTTCACACAAGATCATATATCGATGAACAAGATTTATTTATCTTCAACTGAAGAAACGACAGAAACTATTTTGTGTTTCGGAAAGCAAGGAAAAGAAGGAAACTGAAAAAGTGTCTATAACTGTCACTTATTTAATCGACTAGAGCTAGAAATGAATAACCTGCTCTATATCACAAACAATTAAACTGTGCATCATAAAAATTCATGCTGAATCGCAATTTTGATTTCAACGATTTCAATCGCAACTTCCATTTCGATCAATAAGTCGCCTTGTTGCCATTTGTTGCATAAACTCAATAAGTCGCCTTGTTGCCATTCATGTGATCCTAATGATTCAAAGTAATATTGTTTTCCATATATCGTAGCTTAAGGTTGTAGAGTGTAGCGTAAAGTTTAGAGTTGCAAAATAAAACTATGAGAAATATTCTTTTGACCATGATCTTTGTTTTGTGTTCCTGAAGCTTCAAAATTTTACTGTCTGATTTTAAAGCTCAAAGTAATAATGTTTTCTTGTCTGATTTTAAAGCTCCAATGCTGAAAACTGACAAAACAACTGCACTCACTTTGAGGGTAACAGTTAAAATGTTTTTGAACTCCGAAGTTGCACAAAAATGTTTCCTCTTTAACATGTTGTGGCACGACATTAAAGAGACGTAATTATCGCAAAATTGCTCAGGATCCGAACATCATTTCACAAAATAAATCACCAAAACAAGCAATTTAGAGGTATGAGTGCCCCCTCCAGACTCAAAATCATTGACTACAATTCTCGAATAACAAATGATTGTTCACAAAACTCTTACATCTCTCCTTGTATAGCAGCCCAACCCTACCAACGAGGAAAGCAAATAAACCAACCCAGAGCCAACTATGAAAAAAGTTTAGAAACACTCACAGAACCTAAACCAAACAGGAAGGTACATATCCTAAAAATTAGGAAATGACAGCAGATGCCAGAAATTATTGAAATTCACAACCTATGGCACCATGTCGGTGTAAAGCGCAAGGTAACTGTTCCTTCACGTTTCAACCGAATTCCAGGGTTGTTTAACACAGCTTGGGGCAGTTCAGCCCAAGGATTGCATAGGTTACACCTGCATCAGACCTACCCTGAAATTTGGATCTCCCTAGTAGTGGATGGATGGCATCAGTAGTTACATATAAGTGTCCGTGTTTGAGTGGATGGCATCAGAAGCTAGCTGCTTATGTTCCTTGCGTATCGGATTATACTAATTCCTACTTTAATAGACCAGATGTCCAAGAATCTCTACATGCCAATGTCACAGGAATTAGCTACCCGTGGACACACTGCAGGTAATATCTTATAAGTAGTTACTGATATAAACCAAAGATTACATCAGAAAGCTTCTACAGTAGAAACTCTATAAATTAATATTCGATTATTTAATAAACTCTCTAAGATAATATTTTTGGCCGGTCCCGACTCGGGGATAGGGTGCTAAATTAATAATTCGCTAAAATTATAAGATAATACATTTTTGATAATTTCTTCAGACCCCATATAAAATATAAATTAATAATTCCTTATATATAGCATATTACATGAATGATTTATGAAGGTTTCTTGAAAAATGACTCAAGAATTGAAGGTTTCTTGAAAATATTTTTAATGTCCATAAAGTGATACACTGAACACAAGAAGCATAATAAGGTGGGAGATTGAAGGTTTCTTTCAAATTGGGCCCTTCATTTGATATACACATGCATTGTATACAATAATTAAGTGGAAGCTTGAAAGGTGTTTGTAAACTACGTAAGTATTTTACTATAAATTAATAAAATATTAATTAATATATAAATTAATAATTATTAATTTATCGATTAATTAATAACTCTTTTAATTAATAAATTTTGGTGGTCCCAAGTGTATTATTTTATAGAGTTTCTACTGTAGTTAAATTTGTTATGCAAATTTGTTATGCATCAGTATAAAGAACTCAAGCAATGTCAAGGAAATCTAGACAGAGTTCGAGACCTGACCTCAGAACTATGTCTAATTTTTGTATACAAATTTGATATGCAGCTTAAACTTACAGGTCATATTGTCCAGACATGAATGCTAGTTCAGACAAGAAGCGCCATCTTCTAGAGCCAGAACTCCTACATTGTTAAAATTGAATTGTTGTATGAATATCTAAATAAATAGAATACATAGTTGTATGCTTCTATTATGTTATATGAATGTCACCTTTAGATCATTACCCAAAAATTGTGATCCCCAAAAGTCGATCTCCAAAATAAATATGGGTAAATTGCTGCAAGCAAAGTTAGCAACATGCCATCATGCCCATCAAATACCTGCAAGTGATAAAATATCATGAACAACGAAATAAATTCAATAATTACAAAACAAATAATAACCCATAAAGTAGAATGATAGTCATGTTAGAAATGTACCAAGGAAAGTTCTTGATCTCGACACCTGAAATTAGAGAACCTCAGCACATTCAATCCATTCATATTAAAATTTTATCACATTGTTCTTATAATCAAATTAGTCACTAATTTTTCTACCACTAAAAAAGGTCTTCTTCCAGTTTTGCTCGTAAGATATGCACCTAATCCTTTGATTGGTACCTACAAAAAAAAGAATTGTTGTTCAAAAAAATTAATATATAAATTTATGAACTAATCACGCAAAGAACTCTTAACGTGGATAGACCCCATCAAAATTTTTCTGATACTACTTGAGAAAATCTAGCAGCCAACAAAGTTTCGCTTGTATAGAAAAAGATTGCATTGACTTCCCCAAATTGTTGACCCACCATTAAGCCAACACCAACCTGAGTGTTACAAATAACACAAGCACTCAAATGTAAACTTCAATCTCTGGGATTCAAAGTAAGCTGCAGGTATCTCATGAAAGAGACCAAAGAAGCAATGGTGAATCAAGCAACAAAGATGGCTTCATTAGAGGACGCACAGAATTTTTTTTCTCATGGAAGAAAAAGAGGCAGAAGTAGTGGACGTTTTGATGGTAGCTACCAATGACCCAGATTGAACTACAAAGGTGAGAATCTAAACCTGAAGCAATGCTATTATTATAAGAAAATTGGTCATATTGAAATTTTTTGTCGCCTTAAGATGGAATTCTCTCTTGTTATATTGCTAAAGAAAGTTAGGTAGCAAACTAAGTTTGGTTTGATTATTCTCTGTCTGAGAGCATTCATCACTCATGGATGGGTATTTATTAGGTTCTAATGGTCCCTTGCGTGTGCAGGTAAGGAGTGCTTCATGTAAATGGAAATGGACTTTTTATGTTGGTATTCTAATTAAATAAATCCTTTTTATTTTGCTAAGAAATGTAAGAATGCCATTATTCTTTTCTGTATTTACACATGGAACATGGTTCTTAGGATTATATTTAGAAAAGAGGAAGATTGTAGGGGAGGTCTGAAAGGGAGAAGGAAAATCCAGCACAGCCTGAAATAAAGATTTGGGTATCATAAAATATGCACATCTAGCATTACTCTGTATCATTAATATATTAACACTTGTAGGGAGGAAACAAATATGTTTACCAAGAGACACTTCCTATATGTTTTGTGCAAATGTGAGAAAACCAAGATTACAAGTCATGTAAATGAAAAAAAAATGTTGTCACTCAAATATATAAGGCATTTCGACTACAAAATATAATATTGATGCATCTAATAAGAAAAGAAACCATGCTACTTATTTGATGCCTTGGCTCTATAGTCCGCTTCGACACTTCAATCGAGCCAGGAATTCATACTCAACTTAAAAAGTGCACTATTGGTCAATTGATGGGAAGTAAAACAAGGTATACTTATACTTAGTTTTCTTGAAGCTTGTTTGCCTTGAAGCCTGAATTTCTTCCAAGTCATTAATTTTTGAGAGGGGAAACAAGCGAGATATATAGTAATTCTGTAGTGGAGCACATGATATTTACTTGCATCCACCCCCATAATATTAGGATCATGCTTGTTTGTCAGGCTTCATTACACTCCATATTAATTCTTGCCTAAATGTTTGGAATATTGACGCTTCTTCAAATGATAAGTTAAATTGATTGGACCCTTCACGGCTTATACAAATTTAGTACTTTTTGTACTTCCTTTGTTTGCTCATGAGTGCACATAACAATTATAGGTAGAATTCTTCCTATTACTTTGCATTCTGGTGGTTAAAGAAAGCATGGAGAATTAATGGTAATTCATGTTAAGTTTTGTCATGATGGATGGATCGAAGGAATGCTATAGTTAAAATAGCATATCTATGACAGTTTGGATGTTAACATGGCATCTACATATTTTAGCTCTATCTTGATGCTCTATATGTTGCATCATAATATATAGTGAATTATTTTGGATAATATAATTTATTTGTTGTCCCCATCTTATTCTGAATATCCAAAACTTATGCACAATATATAAGACAATATTTCAAAATCAGGGTTTCTTAATTGAAGACTAGAAGCCATAATCCGATATCAGATTGATGAAAATTGCGAACTTTCATCAATTTGGATGAGTCAGAGATCTACAAGCCCTAATTCTACAGATCTCTCTTGTAATTCATCCAACCAAATACCTAATTAAAATTCTAACTCTAAAGAATTAAAGCCGTAATTCATCCAATCAAATACCTAATTACATCCCTCAATCATCTAACAAAATACCAAATGAAAGTACTAACCAAAAACTCGTCGGAAAATAGAAAGAACAAACGGGAGAGAGAGTCAACCTGCCTTGCGATCTCGTCGGAAAGGTTTGCGATCTCGTCGAGATGGCTTGTGAACTCCACATGATGGACTGCAAACTCATCGGGGCAGAGGGGAAATTATTTCAAGGAAAAGAAAGGAGGTTTTTTTGGAAAAAAGAGGGGGAAATTATTTAAGGGGAAAAAAGAGTGTTTTTTGAAAGAATGGAGTGAAATTAATTGAGGAATAGAGGGTTTTGGAAACACTTTCCTACTAAGGCGGTGTTTGATTGGGCTTTTTTTTTCCATGAAAAATATTTTTATCACAAATTTACCACTAATTGTAGTGTTTGATAGCTCATATTTTTTATGAAATTATTTTTCAAAAAACTATCATTTTTCATATTTTCTTATAAAATGGGGAAAAATGAAACTTGACCAACCCATAGGAAAATATCATTTTTTACGGAAAATAACAATTTTTCATGGAAAATAATGACAATCAAACACCCAAATTAAGTTTTCCATGGAATTTTTTAAAATTCTATGGAATTTTTTTACTAGGAAAATAATTCTATGGAATTAATTTCTTTTCCACATATTTCCCACCTTGCAATCAAACATACCCTAAGCACATGAGATGTACATGTGTGGCATCCTTAATTTAGAACGTATTTGGAACGCTATTAAAGCATACCTATGTAATAAAAAATTAAAATTAAAATAAAATATATCAGGAACATTTTTTTGATCTGCAACGCTTTATTCCGTTGCAACACCTAGGTAAGAAAATAAACGTTCCAGATTAAAAAATGTGTGGTGTTCCAAAATGACCATTTTGGTGTAGTGTTTAGGCGAGAAAACACAACTTTAGGTGATAATATTGTTTAGTAGTCTTAAATTAGTATTCCCCTCTAATTTAGACGAGAAATTTTTTCCTAGTCGTCTTAGTTTTCTCTTGCAAAGATTTTTTTGAGTCGTCCAAACTAATTAATAGTCGCTAAAGAGTTCACAATTATTTTCTAAAATTCGGAGAACTTTAGATGACAACAACAATTTTTTAGTTGCTAAAGATTAGTTTGGGCGACTAAATTTTTTTTTTTGTCATTCCAGATTTTGTGGCCTAAAGCCTCTATTCTTGTAGTGAATTATGAGAAAAAATTTAGGTAAGATAGTTATGCGCGAAGAAGAAATATTAGGAGTTTAGGCTATAGATTTGTAAATATTGAGCACGAATTTTGTAAATTTATATATTTTCACGCAAAATATGCTATAGTCTGTTTTTTTATCATGTAGAATAAAAACTTACGTTGTTTCTTCTAGGATTCGAACATGATCTTCTTTAACATATCTGTTATAAATTCTACAGCATTCAGGAAACGCTATAGATAGATATTTTATAGTACTGCAGAAAGAACGCTATTATTGGAATATTCTATAGCGGGAACACTTGAACGCTATAGAAAACTGCTATTGTAGGCTATATTTGTTGTAATGCACAAAGTATCTCTTGCAATCTCACCCAACACTAACTATGATATGTAGTGGTCCACATCACCCTGATATGAGCCATAATGAGTAGGGTACATTTCCTCTTCTCATACAATTATGAACATTATATAGTCAGAATTGAGGAAAGTATAGTATATCCATAAAGTCTACACATTAAGATATAAGCTAAGATAGGTAAAATAATAAAAAGAATACATAGATAACTTTTAAAAAATAGGATATGATAAGATGAATTGCAACCAGTTAAATGATGCACTATAAATCTAGTATACATGTCAAACTAAAGGTAAGCTATCCATTGTGTACAATATTTATTAGAATACTGATGTTCTGCATATGAACAACCATAGGATATCAGGTAGTCAAGTATGTGGTGTATGAGTCCTACTCACAGTTTAAGTAAAAAGGTTTGCAAAATTCCCATGATCACATGCATACGTCAAAACCCCTATATTGGAATTTGAAAAAAATTCATGATCTCAGTTAAAAATTAAACAAGGTCAGTAATATCGCATAAGAGAAATATATAACTAAATAATTAAATAGGGAAAAGTAATGACAAGGAATAAAATGAAATAGTAAAAATATTTGTTCAAAAGGATTTTGTTCAAAGAAGTTTGTTCAAAAGTATTTGTTGTGTTGGGTTGAGTTGGGTCGGATTGAGCCAGTTGAAGGTTAAACGTCAGTCATGTGCTTAAGGAGTTTCCTCCAAAGTATTTGTTATTTTTTATTGTTTATCTCATTTGAAAAAGAATTAGGACCACGTAACTATTTTTGTCATTGTCAATGATAACAACATTGCTCTAGATCGAAACAGGAAGAAACTATATCTTCAATTGCTTTACAAAGATAATCCCTTATCTCGGATATCCAAAAATGAAATAAAGTTTTTGTCATATTATTGCTAGCTAAGTTTGAAAGAAATAATTTGGGAGACATTCATTAAATTAGTGCACATGCTCTTTGAAAAGGCTAGCACTTACTAATCATAGTCGATGAAAATTTTGAGCATGAGTGAAGTCTTCTAAACTTAATTGTGGAATTTGGTAAACTATAATATTATCCATAATGCCATGGGCGACTAGTAGGGCACATGTCTCTATTTGGAAGTTTTCTCTACATTATTTTTCTTATTTACATCAATTTTTTTGTGGTTCATTTATCTTTTTTTTTATATTGTTTTAGTTCGCGATTAGAAAAAGGCTTCAGTATTTTGCGTACGATAAAAGTAGGCTTATCATAATATGTGACATATTGATAAAAAAGGATATCATAATAGTTAAATAGCCAATCGACCTAATGTTTGTAACAACAAATACCTACTAACAATACTCAATTGACTTCCTAAATGATAAAAGACAAGTAACATATGAATCTGGCATATTATCTACAAAGTGAGAAGGGCACCAGGTAACTTCTAGATTTTATTCATAAATTCATATTTATTGAGATTTTGTTAAATTGAGAGTAAACAAAAGAAATAGAAACAAACAAAGTTTTAGCCTTTAGAGTTCGGTTTTGTAGATAAAGATGATCTTAGGTGTTTTGTTTGGAAATTTCCAAAAAAACTCTAGGTTTAAATTAATATATCATTATCCACAATTTAAAAGCTAACAATTTTAATATTAATCTTCTTTTAAATTATTTCACTTAAAATAGTCTTATCTTAAAATACAATGAAGTTGAAAGAGAAATGTACGTACATGAAGTGAAAAAAGAAAAAGAGAAAAATGTGTATGGATGAATTTATCAAAATAATTTAGTTTTACATAAATTTTGGTCAAGGTACTTTTTCTTCGCTGCCACGACAAGGCTCTTTGATTTATTTTGTCAATTCCTGACATTTGTTTTTGTAAATAATGTCTGCAAAAAATAAGTATTGATTTTCCTACAAATTAATATTTTTCTACGTCATCGAAACCAAGACCCAAATGGGACGCAAAGATATAATCTTTATATCTAAAATAAAATAAAAAAATAATATGCATATTACCGTACACTTTTTTGAGTGAAACATATTCAACGCACATTATAAGAAGCGAAAAATAGAAACGAATCATTAAATTGCAACCTATTATATAAAACCAGTTATATTAATTCCATGATGATTACAAGCAACTGTTCTTGTTACGTTAGCACACAAATTAATAAATAAATTCTCATATAACTTACTACTTTAATTAGTCTTTTACAATTGCATTCGTTTCTCGATGAGGTTTCTTGTATAAAAAGTGATTTTCTTCTTATTTCAGAATCATTGTATCTTCATCAGACTATTCATTCATTAAAGGAAAAAATAGCTAAGGAGAGAACCATGGAATCGAGAAAAAGTAGAACAATCACAAAGTTGTTGCTCTTCTCTAGTTTTTCTTGCTTGTTGGTCATATGGCTTCATTTCGCATCACGTGGAAGGACTTTCCACGTAAGGGTTGCATTACGGATGAAGGAGGAGTTACCTCTTTTCCTTATATACATGAACGTGGAGTCAAGTTTGGAAGAATATAAAAAGAAACTTTTGGTGTATTGTTACTTCAAACGAATTCCACCTCCACAATAACAGTATACTAATAATGTAAATCAAGAAGATAAAATTCTTGGTTTCTAGCATAAAATTTGGAGCTATAAAAGCAAATACAACAAAAACCTATAGTATTTTTTGTCCCTTTTGTCATTGATATCCTTTTTATGTATAACTGCATTGTGTTAGTCCCGAAACAGATCTTAGATGGAAGAACATTTGTCAACAGAGTGATTTGGCAACATTTCGAGGAAGGTGCACAACAGAGCTTATGGAGGATTCAGAGGGAGGAAATCAAATGAACACTTCAAAGAAGGCACAAATAATTTCGTCAGCAGCAACGACGAAAGCCCACAATGGTATCTGATTAGATAGAGAAACAAGAGGTTTCTGATTAGATCAGAGAAGAAGATAAGGACAGAAGAAGAAAGATAAGACAGCTTTGCTGGGGTGATCAAATCACCGTTGCTCAAAGAAAGATTAGCCTTTATGCGATCCACTTCCAGGAACCAGCAAGTTCTCAAAGAACGTCTAGAACGCTCGTTTAGTCATTTTTGAGACTTGAACGGGCTTCTTGGACTTCACGGACTCCCTTAACTCTCTTCTTTGGTGCATATGAGAAAGGAGGCCAGGGGGCTCTATATATAGAGTGGAGTGAGACTTCACCATTTCTCCTATCCGATGTGGACTAAAATACCAATACTCAAAATAGAGTTTGATATTTTAGTTCATCCCACAATCAGCATAATCGAGTACTAGTCCACGCCTACCCCCCTCCCCCGAACATAAGCTCGTGCATGCACGAGGCATCTTGGAGTCCATGTCCGAGTTCGAGTCTGAACAATAAAAATCAACTTACATCCTTGTTAGAATTAATCCTTTTTTCTCTAGAAAAATAATCCCACAGGCACATACTTGTGCCCCACCACACCTCATATGCAGTACACCTCAACACAAGTAATGCATTATATTGAGATACTCACCATTTGGTGTAGCCGATGTGGGACTATCTTTTCTAGTCTAAAGGCAAAAATACCAACAATCTCCCTATATCTCAATATATGGGTTGAGCGTTCCCCACATTAACTTCCCATTATGCATTAGGAGAGATGTCGCACCGACTTTAATCTTCCCGTATGGGTTAAATAATAGAATGATACAAGAATGGACTAATCCTTGAATTCTGCACCATAACTGCAATTCTTCACACTCACATAATGAAATCCACTGTGCTTCTGGCTGCACATTAAAGGCCCTATGCCAGCTTGGTTTCGGTGTATGTATATTGGGTATCGACAAGATTTCCTTCAAGAGATGTCCTATATATCTATCCTTACACTCTAGGTGAGTTCTTTTAAAGAGTCTTTGCATGAAGCCATTCACTTTCTTGCGGTGCTATGCCGCTATGACATGGCCTAAAGCCAAGGCAATACCTCATGTGGTGTCATGCCAGCATGAGGCCTAGCCTTTTTATGGTACCAACCTACCCAATATGAAGCCTTTCGCTTCCTTGCGGTGTTCCACCGCCGTGACATAGCTTACAAAGTCGAGGCACTGCCTCATGTGGTGTCATACCACTATAACATGAGGCCCAACCTTTTTATAGTGCTGCCTACTACTCTTTATTCTACAATATTAGGTCCACTTGCCTATGTGCGGTACTACGCCGCTGTGACTTGGACCGATGGGGGCTTTACCCTCGTAGGTTACCTTATGTGGTGTCACACTACTGTAGCATGGAGTACTATGCGCTTTGTAGTGTTGTGCTACCCGTACATCCTGTAAAGTATGCCGGACATTCCACATGCCTGAGAACTCATTAATGCTTCAAGCTCATCTCACAGGACATTGTTCTATATAAACAACAAAAAGTAGACAACAGTTGTTCTGGGTTTGTAATCCCGTATTTCCTAAGGATTACCAACTATTAATAGTAGTTCTGGGTCAGTGACCCCGTAATTCCTAAAGGTTTACCCACTGTTCCTGATATTCTTCCAATCATGATCCTTCTTTGAAAAAAAACTAGATACTAGTAGATTTCTTTTTAAACTAATAAGATAAACTTTTAGTAGAATTACAAAGACACATATTAGAGTACCTTTAGCCATGTTTACATATTGTGTCTTCAACCAGCTGGCGCTTGAGACCTTTGGTGAACGGACCACCAGATTCTTCTGGCTCTGAACATCCACTTCTGAAATTATTTCTCTTTTAGTAAGATCATTCTTCTTGCTATGAACATCCACCACAGAAACTATAGGATATAATAAATATATATAGATATTAGTTATTATATAAATAACAAAAAAACATAAAATAAACCCAAAATGAATAATCCAAAAATCGAACTGATTTAATTCGGTTCAGTTATGACCAATTCGGTTCGGTTTTGCTTATTCGGTTTCGACCAAATTCAGTTTTCGGTTATTCGGTTCGGTTGGAATCGAATAAACTGAATGCTTACCCCTACTTGAGACCAGGTTCTTGGCTATAGCTGGTACATGCTTCATATCCAGAAGCATCAGCAACTTTTTTGAAGTCAGTCGCAGTACACCGTCCTGATCCCCGTCACTTCAGCTAGTGTCTGGTTTGCCACCATAACCTTCTCAGATGTCGACAGCTTGTATGTGGTGAACCATTCCTTCTTTGACCAAACATGACATGATGCCATAAAAGTCTATCCACCAATCCGTGTCAATACTGGTGAGTTATCCTGCGTAATCATAGCAACAAAGTTAGCCTCACCTTGCTCTTTCTGTTTTGGTTTTTTCTTGTAGTCTTTCCTCCAGTAGCCTTTCTTGCCACAGTTGAAACAAGTCCCAGGTGCTTTGGACTTCGGCTTGAACTGAGCCGACTTCACTTCAGTTGGTGAACATCCTCTTTTTGTTGTAAGGAGCCTTTTGCCTCCTTCTGGAGTCTCCAGCTTGCACCAGATTAGCCTCAGCCATCTGTTTAGACAAGATGTCCACTTTGATTTGAGCCCTCAGCTCCTCTTCAACATGAATCCAGTGCAAGTGGCGTTCAAGATCCACTCCATCTTCTTCTGCGGCATGTCTGCGATGAAATTTCTCCACCCAGGTGGGAGCTTTGCGACAATACCACCGACGATGAAAGTATCGACCTAGGACATGCCGTCATTCTCAAGTTTTTGATGTAACTTGAGAAATTGTTTCACTTGAGACAACATCGTCTTGTCGTCCTCTAATCACATCTTCCAGACCTTTTCAGTCACGTGGATCTTATTTTTGTTCTCATCTGCCTTGTAGAAATTCTCCATAGACTCCCAGATCCTTGGCATGGATCGTCTTGCTATATACTCTGCCAGATAGTCCTGTCACGACCCATACCCTTTTTCAGATGTGAGCTCGTGAGCAAGCCAGCTATGTATCGAGCGGACTCCAGCCCGACTCGAATACGTAAACGCTGTCACGGCTTGGATAAACTGCCAAATCATGGCAAACAAATCTATATCTCAAATCCACAATAAGTATACAAAATATGAATGAACAAGTATGGGTCGTGGTCTGTAGCCCACTAGCATATATGTCCGATAAGACTCTAAAGGAATATAACAAGACTCTCTAAACTGAATCAATAAGCAATATCTCATGATAAGAATGTAAAGCACGAGTGGATAATAACATAATAACGATACCTGAATTTCGCAAGCGTATCATCACATCTGTCATCCAGAACCACTAGCTAACTCCATGCAATCGCTAAACCTGAAGAGATATCAGGTCCTCAGGGGACATAGCAAGATACATAAAATATGCCTATCTAGCAATTTATCATGCAATAAGAAAATACTAGAAATAAACGGAAAAGTCCAATCAACGAAAATACACTATACACGACTGGAAGAACCACTACGCATAAACGAACTGCTGAGGAGAGAAGAGACACCATGTCACGATGTCAACGAATAATCAATCGAATACTCAAACCCTTGCCCCTAGTGTGGACTCGCAGGTTTGAACAACTACTAACCCTCGCCCCTAGTGTGGACTCGCAAGCTAGCATCAAGGATCACCCATGCCCCTAATGTGGACTCGCAGGTGTGGAACAATAACTACTAACCCTCGCCCCTAGTTGTGGACTCGCAGGTTAGCTTCACATCAGATACAAGATAAATACTAACCCTCGTCCCTAGTGTGGACTTGCAGTTGCTTCAAGCACCTTCGCCCCTAGTGTGGACTCGTAGGTGCGGACAGATATCTACTAACCCCTCCCCCTAGTGTGGACTCGCAGTTAGCTTCAAGAATTCAAGATACAACAGTTCCGTATGACTTATTCATCCTATGACATGATATTACTCAGTCCAGAACAGTGATGACATGACACGACCCAATTACGATACACAGGAGAACAGACCCATATGAACCACAAAATTACTATAAACAGGACTATATATACTAGCATGTACAATGCATCAATATACAATAATCAACCAGTAAAACTATATAATGATAGAATATGCATATAAATAAACTGTAGGGGGAGGCAAGGTATCTTGCCTGGAGGTTGCACGCAGATCCAACAAAATATAGTCAACTGCCAAGCCATAAGTTCCAAGTCATCACAACTATCTACGAAAGCTGAAATAGACATTGCCAACATTCTCAAATAGTCAAATTAGCTAGGTTTGCCTGTCCTTAAGTCCAATTCTGGACACAGGGGCAAAATGGTAATTTTGGGCTAAAACGGTGTCCGCCGTTGACCCGCTTTGCATCGAAAACGTGCCAGAGTCAATGGTCTCTAAAGTCATCAAACTACATCTCTACAGATTCTTTTTGATAATACGAACCCAACGGTATGTCCAATTTTTGATTTGGTGGGCCGTGCACAAATCGTCCGTTAAATCGGATCGTGGGCCCGCGAAACGATGATCCGATCAACTTCTCAGAATTGGACCAAACTGGCATACAGGACCGAAAAAATGATACGGTCCTGTTGGCGTAAGTTTCGTCTCGATCTGACGAGCGTGCACAAGTAATTGAGAAATTTGCATAGAGGTCGATATGGTGAATTTCGACGGATATGTATCAAATTCGTCGCACACACGCGACCAATTTAAAATGTCAAAGCCCACACATCACGAAACCATTATGCACCTTTCGATGCTTTCGGTTTGCGACCACGCCCGGATTGATGGAGGGACGCACGTTGTATCGGAAGATTTTCTAGTTTTTTGAAAACTGTTTTTCATATTTTTCTTGATTTTGGAACTAATATAAAACGAAATATAATAATTAAAGTAAAAACTAAAAGTATGGTTTCCATCATGGTTAGGTTGTCTACAATGTGTTCAAATGGATTTCGAAAATCCTAACTGTTCTGCCTATAAATTCCCATCTAAAACTCGGTTTGGGTTGGGTGTTGTCCTATTTTCGTTCTTTAAAAACTGGTTTTCCTGAGATTTCAACCTAGGATTCTTGTGATCTGGTCACCTAGATCAAAAACTATTTCATAGGAGTCAAGGCCTATGTGTTGTGTTTGCAAAGTGCTATTTAGTTTGGACATTGGCTGCGAGATGAGAGAGAACTTACCTTCAAAGTTGCGCCTTTGCCACGCTACTGCTGCGTTGCTGTCGCTTGCTGCTCTGCTTCGTGCACTGCTCCGACGGCTCTGGCCGGCCGGTGTGCCTGCAGCGACGTGCACGCCGTGGGGGGGGGCTTGCGTCG
>JANAVB010022597.1:16338146-16467778 GCA_029216955.1 Iris pallida | reverse complement strand
CTCACTATATACTACAAGGCTTAGATTCGGTTCAGGCTAGTTGCGGGGCTAAGTTGGTACAATCAGGTCATCTAAAATCAATATATCTAATTAATAAATAATAATTCATCGGTGGGTTTAAGTCGTAACTTGATCTGGTTTTCCTAGTTAGGACACACTTATGGCTAGGTCTTCCTTGACATGGATAATACACTAGTCAAGGCACGCCACTGCACTATCCGTGCCGTGATTCCTAGTCGTCTGACACTTCAAAACTCAACCATAGCTAAAGTCATCTACCGTAATAATTATCTAAATAATTATTTATAAAATTCTGAAATTCACCATTCAAATAAAATAATTAATAATAGAAAAATATTTCAAAACTTTTTGGGAAGGGAGGCTACAAGTCCTCCATAGAGTTTAAGATAAGCAACTTGCAAAGTTTGTTATCTCTTCTCCACTTTGATTACAGAGTAGTGGCCTAAGTGATCCTTCGAGCATTTTTACCTTCTGGAATTAAAAGCTCAGGATCTGTCAACCCGTAGTCAACACTCACAAGTTGAAGATTAAGGCTGACCTCTCTCTTCTAGACGTTGTAATGCTCCCCGTCAAACTTCTTAAGTTTGTTAAAACTTGTGTTGAGAAGGTTTGTATGGTTGTTCTCCATCAGATTTAATCTTGCTTTGAGATTGTTAGTCCCGAAACAGATACTAGATGGAAGAACATGAGTCGGCAGAGTGATTTGGCAACACTTCGAGAAAGGTGCACAATTAAGATCCTAGAGGATTCAGAGAGACGAAATCAAATGTAATACTTCGAAGAAGGCACAAATGAATTTTGTAATAGCAGCAACGAAAGCCCATAAGTGGTTTCTGATTAGATTAGAGAAGCACAAGAGGTTTCTGATAAGATTAGAGAAGAAGAGAAAAAAAAGAGAGTAAGAAAGCGTTACAGAGGTGATCAGATCACCATTGCTCAAAGCAAGATTCGCCTTTATGTAATCCGCTTCCAGGAACCAGCAAGTTCTCAAAGAACTTCTGGAACGCTCGTTTAGTCAATTTTGAGACTTGAACGGGCACCCTGGACTTCACGGACTTCCTTAACTCTCTTCTTTGGTGCATCTTAGAAAGGAGGTCAGGGGTCTCTATTTAAAGAGTGGAGTGAGACTTCACGATTTCTCCTA
Source organism: Iris pallida (assembly GCA_029216955.1). Taxonomy (NCBI): domain Eukaryota; kingdom Viridiplantae; phylum Streptophyta; class Magnoliopsida; order Asparagales; family Iridaceae; genus Iris; species Iris pallida. The sequence goes on along the minus strand of JANAVB010022597.1, from coordinate 16,466,613 downwards.
TCCGATGTGGGACTAAAATACTAATACTCAAAAATAGAGTTTGATATTTTAGTTCATCCCACAAACAACATAGTCGAGTGTGTCACTACCACATTCTAGTTTGAGGGTATTTTTGACATTTTTGGGGTAATTTAAATTTATTAGAATTTATTTGAATTTATGGGAATTTTTAGGAATTATTTTGGAATTGTTTAGACTAGATTGATTTTGACTAGTTTTGACCCTTGTAGACCAACCTAGAAGCTAACCCTAGTTAGTATGGACTTGGTTAGGTTATATGACTCTAGTCTAACCTAGCCTAATCCTTGGTTTGGTCATTAGACTCTAATTAGCAATAGGAATTAGAAAGTCATAAGTGATAGCTTATGATTTAGAACCTTTATTAAATCATTTTTAACTCATAGCCTTGTAGTTTGGCCCAAAGCCCAAAATAACAAAGCCCTAATCCCTAGACTAAGTGGCCGGCCACCCCTATCTACATTGGGAATACCACCCTATAAATACTCTCCTAATTTTTAGGGTTGCCTCTTTCTTAGGAAGCTCAAAGTTTAAGAAAGGTTTGTTTCCTATTTCATTTAATCCCTAGATTTCCATTCCATTTCCTTTTTCATTCAAATATCTTCCATTAGGTTCTAATATACCCACTCTTGCTGTTATTGAAGTTTCATTTCAGTTTGGTATTATTTTGTGGGAGTGGGACATCAAGGAGGAGAGCTATTGAAAGGGGGTTTTTCTTGAAAGTTCAAGTATAGGTAACTTCTCCATTTCTCCATGGAATTTTGATTTCTTTCCATATTTAGGAAGCCCCAGGAGTCCCCTAAGTGTTTGCAATAGTTTCGTGTCGGGTTTCAATAGTTTTGTGTCCGTTTGGACACATATCAGACCTGTCCCTAAACTGTTTGTCGAAATGTCACAAAGAGGCTTTTTGTGTTATTTTCGAAATCCTTTTGAATAGGATTGTAGATCTAGGGTCCCTCTTGAATGTTTGTGTTGACACTTAGGTATTTCGTGCCGTGTCGTGTCCACACGAGGGACACGAACACGCTGGAACTGAGTCCAGTTCTTTCCCCTGCTACTCGGGGGTTCCACAGGACACGACACGGGGTCTTTGGACACGAAATTCAATAGAGACCTAGGGGCAATGTCTGTCAAGACATCCCCCAAGTTTCATCGGGTCTTATTTAGTATCGAGAGAGTTCTCTCGATGTCCATGGTCGACTGGACTGGGTCTGTCAGTCCAGTTTGTGCTGTGTTGGATTCATGGCTATTGGACACGTTTGTGTCCTATTTCTGGATACGGCACGACTCATGTGACACAAGCACTTGTGTTTGCACCATTACCAATCATTCTAAATGCATGTTAACTGGTTTTATGGGAGTAACTGGATTCGAAATGGGCTTTCTATATTTTTCCTGATACGTTTAGTGTATCAGTTATGCACACTGTTCTTCATTGATTACATTCCTGTTAATTAGTGTTTTAAATTTTCCATTTAAATCCTGAACATGTGTATTATTTTACAGTAGATTAGTCTTACAAGTTAGAATAGGTTTTATGTGTATTAAATGGATTTTGACACTGAGTTAGATTTCTGAATTTCCTGTACACTCGGATACCTGGTTTTTTCCAGTTTTAAGATGATCTTGGGCAGTCCAAACTACCTAATTAAACACTGTTAATTTCATGATATTAGAGCCCTAATATATTCTCCTATATGTTATCTTGTGTGTGTCAAAATTTTGGGTTTAATTGGTTGTGTTTTGTTCATGAAGACTGAGATTAAATGCTAGACTGTAAACTGGACATGTGACTATTTTGAACTATTTTTCCTTTGCGTTTTATTATTGAACTTGGGTGTTTTCCCATGTTGCATAAACCTGGGAAGGGACTGAGCTGAAGACTGAAACCTGGGACTGAGTTCAGTCTCCAAGAACAGTTGTTTTGGGATTTCATTCCCAGTTATTTGATAACCTGATTTACCTTTACATTAATTTGCAATGTTCTTCATAATCTGAGTTTTGTTCTATGACTGAATACTGAATTCAGTTCCTGAGTTTGTGAGATGTTTTCTTTCCCTTTAAACTAAGTTTAGATGATCATGTATTAGCCACTATTTCATGAAAACTGTCAACTGTTTTTGATGTCCAATATTGTATTAATCTGAGAATGAAGTTTTGGGGTTTAAAACTGGAATATGGACTGACCCTTACTGTTTTTCCCTGTGCCTAGTTCACTTCTCTTTTCAGTCTAGTTTTGATAAACTGTTTAGAGTTACACACACTCCACTGATTTCTGATTCCTGTTTCACACCACACTCACACAGCCCCCTCATGTATGCCTCACTCTTTACTCACCCACACACACACATCCTTCACTCCATTTTACACACACACTGATATTCCCTTTTCTGTCATATGTCCAGTGCACCAAGACACACACACACACATGTTCCTCTCTCACATGTACACCCTTATTCTCATGCTACACTAGTTCACACACCCCCTCTTTTTGCCTATCCTATTACCTAATGTGTAGTATATATGTAAGGTAAACTCTAATATATGTATCTATAATGCAAATTGTATTATATATATATATAAGTTAATAATGTATTGTGAATATATAATATATATGAATATCTATTTATGTATGGATATCATATAGGTATGTAATGTATATATAGGGTACATAGATATTTGTGCTAAATAATTGTGTATGTGTGATGTTAGTTTGACCTAGTGACTGTGTAGGAGTACTAAGCTAGACTTGATTAGACTAAGGTAGACTAGTTTGACCTAGTCTAGACTTGGTTGACCTAGTTTGACTTCTAGAGTTGACCAGAGTTGACCAAGAGTTGACTTTGGCCTAGATTGACCTAGAATCATGTAGAATGCATAGTAGGACTTCATTATACCATTTTGGACTTGTTGTGACTTGTGCTGTTCTGATTAGGAGCCAGACACCACTCCTCGGACAGTACTTTCATATTGGACACTCAGATACCAGGCGAGTACATTCTCTGATAATTTTATATCCTGCTTAGAATTATTTCCTGCATTAAATTACTTTACTTGTGCTGTCACGACATTATCACGAATTGGTACTATATGGATCTCTTCATGCGATGTTATCTCCCTCGGGAGCATCGGGTACATTGTGTCATGTGCGTTTCACTTTCATCATGTACTCCTGTGCTTTCACCATATATGTACACTCTTGTGAATCATGTACTCTCATGTTCACAGAGCCCTCATGTATACTATCATGTGCACCCTTTCATGGGCCCCCATGTGATATCATGTATAATAACATAACCTGCTTAGATCCTTGTGTATTGATTGGGGAAACGGGGGAGCGCTAGTAGTCATGTGAACAATTCCATAGTAGTGTAGATCATGTGAAACTCCTTAGTGTAGATCATGTACAAATCTGTTCTGTTCACATGTGCTATCCTGTACTCTGACTCACTAGCCACTGTTAGTTCCTTACTTATAGTAGATATTTCTATTACAGTTCTCTCTCTCTGTTTACATACTGTATTCTTCAGCACTTGTATCTTACTTTACTGTATGATTATATTTTCTAACCTGCTATGAACTGTTGAGATGTACTTTACTCGCTCCTGTCCTGACTGGACCTGTTGAAAATATTACAGAGGACGAGGAGGAGGCTTGTCTGGATACTTACTACGGGGCAGCCTTAGATGACATTTGCGAGCTGGACCCTCAGAGGACCCAGCTCTAGCTGAGGACATCACCCCCATTGCCTAGACTAGATTAGTTAGGCTTATCTTTTTATGTAGTCTTGAGACATGTTTTAGCTAGACTTTATTCTGTGTTCTGAGTTGTATATATTCTTTCATTCTGTATCTGAGACCATGTACCTCTGGATATTTGCTGGGATTATCTTAGACTACTTTATCATCTATTTTTCTTGAGTTCTATTTCATATCGTGCTATCTCTTCCTTAGTTGTGATTGAGTTTATTTACTGCTATGTCACCCCCATTCGGGGAGTATAAACTGTTTAGAGATATATTGTTAGATGTATGTTGACCTAGGACAGCGTTCTACCGCCGACACTGCGGCGTAGGCTGGACGTACCCACGTCTCGTGCCCTTACTCTAGGGTGCGGGTCGTGACAGAGTGTCAGTCCACGCCTACCCCCCGAGCACATGCCCGTGTATGCATGAGGCATCCTGGAGTTCGTATCCGAGTCCGAGTCCGAACAACAAAAATCAACTTGCATCCTTGTTAGAATTAATCCTTTTTTCTTTTAGGAAAATACTCCCACATGGCACACACTTGTGGCCCACCACACCTCATCTGCACACCTCGACACAAGCAATGCAGTATATTGAGATACTCACCATTTGGTGTAGCCGATGTGAGACAATCTTTCCTAGTCTAAAGGCAAAAATACCAACAATCTCCCACATATCTCAATATATAGATTGAGTGTTCCCCACAGTGACTGTCATCATGCATTAGGAGAGATGTCGCTCCGACTTTAATCTTCCCGCATGGGTTAAATAATAGCATGATATAAGAATGGACTAAGCCTTGAATTTTGCACTATAACTACAATTATTGGAACATACTGTTTACTACATAATTATATGTCAAATGAAAATATAAACATAAATGTTTACTATTAAATATAAACATAAATGTTTACTATTATAGTAATGATAATTACATCAATACTTTAGCAAGCACATTCATAAGAAACACATAATTATAAACATAAATGATAAGATAACTAGTCAAAAAATATGTCCAATAAAAAAAAGGAATTCTAGATTATTGGAACATACCCACTATATAATTATATACATCTGAAACAGAGAAATTATCCAACCAACTAACCATTAAGTATCTCTTGCAATCTCACCCAATACTAACTATGATATGTAGTGATGTCCACATCACCATGACATGAGCCATAATGAGTAGGGTACATTTCCTCTTCGCATATAACTGTAAACATTATCTAGACAGAATTGAGGAAAATGTAGTATATCCGTAAAGTCTATACATTAGGATATAAGCTAAGATAGGTAAAATATAAAAATAATACATAGATAACTTTTAAAAAATAGGATATGATACGATAAAATGCAACCAGTTAAATAATACACTATAAATCTAGTATACATGTCAAACTCAAGGTAAGCTATCCATGTGTGTACAATCTTTATTAGAATATTGTTGTTTTGCATATGGACACCCATAGGATATCAGGTTGTCAAGTATGTGGTGTATGAGTCCTATTCAAAGTTTAAATAATAAAGGTTTGCAAAATTCCCATGATCACATGCATACGTCAAAACCCCTATATTGGAATTTGAAAAAAAATTCATGATATTTCAGTTATAAATTAAACAAGGCCAGTAATATCGCATGAGAGAAATAGATAACTAAATAATTAAATAGGGAATAATAATGAAAAGGAATAAAATAAAATAGTAAAAATATTTTTCAAAACAGTTTTGTTCAAATGGAGTTTGTTCATAAGTATTTTGTTGGGTTAGGTTGGATTGGGTCGGATTGAGCCAATTGAAGGTTACACGCCAGTCATGGGTGCTTAAGGAGTTTCCTCCAAAGTATTTGTTATTTTTCATTATTTTATCTCATTTGAAAAAAATATTAGGAACCACATAACAATTTTTTTCATTGTTAATGATAACAACATATGCTATAGTTTGAAACAGGAAGAAACTAGTCCTTCTCGTGCTTTACGAGGATAATCCCTTATCTCGAATATCCAAAAAAGAAATAAAGTTTTTTTGTTATATTATAGCTAGCTAAGTTAATTTGAAACAAATAATTTGGGGGTCATTCCTTAAATTGGTGCACATGCTCTTTGAAAAGGCTAGCAGATCTTAAATCATAGTCGATGAAAATTTTGACCATAAGGGAAGTCTTCTAAACTTAATTATGGAATTCGATAAACTATAATATTATCTATACTGCCATGGGCGATTAGTACGACACATGTCTCTATTTGGAAGTCTTCTCTACATTATTTTTCTTATTTACATCGAAAAACTTCTTTTTGGGTTCATTTGTCTTTTTTTATTTTGTTTTTAGTTTGCGAGTTGAAAAAAGGATTCAGGAGTTTGCGTACGATATAAAAGTAGACTTATCATAATATGTGAAATAATAATAAAACAAGATATAATAATAGTTAAATAGCCAATCGACCTAAAGTTTGTAACAACCAAATACCTACTAACAATACTCAATTGGTTTTCTAAATGATAAAAGAACAAGCAACATTTGAAGTCTAGCATATTATCTACAAAGTGAGAAGGGCACCAGGTAACTTCTAGATTTGATTCATAAATTCATATTTATTGAGATTTTCTTAAATTGAGAGTAAATAAAAAAATAGAAAAAAACAAAGTTATGCCAGCCTGGTTTTTCCAAAGTAAGAAGGGCACAAGCAACATTTGAAGTCCCACATAGAACCCATGTGCCTCTCCACACTTCATGTGATCTCTCAACACAAGCAAAGCTTTATATAGAGATACCGTCCATTTGGCTTTTCCAAAGTGGGACTATCTTTCTAGTTTCTAAAGTAAAACACCAACAAGCAAAAATACCAACAATCCTCCACATATCTCTATATATGGGTTGAGTGTTCCCCATAGTGAATGTCTAACATGCATTAGGATAGATGTCGCTACGACTTAAATCTTCCCGCATGGGTTAAATGACAGCATGATATAAGAATGGACTAAGCCTTGAATTTTGTACCATAACTGTAATTCTTCCCACTCACATAATAACATCGACTGTGCTTCTGGCTGCACATTAAAGGCCTTATGCCAGCCTGGTTTCAGTGTATGTATGTTGGGTGTCTACAAGATTTCCTTCAAGAGACGACCTACATCTCTATCCATACAATTTAGGTGAGTTCTTTTAAAGAGTCTTTGGCATGGCACATTTTTCTGCCTTGTGGTGCTACACCACTATGACATGGCCCGAAGACGAGACCCTGTCTCATGTGGTGTCATACCACCTATAGTATGAGGCATAGCCTCTTTGTGGTGCCAAACTACCCAGCCTGAAGCCTTTTGCTTCTTTGCGGTGTTACGCCACTGTGACATGGCTTGGAAAGTCGAGGCACTGCCTCATGTGGTGTCATCCACTGTAACATGAGGCCTAGCCTCTTTGTAGTGCAGCCTACTATTCTTCATCATACAATATTAGACCCTCTTGCCTATGTGTGGTGCTACGCCACTGTGTCTTGGCCCAAAGTCGAGGCTTTACCCTCACTAGGTACCTCATGAGGTGTCACCCCACTGTAGCATGGAGTACTGCACTCCTTTGTAGTGTTGTGCTACCTGTGTTTCCTGTAAAGCACGCAAGACATCCCAGATGTCCGAGAACTCACTAAGGCTTTCAAGCTATCCTCACACAGGACTTTGTTCTTTGTAAAGAACAATCAGTAGACAATAGTGGTTCTGGGTTCTTAACCCCGCAACATCCCAAAGGACTGTCCACTATTCCTGATGTTCTTCCAGTCAATGGTCCTTCTTTAAACTAAAAACTAGATGCCTAGTATATTTTTCTTTGAACTAATAGCATAAAGCTTTGTAGTAGAATTACAAAAACATAATATCAGAGTGTCTTCAAGCCCATCTTACTTGTTCTGTCTTCAACCAGCTGGCGCTTGAGACCTTTGGTGAACCAATCTGCCAGATTCTTCTGACTCTGAACATTCACTACGACAATGACACCTCTTTTAATAAGATCATTTATCACCCTGTGCCTTAGACGCACGGTCCTCTTCTTGCCATTGAAGATGTCATTCAATGTCACCGCTGCAGTTGCCTGGTTGTCACAGTATATCGGTACCGTCGGTATCTGTGCACCAACCATTGGAAGATCAAATATGAGCTCCTGAAGCCATTCTGCTTCATCCGTTGCAGTCGCCAGTGTATAGAACTCAGACTCCATAGAAGAGTGAGACAACATTCTCTGCTTCTTCGACTTCTATGATATAGCAGCTCCACCCATGGAGAAGACGTATCCTCCTGTGGACCTTTCACTCTCTACTTCAGAGCACCAGCTTGTATCGCTGAAGCCTTTCACTACTTTTGGATCTTCACAATAGTGTAGTGCATACTTCTGAGTCCTTTTGAGGTATCTCATAACCCTCTTTCCAGCTTTTCAATACTCCACACCTGGATTGCTCGTGAACCAATTCAGCATCTCTATGGCAAAAGCTATGTCAGGCCTTGTGGCCATAGTCGCATACATCAAACTCCCGATGACGCTTGAGTACTCAAACTGCCTGACGCTTTCCCTTGGATTTGGCTTCAGCTTCTTGTCACACCTATACGGCGTATTGATCCCTGGAAGATCCTGATATTCGTTGCGTGTGAGCTTCTACTTAATGTATTGAACTGTGATAATGCCACTCCAGTTTTCGTCCGGATGATCTTTATCCCCCTGGATAACATCAGCTTCCCCTAAGTCCTTCATGCTGAACTTAGATGAGAGGAACTTCTTCGTCTCAGTAACACTTGCTATATCTGTACCCAAGATTAGCATGTCGTCCATATAGAGACAAATGATAACTCATGTCCCATCAGCAAACTTTGTGTACACACACTTGTCCATCTTGCTGACCCTGTAGCCGTTTGATCTTATAACTTTATAAAACTTCTCATACCACATCTTGGGAGCTTGCTTCAGACCATACCGAGATTTTACCAACTTAGAGACTTTGTCTTCGAGGCCCTTGACGACGAATCATTCTGGATGTTGTATGTAAATTTCTTCGGTCAATTCACCATTCAGGAAAGCGGTCTTAATATCTATCTGATAAATTATCAGCTTGTGAATTGCGTTCGGAGCAATCAACATCCTGATGGTCGTCATCCGTCAACTGAAGCATATATGTCAAAATAATTGATCCCCTGCTTCTGAAAAATCCCCTTAGCAACCAACCTTGCCTTGAACTTGTCAACAGTTCCATCGGCCTTCATCTTCTTCTTGAAGATCTATTTACATCCGATTGGTTTTCTCCTTCAGGCAGATCGACCAACACCTACGTGTTGTTGGAGGTTATCGAGTCATACTCATCATTAATAGCCTCTTTCCAGAAGATAGCATCTCTGGTCTTCATCGCCTCGTCATAGGTAAGCGGGTCTGCTTCCACATGATAGGTGACAAAATTCTCTCCGAAGTCGTTTTGTCTTCTCACTCGCTTAGATACCGGTTCTGCGAGTTCTGATTTAACAGTTGTTTCTGCAGCAACAACATCTTCTTGGACTACCTCTTCATAAGGAACTTGAGCCTCCTACGCACTCATATTGTTCTCTAAAATGTCTACGGGAATAATGTTCTTGTGCCTTGCAAACTTATCTTTAAAGAATTCTGTGTCACGAGATTCAATGATATAATTTGACTCAATATTAAGGAACCTCCGAGCATCACTCTTATCAGCATAATCCAGGAATATAATCTTCGTAGTCCTTGTTCCCAGCTTCTGAATATTTAAATATAGAAGCTTCACGTACGCCAAGCACTCCCACACGCAAATGACATTCAAGTTGGGTCTGCCTTGAACCAGAGTTCATGAGGAGTAACTCCCGAAGTAGCGTGCGGTACTCTGTTTAATATGAACGTAGCTGTAAGCACTGCTTTACCCCAGAAGCAATTTGGAAGACCCGTAGTCAACAGTATTGAGTTCATCATCTTTGTTAACGTTTTGTTCTTCCTTTCTGCAATACCATTTGATTGAGGGGATTACCAAGCAATTGTTTCATTGATGATTCTATGTTTTTTATAGAACGATAGGAATTCATAGGACCTATACTTGCCATATCGATCACTTCTGAGTCTCTTGAGTTGTTGTCCGATTTGACGTTTGGCTTCAGCCTTGAAGTCCTTAAACTTCTCAAATGCTTCATCTTTAGACTTGAGCAGATAAACGAACATGTACTTTGAGAAGTCGTCGATGAAAGTAATGAAATACTTTATCCTAGCTTTTGTAGAGAACTGTCTGAAGTCATAGATATCTGAGTGTACCAACTTTAGAAGATTTGTACTTCGGTTTATCCGCTTGAACATTTTTCTTGTGATCTTCGTCTGCGCATAGACCTCACACTTCTCCAGCTCTTTACCCCCATAATTGGAGATAAGACCTAGACTAGTCATCTTATTTATTCTTTTACAATGAACATGTCTTAGTCTCTTATGCCACAACTCAAGAGAATAACCAGAAGAAGAAACTACATTCACTATCTCCATAGGAGTTACAAGTTGAAGTTTAAACATCCCTTTGATACAGAAAGCTTTCCCAAGTATGTTCCTTTATATGACATAATGACTTGATCAGCGTTAATGTCCATCCTCAAGCCTGCGTTGCAGAGCAGGCTTCCAAAGACTAGGTTCTTGGCTATAGCAGGTACGTGCTTCACATTCTGAAGCATCAGCGGCTTCCCCGAAGTCAGTTGCAATACCACCATCCCGATCCTGAGTACTTCAGCTTGTGTCTGGTTCGCCACCATAACCTTCTCAGAAATAAGTTGGTACGTAGTGAACTACTCCTTCTTTGAGCAAATATAACACGAGGCCCCAGTGTCTATCCACCAGTCCATGTTAATCCCAGCTGAGTCAACCTGCACAATCATACCAACAAAGTTAGCCTCACCTTGCTCCTTTTGTTTTGGTTTTTCTTTGCAGTCCCTTTTCCAGTAGCCTTTCTTGCCACAGCTGAAACAAGTCCCAAGATCTTTGGACTTGGGTTTGAACTGAGCCGACTTCACCTTCAGATGTGAACGTCTTTCTTTTTTTTGGTAGGAAGCCTTATGCTTCCCTTTAGAATTTCCTCCTTGAACCATATTAGCCTTAGCCATCTACTTGGACAAGGCGTCCACTTTGAGTTGAGACCTCAACTCGTCTTCAACATGTATCCAGTACAAGAGGCATTCCAGATTTACATCCATCTTCTTGTGGTGCATGTCCGCAATGAAGTTGCTTCGCCCAGGTGAGAGCTTGGCGATAATACCCTCGACGACAAAAGCGTCGACCAAGGGCATGCCATCATCCGCCATCTTCTGACGTAACTTGAGGAACTCCTTAACTTGAGGCAACTTGGTTTTGTCGTCCTCAAACCGCATCCTCCAAACCTTTTCGGACATGTACATCTTGTTTTTGTTCTCATCTGTTTTGTAGAGATTCCCTACAGACTCCCAGACGTCTTTTGCATTGACCGTCTTGCTGTATGACTCTGCCAGAGAGTCCTCCATCGAGTTTTGGATTAACAACTTACAGAGGTTGTTATCCTATCTCCACTTTGACTGCAAAGTCGTGGCTTTGGCAACCATTCGAGCATTTTCACCCTCTTTCTCTTCCATACGTTGAAATGCTCCCCATCAAATTTCTCAAGTTTAAAACTTGTATTGAGAAGTTGTACACAGTTGTTCTCCATCAGATCTAAATCTTGATTTGAGATTGTTATTCCCGAAATAGATCGTTAGATGGAAATCTAAATCTCTTAAAAAGAGTGAGATGGATAAAAGCAACTTAGTAGGGGAAAAAAGATCACCGCAATTCTGCTGATCGGTCTCAACCAAAGTTGATGCAACGAAGATGAATAATCGTTCTCAACCGGAGTTAATGCAATTACTCGTTCTCAACCGGAGTTGATGCAACGACTTTGCTGGGGTGATAAGGATCACCGTTGCTAAAAGCAAGATTCGCCCTATTGCGATCTGCTCCCAAAAACCAGTAAGTTCGAAAGAACTTCTGGAATGCTCGCTGTCACCTCCTTTTACGAACTCAAAGAACTCCAATGACAATGGTGGCACAACTCTCTTCGTCTCTTTATTTTAGCGTATGCAAAGAGAGTATTTATAGAGAAGGGCCGAAACCCTAATCCTAATCCTGATCGTAACTGATTGTGAAAAGATAGGGACGAATCATGAAAAGATTTGAATGAATTAAATTCAAATCCAACAAAAATAGGATCTGATCAATTAAATCAATCTTTCCATAGCCGCTCAAATCTTCCAATCAGCCACATCATAAGCCGTCTGTGCCCTTTAGCCCACTTAGCCCGTCAGCTTGCATGCATAGCAACACAGCCGCACAGCAGCGCCAGTGCACCCCTGTACAGCCACTGCGTACCACCTGCGTGCCCCGGTGTAGAAACTGAGCATGCGACTCGTGCAGAGACGAGCGCATCAACTGCACACAAGGCGCCTTACGCTGGTGCTGTCATGCTAAGTACAAAGCGCACCAACAAAGCGCCACTTTGCGCCCTTGATACCGAGTCCGAGTTCGAGTCGCTATGCCCCTTTGGGGCTTAGCTCCATAGGAAAATTATCCCATGAGCATCACAAAAAGCATTAATGCTTCTTTATTGGTTTTAGCCTTCTTTCCACTCGAAAAATGCTCCCACATGGCACCCAAGTGCCTCTACACATTTTATGTGATCTCTCAACACAAGCAAAGCTTTATATAGAGATACCTCCATTTGGTTTTTCCAAAGTGGGACTATCTTTCTAGTTTCTAAAGGAAAACACCAACAAGCAAAAACACCAACATTTTGTTGGGTTGGGTCGGGTCGAATTGAGCCAATTCAAGGTTACAAACCAGTCATGGGTGCTTAAGGAATTTCCTCCAAAGTATTTGTTATTTTTCATTGTTTTATCTCATTTGAAAAAGTATTAGGAACCACGTAACAATTTTTGTCATTGTCAATGATAACAACATATGCTCTAGTTTGAAACAGGAAGAAAGTAGTCCTTCAAATGCTTTAAGAAGATAATCCCTTACCTCGGATATCCAAAAAAGAAATAAAGTATTTTGTTATATTATAGCTAGCTAAGTTAATTTGAAACAAATAATTTGGGAGTCAGTCATTAAATTGGTGCATATGCTCTTTGATACGGCTAGCAATTCCTCAATCATAGTCGACGAAAATTTTGACCATGAGTGAAACCTTCTAAACTTAATTGTGGAAGTTGATAAACTATAATATTATCCATACTGCGATGGGCGATTAGTAGGGCACATGTCTTTATTTGGAAGTCTTCTCTACATTATTTTTCTTATTTACATCGAATTTTTTTTTTTGGGTTCATTTGTCTTCTTTTATTTTGTTTTTAGTTTGCGATTAGAAAAAAAGATTCAGGAGTTTGCGTACAATATAAAAGTAGGCTTATCATAATATGTGAAATATTGATAAAACATGATATCATAATAGTTAAATAGCCAATCAACCTAAAGTTTATAAGAACCAAATACCTACTAACAATACTCAATTGGTTTCCTACATGATAAAAGAACAAGCAACATTTGAAGTCTAGCATATTATCTACAAAGTGAAAAGGGCACCAGGTAACTTCTAAATTTGATTCATAAATTCATATTTATTGAGATTTTTTTTAAATTGAGAGTAAGTAAATAAAAAATAAAAACAAACAAAGTTTAGCCTTTAGAGTTCGGTTTTGTAGATAAAGAAGATCTTAGGTGTTTTTGTTGAGAACTAATAAGGGACTTTAGTCCCATATCGAAAGTTGTATTGTGAAGATGAGGTGTACTCTTTATAAATAGTGGCAGGAGCCCATCAATAAAATCATCTGAAAAATTCTACTCATTTCAACTTGGTATCAGAGCCAGGTTCCCAAAAAAAATAAAAATTTCCTCTCCCTGAAGCCAGCCCCCCCTCAAACCCCCCTATCTACTATTCCAGCTCTTTCTCCCCCCCGGACCTGCGGTGCAGCGCTCCGGACTTGACCTCCCTCCCTGACGCCAGCCCCTACCCCCCAATCTACTATTCCAGCTCCTTCCCTCCCCTCCGGACCTGCGGTGCAGCGCCCCGGACCACCTCTCCCTCCCTGACGCTGCCCCCCACCCCCGATCTACTATTCCAGTGCCCTCCACTGCCCCCCGGACCTGCTGTGCAGCGCCCCCGGACCTGCCCCCCGGAACTGCTGTGCAGCGCTCCAGTTTTTTGTTTTTTGCACCTTCTTTGGAAGTGCTTGCAAAATTTTGTTATTTTCGCACAGCCCCTACTCGGAGTTCTGGAAATATCGATCATGCACGAAGTCACGGTCCAATTGGTTATGCTTGCACTATCTACCCTCGTCATCATGATGCGGTTCTAATTGCTCGTATGCCTGAAGAATTTCTGTGAGGAGGCCACTTGTTGTTCCCCCTGGTCTCTATAGTTGATGACATAGACACCCGAGATCAGGACACCCAGCAGTTAGCAGACGACGACGAGGACGACGACTAGGGATACAACACGACCTCCCTACACACAGTTGAAGACACTATAGATTCTATCAGTGGTAAACTGACGGCAGAAGAGATGAAGGCCCTGGTTGATGAGATCTTATCGAGATTAACCGAGACAACCCCACATGTGACCCATACTGATATGGATCCATCACCCTACAAAATGGGGAAGTTGGAAAAGCTGGAGACAAAGTTGGAAGGAACGTCCAACTACTTGAAATGGTCGAGGCAGGCGATGCAGACGGTGAAGGGACGTGGCTTGGTTGGCTATGTCAATGGCCAAACGAAGGCGCCATCCGATCCCTCCTCAAAGGAGTTTGCTATCTGGGAGATTGTCAATAACATCGTAGCTGGATGGTTGACAGTCTCCTTGACCGACCAGCTCTCGGACAATGTCGAGGCGATGGAGGCTGCCGCTGATATATGGCGGACTTTGAAGGATATGTACTCAGGCTCGGGCAACCCTATACGGGTCTTCCAACTTCAGGATGAACTTGATAGGGTGGCCCAAAGACGACCGTACCATCTCTGAGTACGTGGCCCTGTTGAAGAAGTACTGGTCTGATCTGGATCACTATGATTCTCTTGGAATGGAAGATGCACAAGTCGAACCGGCATTTGTGAAGTATTTTCAGACGTTCCTGGCTTATATTTCGCGACAACGAATGATGAAGTTCCTGAAGGGGCTCAACCCTGTGTTTGAGCAGAGAAAGAATATTCTTCTGTCCCAACCCACGCTTCCAGCCTTGGAGGAAGCTATAGCGGTCATTGTAGAAGCATAGAAAATATTGCTTTTAGTCCCATATCGGAAAGGAGAAGAAGAAAGGGCTCACTCTAGCCTATAAATAGAGCCCCCTTGCCTCCTTTGAAAAGTGTACCGACTTTCCTTCCCTCTTTCCAACTTGGACTCTTCCTACTACGCACCTTCTGGTGCTAAGTCGAAGAAGTCTAGGGCAGTACGGGCTCAACAAGACCAGTCAACTGTCCAAGCTGCTGACCATCAGTGGACACCGTTAACTATTATACGGGCTGCTGATGGAAAGTTATACAGAACCACCTGTGTCCAATCCTATATGCGGAACGGACAGGGTGACCGAGCGCAGTACTTTACTAGCCTCAGGACAGGAAGCAAATATGATGGTCCCAAAAGTCTTCCTACAACGATCGAGAGCAAGTACTTTTACTAGCTTTAGATCAGGGAACAAATATGTTACCTACGTACCCAGGCACTCGGGATACCCGGGCCTACAAAACGGATACAAAGGTAGATCAATCTGCTCTCAACCTGCGAGAGGTGGTCATTCACAAACGCAAGGAGAAAAAAGCAACCTTGATGTGTGAGGAGCTCTTTCCAGGACATCACTGCACCCAAGCCGCCATTAACTACTGCTGCCATAAGAAAGTGGCTCCACTATCAAGGCAGTTTGTGTTCTAGCAACTGCGACCTACTGCGCCTTTCAACATCATCTCGAAAACATGATGCCAATTGAAGACGTTGTAACGGCCTGCTCTCAACTAGATGCATTACTCAGATGTCTCAATCAGGCGTATCGTCTCCGTCAAGCGCATCACAATCTTTTGAAGGAGTCCACCGTCAAATCTTCTTCGAGCAAGGAGATCAGTCAAGAGGGAGACAAACGAAACTCTCTCAAATTATGACATTCGGCACAACACTTTCTCCTAGGGCCCCCATACCCATCCATCCAGAAGACGTCCTTCATGCGGCTCCGTCAGAAGGTATTCCTCATGCAGCTCGGTCATGAGACGTTCCTCATGCGGCTCGGTCATGAGACGTTCTTCATGCAGCTCGGTCAGAAGGCATTCCTTATGCAGCTCGGTTGTGCGGCTCGATCATGAGACGTCCTTCATGCGGCTTGGTCATAAGACATTCCCTCATGCGGCTTGGTCATGAGAAGTCCTTCATGCGGCTCGGTCATGAGATATTCCTTCATGCGGCTCGGTCATGGGATATTCCTTCATATGGCTCAGCCATGAGACATTCCTCATGCGGCTCGGCCAAGAGACATCCTTCATGCGGCTCGCCACAGAAGATTAGTTGATGCACGTGACAAGATGACCCGGTCTCAACTGCTCAACGATAAATCACAACAAATCCCTAGTTATCAGTCACAGACCGAGTCTCGAGGCATGATTACGGCCATGTGGCCCGGGGATTTGCCACGTGGTCATCTATGCAGCTCAAAATATCATTTATCCTGAAATTGCTCTAAATAGCAGGGTGCCATACCCGTGTAAGATGGTTGGCCATCCAAGGCTGGCAACCTTTAAGAGAAAAGTAATATCTTTACGAGCTAGAGACTGCATCAGATAGTCTACGGAGTAAGGCAGAGTTCATAGCACTTTCTTGAGCCTCCACTGTTACCAGCCAGAATCAAAACTAAACAATTGTACTTAGATTATTTCCTAGGCTTTCTTTCTAGGCTCTTCTTTGTACAAGCGAGTTTGCAATCAATTCCAGTGTTCTGTCATACCTATTATTCATTTTTATGGCAAATACGACGGCGACTCTGCTGGTGAGATCCTTCTCTTCCGATGAGAAGTTGGTGACGCAATCTGACGCATCCAAGCTTGGCTCTATACAGCAGATGCTTGTGGTTCGCTTTGACCAACAAGCCTTCGAAGAATTGCTCTCTGAAGGGAGTGCCAGCCCGTCTCAGAAGCGGGCCAACCCGAAGAGGACTCGTAAGGCGTCGGTACGCAAAACTGTTGCCTCCAACAAGTTTTCGAAGAAGCTCCGTCTGCAGCCCAAGACGGTGACCAGAACTCTCATGCGGCTTTGTTTCCGACCACAGAGGATCCTACTGTCCCCAAATCTAGCAGAGGAAAATACTACGATGCTGAGTTTTGGGGGCACAAGGGAACTCCATACGGATAAAGAAGAGGCCGCAGACAGGATATGGGCAGTCTGCCCATTCAACGGCCAACTCCGGCCGCAGGCAGACGACTCATGCGGCAGCCAACTCTCGCCGCAAAAAGATGATCCATGCGACAGCCAGCCACAAGAAGATGGTCCATGCGACGACCAATCCTGGCTTCAAATAGGACGTCTCATACAGCCCTCTCAGAAGCTCTGTGTTCGACCGCCTCTCATGCGGGCCCGACGCCATGCGGCCTACTGAGGATACAGGATGTATCAATCTGGACTCTTTTTACTATATGCCTTCGGGTGCTAAGGCAAAAAAGTCTAGGGCAGTGCGGGCCCAACCAGCCCAGTCAGCTGTCCAAGTTGCTAACTGTCGGTGAGCCCCGTTGACTATTACACGGGCTCCTGACAAAAAGTTGTACGGAACTACCCGCATCCAGTCCCCCAGGGCTAACGGACAGGGTGGGTCTTTAAAGTCTCCCTCTAAAGATCCATAGCAAGTACTTTTACTAGCCACGGATCAGGGAGCAAACATGATACCTAAGCACCCATGCGCTCGGGATTCCTGAGTTCACAAGCTTGGTGCAAAAGTAGAGCAGCCTCCTACCGACTTATGTGACGTGATTACTCATAAACACAAGACGGCAGCGTCGACATGCAATGAGTCCCTCTCGGGCGTCATTGCACCCAAGTCATCATCAACTGTTGCTGTAGCAAATCAGCAGCACCTGAAGATCGACAGTCAGTTTTCCAGTGACTGCAACAGCCAGCACCTGTCCGACAGGTTTAAATTCCAGGGGACGAAGAGATTTCTTTCGCCTCCTGTAATTCAAATCAAAAAGTTCGCCCTGGCAAGGCAGAAAAGAAGACAGGCTCTTCCAGCCCGGCCATCTCGGCCAGTATTACAAGGAGACCCTCATCTGGGGGGTTCCCATCAACCACACAGGGTGTCTATCTAGGCACTCGATCCAAAAAAAGCTTTCAGCACTCAGGGGTGCACCTTCGACCTCCTTGAGAGAAGATGAAGCTGGAGGTAGCAGCCCGCTTAATGTATATAACAACTCGGTGTACCAAGAGCACACACAGGGGGTAGAGATCCCCCAGAACTCTGCAACAGAATCGAATTTCTCTGAGGGCCACCACCCTCGCCAAGACGATGCAGCTTCCTGCACAGGGCGTAGCACCCCTTCCGAGTCTGACGAAGATGATATTCCAACATTCCTCGACGATTTCTCTATACAAGGGTACGACACCGAGAGTACCTCTGCTACAATCCCTTCCACCTCTACCCACGTGAGGACAGTCTTTATGACTGACGACGACCATGAAGCACCTTCTGACCAACAATGGCTAGAAGTGCTGGAAGCCATGCTCCTATCCTTGGTTAAATTCGTGGACGAGATCAAAGCCGCCTTACCAACTCAACCAGCAAGGACGCCCAGACAAACAAGCTTGGGACCCGCAGTCAACGCGGACTACAACACGACCGCCCCTACTTTGGGTGGTGATCCTTTAGCACCATCCGTACCTTCAGCTGCAGATGAAGCCAAGGAGGCAAGGAGGGAAGTCCAGTGGCTTCGGGCAATGTTCAATGCCCGAGCCTCCTCTCGGAATCTCAGAATACGGCAGCCATATCCCGTCGCATGGAGGGACATACCTTTTCCACCACGGTATAAGCTGTTCTATATCGATTCTTATGACGGGAAGACCGCTGCAAGTCGGTACATGATTTACTTTGAAGTCACCACCGACCACTTGCCGCATAGTGATGCCATCCTCATGCGATTATTCATCGGAGCATTAGAGGGGATCGCGTTTGACTGGTACCGCAACCTTTTCGACAACTATATCCATTCTTTTTACGGCTTCAAGAACATGTTTCTGGAGAGATTCTACAAAGTGGGGCATGATGTGACGATGTCATCTCTCATGGACGTCGTCCAGGGAGAGAGAGAGTTGACGTGGAACTATATGGAGCGGTTCCGCCAAAGCGCAATGAGATTGCCCCAAGGCAATCCCGATAGCTCATTGATTGAAATCTGCAAGAAGAAGTTGCTCCCTGCAATTAGCCTCTGGATGGGTGATGATCAGTTCAGGGATTGGACGACCTTCATCATAAGTGCTACAAATGTAGAGGCAAAACTGAAGAAGGCTCGCCAGCTGGTATTACACATCCCAGACAGAGAAGATAAGGGCAGACGTCCTGGTTCCACCTCCAGTAACAACAATAGTGGCGCCACCACCAACCGGGACAGTAAGGGCAAACAGGCCATGGTCACTGATGCAACTCAGAAACCCGAACAAAAACAGACGGAAGGTCCATGCCCAAGATAAACTACTCATTCGAAGATAGCCATGTCAAACCTATCTTCGATATGCACTTGCAAGGGGGTAGGATCCAACTTTTGCCACCAAGGTGCGAGCCCCGAGCAGCAGAAATGGAGGACCCAAAGTATTGTCACTTCCACCGCTATGTCCATCATGCCACCCAGGATTTCTTCCAATTAAAACGGTACATTCAGAGTCTTATCGACTCCAAAGCTCTGTCGATAGAATTTAAAAATGTTACTGTGGCGACGAACATGGTATTTATTCAGTTCGACGACTTCCTTCCAACAAGTACTCCAGACGGGATAATACCTGTCCACCGAGCAACGATGGAGGTTACTAATCTTCCACCCTCCCAAAGCCAGACATCTGGATTGGTACACCTCACCACATCGCGAGAAGAAATCATGTTGGTGCATCCAGACTTGGTGTCCGAAGTTACCCCGGAGGTGTCATCTCCTACCAACAAGAAGAAGGACAGGAAGTCTAGAGCCTGCCATACAATTTTAGCTGAAGCTGAAGAAGCTGCAGATGTTGTTACCCGGTCTGGAGCACAAGTCCAGCCCGTACGGGATAGTCCAGCCGAAGATCCACAGCCAGCAACGTTGCCTCCCTATGATGTTCCAAGGCCATCTCAGCCCCCGCTGGCGGATAAGTCCAAGACAAGGGAGACCCGCTTCGACAGGCCACTCCGTAATGATATACCTCAGGGACTGGAGAGACCTTACAACTTCAACATATTAGCACAATTGGCTAATACTCTAGCAAAGTTGTCGCTATACGAGCTCCTAAGGCTCTCCAAGGATCTTCGTGTCGCATTAAGCGAAGCACCCCATAATGTTGATGCCTACTTAGCTCAGGTCAAGCCTCCAGGGGAAGACCCGCCAGCAGATTTACAGGGCGGTGATAGCATAGATATGATGCCCAACATCATATTTACTCTGCAGGACATGTTGATTAAGACCAACTTGTATGATCGCCCCTTGTACTACACTGGATACATAGGCGACATCAAAGTGGATAAGATGCATATCAACCTGGGATCAAGCATTATCCCGAAAAGCCTGCTTTAACTTCATGGCATCCCTATGCATCGGCTAGCAGCAACCAACACTGCTATTAGCAGTTTTACCTCAGGAAGAAGCTATCCTAAGGGGAAGATCCGGTTAAAGTGCCATATTGGCGACTTGAAGATGGAAGTTACCTGCTCCGTCATAGATGCGGACACCTCCTACAACATCCTCCTGGGGCATTTATGGATACATGACTATATGATCGTGCCATCCACCCTTCACCAGTGTTTCAAATATGTCAGTAAGCACGGTTCCGTAAAGACCAAATTCGCTGACATTGATCCCTTTAAAGGGGTTGAATCTTATTACTCTTCGGAGGCTTGTCTATATGACGAATCCAAAAAACATATAACCGACGAGCTGGAGTCCATCACAAGGCCAGAAGAACCTTTGAGAATTTGTCTCCAAGTCCGCAAACCGGGCAAGGTCGTACCCCTTGTCGCAACCTTGCATAAAGAGGTGCTCGGTTCTCCTGCCGACCTACGCAATTAGAACTAATGGTCATTCGTCTCCCGAGATCCAGCCAGGAGCCAAAACCTGTCATAGGGCCAATGGTGATCCGACTGCCGAAATCCAATCAAAGGCAGCAGGAAGATGCAAGGCCCTCTGTAACACCGATGGTAATCCGATTGCCAAAATTCACTCCAAAGCGACCTGAAGACACAAAGTCCCTTGCTGAGCCAATTGTCATCCATCTTTCCAAGACGAGTCGACAACTAAGTGCCGATCCGACATACTCAGGCAAGCTAATATCACAAGTCCAACCCTTGGGTGTCAAGTTGCCCAAGACAGCGTCCCAACCTCCGGTCACACAGGGGGTAGCAGAAGAAGATGCAGAACTCGCAAAGTATCTGGTTGCAAGAGTGGATAGTCCCTCTCCTGATGATCTGACAACCGTCCATACCGCAAGCCGACTTGCTCCCATTGAAGATGCCTACTTTCTAGTCTCAGGCATCTTTGGCCGAAAAGAAGGATCTAACCCTTTATGCCTCAAGAGTTTGATCTTGAACACGATACTGGGAGACTACCGCTCTACCTGCATAGTCCTCAGGCCAAGTACTTTATGCAAAAACAGGGGTACGACATGGAGGCTACCCCAGGTCTGAATTACGGCAGCGGTCGGCAATCGTCTCTGCAGCTGTCAACTCCGGCATTATTATGGCAAATTTCTGAAGAAATACTATGTCTAAAGGACATGCTGGTACTTCCTCAAAACCGTCACATCTTCCTGAGTGGCGAGTCATGTACGATGATACCTCTGAACTCCCACTCTAATGCTTTACCTCAAGGAGTCTGCCCAGTTCATCATTATCCCCGAGCAAACTTCCTGGTCCTGATTATCGTGTGTCACCTCTGATACCGATAATCTTCCGACTTAACACCTGTACCCCAACCCGGGATAAAAGACACGGTGTTAAGAACACAAAACCTATCACCTCTATTGGGTTTTATTTCAAATCTATTACCCGCACCGCCAGTACGCAGAAGGGTAATAGGTCCACCAAAGTTATCCTAATCCACTACCCGCACCACCAGTACGGAGAAGGGTAATAGGTCCATAAAAGTTATCCTAATCTATTACTCACACCATCGGTGTGCCAATGAGTAGTAGATCCACAAAATATGCCTCAAAATCTATTATCCGCACCACCAGTGCGCAGAAGGGTAGTAGGTCCATAAAACTTGTCCTAATCTATTACCCGCACCATCAGTGCACAAAAAGGGTAATAGGTCCACAAAATTCCCCAACGGAAAAAACAACCACGTCCATATTACCTCTGAGTTATTTTTCCATCCATCACACTCCATCATATCTCCCTGAGTAGCGAGTCACGTACGATGATACCTCTGAACACACACCCTATTGCATCTCCTTGAGTGGCGAGTCATGTACGATGATGCCCTCTGAACTCCCACTCTAATGCTTTACCTCACAGGAGTCTATCCAGTTTATCATTATCTTTGAGCAAACTTCCTGGTCCTGATTATCGTGTGTCACGTCCATATTACCTCTGATACCGATAATCTTTCGACTTAAACACATGTACCCCAACCCGGGATAAAAGATATGGTGTTAAGACCACAAAATCTATCACCTATGTTGGGTTTTGTTTCAAATCTATTACCCGCACCGCCAGTGCGCAAAAGGGTAATAGGTCCACAAAAGTTATCCTAATCTACTACCCGCACCACCAGTGCGCAGAAGGGTAATAGGTCCATAAAAGTTATCCTAATCTATTACTCACACCATCGGTGTACCAATGAGTAGTAGATCCATAATATATCATTCAAATCTATTACTCGCACTACTAGTGCACAAAAACGGTAATAGGTCCACAAAATTTCCCAACAGAAAAAACAACCATGTCCATATTACCTTTGAGTTGTTTTTCCGTCCATCACAAACAAATCACCTAATACATAGAACTTCCACGTTGATAGCACCTCTGAGTTATTCTGTGTATCTTCATTAGGCCCACTCCTACCACGTCCTTGTTTGCCATTAAAATTGTTTTGATTGAAATCTTAATACAAACAGAACAATGATACAATATAGGACTTAGATGTAGTCCTAGGAGTACACTTTTGTTTAAGCTGGGTCCTTATTGCCAATGGAGCGAGTGGTAATGCGTTGACTCCGTTGACCGGCTGACGGCGGTTATCGGTTCTCTGAAGGTGTTGATTACTCTGGGTGCTGGAGCTTGCTGAGAGGAGGAAGACGTTGAGTGTCTAGAACTGCCTCTCCGGTGATTCTCTGTTGTGGATTCTCTGTGAGTCTTATGTTCTGAGTCTCTGTGTGTGTGTGAAGGAGATGATCCTTCTATTTATAGTTTTGCAGGCTGGCTGCTCATGCGCGCATGTAGGATGCGCCGGTGTGGGAACGCCACGTGGAGGTTGCTGATGGAGGCGCATGGATGCTGCGCCCTGATCGAGGGGAAGAACTCTTCATACTGCTGTTGTGAGCCGGCACGTAGCAGGGAGAAGATCTTTCCGTTGCTGAAATCTTGGATGAGTTGAGTCAAAAGACACGTGTCGTCGACTCATGGTTCGAAGATCTCAGATTTGGTGGAGAGGAGTGATCTGGTGGGCTGCGCCTTGGATTGGGCGCAGGAGGAGGCTGCGGCTCATAACCTTTAGAAGTTACAAACCATTTGGGGCGCATGGCTTTTGAGGCGCATGCAGGCGACTTTCCTTCTGTCTTTCGGGATCAGAGATCAGTCTGGGGCGCATGGCTTTTGAGGCGCATGCAAAACTTCAACCGGAGACTCTTATTCTGTCTTTAGGGATCAGTGAAGGGTCTGAGGCGCATAGCTTTTGAGGCGCATGCTGGTTTGGACGCATGGCCGTAGAGGCGCATGCGGGTGTGGATGCATGGCCGTAGAGGCGCATGCGGGTGGCCACGTGGCAGTAGCCGTCGGAAGTCATGATGATGCTGACGTTGTCGATGCTTCATTTTCTGAATAAAGCTGTCAACTGTTCAGACTTTGGGAGGCGTGCTGCCAACTCTGTCAGTTCAGCATTTAATGTTGGTGACGTTCGATGGACAGCTGAGTGGGCGCGTCGGTTGGCGTTCCACTCGGTATGGAGATGTGTGGGGGCGCACCCTCTATAATGTGTCGAGTACTGTAGGGCGCGTCTGTGTGATGCACCTGATGCCGAAGGGCGCGTCCGTGTGATGCGCTGTCTGGCTGGCGCATCGGACATGTCTTTTAATGATGCGGCTGTCTCGCTCTTCGAGTGCTATAAATAGCCGTTTGGCTGAATTCGAGGCGTCCGGTTCATCCATTTAATGTAAATTCATTGCACGAAATTCGGAGGGCCATCCACTTGGCGCGTGGGTTTGATCTGCCCGGCCTATAAATAGTGGCATGGAGAGAAGATTTGCTTCTCATTCCCTCACGTACTTCCAATATGAACTTAAACATACGGGTGCATTCTGCTGACGAAGTGCTCCCGAGGGTGAAGATGAGACGATGTGTTGTCTTTGATGCACTTGAAGGTGACTGTTACATCCAAAAGACGGAGTCGAGGGCTTCTGAGGCAGGCGGAAGGTGCCTGTTGCATCCAAAGATAGGGATGCTCGAGCCTCGTCTCCGTTATTCCGGAAGAGCCGTAGATCGGAATGGCGGTGCAAGGCTCTCTCTTCCTGCAAAGTGGGGTTTCCCCACTTTGATCGTGTCGAAAGCTGCTTCTTTAGCCGCAGTTTCGATCACGGTCTTCCTTCGGCTTTGGAGGCTCTTTCGAAGCCTCCCCTGGCCACAGCATTTGCGGTGCTCTTCTCTTCCTTGGTTCCAGCCAGAGGGTTAAATGCTTTGTGTCAAAGCATTTATCGGGCGAGCCTGGTTGGAAGAGCGGCACATAACTGGGCTCTGCTCGGCCAGGTGTGCCTGGCTGGAAGAATTTGGCTGAAGGGATGCACATAACTGAGCTGGATGCACATGACTGAGCTGCTGAAGATATGGTGGGATGCGCCTGGTTGGAGGCGCATGATGTCTGCTGCGCCTGATGACAGCGCATGATGACTGGCGGCACATGATGACTGCTGCGCCTAACTGGAGGCGCATGGTGGCCGTTGGCTGTAGACTTAGGATCTTTTTTTTGTAGAAATTCTCCTTTGTACAACCTTTTCTAGACATGTAATAGACTTTTATATATAAATAAAAAGTCCTTCTTCGAATGTCTATACTTATTGACTTTGCTGTGAAGTTCTTCGTCTGTGTTCTGGCGCATGTAGTATCTGGCGCATGGGTTTTCTGTTTGTGAAATTCCATGCTTCTACAGACCCCCTTCAAAGTTTTCAAAACTTTTGAATAAGTTTTGGAATACTTTGAATAAGAAGCATGGAGGTCAGGGCGCATGATTTCTGGGCGCATGCCTGTTCGGGCGCATGCTCTTCTCAGTTGATGATGATGATGCCTCGGTAACCGAAAAGATTAATGATGATCTTTTGGTTTTATTTGCTGCTATCCTTGTACAGAACCCGAGGCGACGGCTGAGATCATACGTCATCTGTTCACGCGTGCGACCAAGCCCTATAAATAGGTAAGAGTTGGAGAGAGAAAGGGTTCTTCTGTGCCTCTGCTTCTTTAGAGTTTCTTCTTCAAAAAACCCTAACTTCTCCTTCCTCGAGAGAATGGCTCCCAAGACTCCTCGCGGCGCTGCCGGCAAGGGGAAGGAAAAAGCGAAGGAGTCCGCGGATGAGGATGTACCTATCACTCTTGCGCCTCTTGCCGACGTTCGTCCTGAGGTGACAGGTGGGTTTCGTCTCTGCTTCGGGCCCTGTGCCCTAACTGCCGACGCGTATAGACTTTGGTCTTTGATGATACGCCGAGGTTCTGTCCTGCCGACGTGCATAGGTTTATACCTTTATCATGCACCGAGGTTTGAATGGCTGACGTGCATGGGTTTTATTCCCTGAAGATGCGCCGAAGCCTTTGCTGACGCGCATGGGCTCACGCTCTGATAATGCGCCGACGCTCCAATGCCAACGCGCATGGGCTTACGCCCTGATGATGCGCCGAGACATGCTGACGCGCATGGGCCTATGCCCTGATGATGCGCCGAAGCAGATGCGTATGGGTTCATACCCTGGCAATGTGCCAGTCTGCTTGACATATTTTGTCTTTTTGCCTGACTTCCACTTTTGTTGTGTCAGTGTCGATGACGATCCCTTTGTTGAATGAGGTCCTTCTGGACGCTTCTCTTTGCCAGATGGGAGTTGATTTTGATGAGGCGGTGATCAACCCTGCAAAGGATGCTATCCTTCAGGACCAACCTCGTGAGAGGATGCTACAAATCCAGGTCCAGTTGCCGCTTTTCCTCCAGAGTATGATGGAGAGCGGTAAACTGAAGTCTGCTGATTCTGAAGGTGTGACCTTCTTAAAGCCTGCGTTTCTGTTTGGCGACCGATTAGTCTCTTCCGAGGCGAAGATATTGAAGATCAGAGAAGACTGGTTCTTCGCTGCTAAGGGCATGATGTTATACATGCGGCAGGTTGACCGCCAGTTGCCATTGACAGCCTTTTATCGTCTAGCTTCGAAGAGAAGGATGGGTTGGGAACTTACTCCTTCTCAAGGAGGTGCCTTGGGGGGCTCCCTTTCGATTGACACCACCTCGAACCAGCGAGACACCTTGACCGCTTCACGAACTGGTTCTTCGTTCAGTTACCGAGCTTTGCATTCCGGGAGCATCTATAGTGAAGTCCCAAATGACACGTTTCCCTTCAGTGCCCCGACTTTTGCAAATCGGATGCTGACGTCGAAGGTCACGTATCCGACAGCTGGTTTTAGAGTCGAAGGTTGGTGTCACTACATCCCAAAGTGGGACGAGTTGACCTCCTGGGTGCTTTCCAGGTTCAAAGTTGAGCTTAAAGAGATAGGGCTGACTGCCGCCATTCGGGCCACGCAGGCAGGCGTGGACCTAAATAAGCCGATGTTCCTTGCGCTGTTGGAGCTTTTCAACGCCCATACTGGCAGCTTCTTTACTCCAGTGGAGGAGTTAGGATTGGCCCTTCATGAGATGTACGAAGTATCCAAGCTTCCTTGGGGCTCGGAACCGTACGAGGAATATTTCCCATCGAATGAAGAGATCCAGGTCTTGGAAGATAAGGACCCGGAGATGATGGCCGTTTTCAAGGAGGTGACGAGCCATCATTATCTGATGCACCGGAGGGACAAGGGTAAGACCCAACCTCACGTGACTGCTTGGAGGGACTATGTTTTTTGTGGTAGACGGTCATTACTTGTGTTTGCAACGACCGTAGAGCGTTGTCTAATGTATACATGGCATTCCAGTGTGGAAGACAAGAATAATTGAAAGACACTCTATTATTGATAAAGTACGAGATTTTATCCCGTAGGATTACATTGTCGAAGGAGGGTGCGTCTACATCAGCAGAGATATATTCGCCAAGCTCCTCGTCTGTAAGCACTGGGGCCGGATCAGGAGAGTCCTCCACCGCTCTGACTTTGGGGTCTGAGAGGGTTATGTGAGCCCTCTCCGGCATCTTGGATGACTGCGGCGGCTTGCCTTTAAGACGCACCTTGAGGGGTGCCTCGGTTGCGCCTTCGATGAGTGGCGCCTTCCCTTGTAATTTTACCACCAGGGGAGCCGCTGTTTGTGGTGGCTTCCCCTTGAGGCGTATCTTCAGGGGAGCTTCGCGAGCTGGCACTTTTCCTGATAGCTTGATGCTCATTGGAGGCGCCTTCTGGGGTGGGGACGACGCCATCTTGTGTGGTAGTCGGCGGCAAGGTGCCGAACTGAAGTGACACCACATTAGCTGACACCGTCTTCTCTTCGTAATCGACGGAGATTACATCCGCATTGATCATGCGCTGGATGTAATTTTTGAGGACGTAGCAGTCCTTAGTCGGGTGTCCGACAAACCGATGGTAGTGACAGTACCTTGGGTTGTCCACCTTCCCGACTTCATCGGGCCGCTTCGGGTCCGGAAGCTTGATCTTGTCACCCTGCTTCAGTATCTCAAAGAGTTGCAGGGTGTCGTCATCATTGAATGAATAAACCTCCTTGGGTCTTGGTGCCAGTGGAGGCTTTTGAGTAGGCGCAGATGCACCCTTCGAGGCATTAACAGTCAATGCCTGTTTCCCCTTTGTTTCTCGTCCGGAGTTGTTGGTTGCGGACTTTTTCCCCTTATCGTCAAAGGCGGGGAAGCTAACACCCAGAAGACGTGCATTGGCCGCCTTCTTCTCTGCAGCTTCAGCTTCAATAATTAGGGAGCTCCAGTCGGGAGGGGGAGTAGAGTTAAGCCAGAGCTTTACTGCAGGCAGCATGTTCATACTGCAAGCAGAGATAAGCGCATGTTCTGGCATGCCTGGAGGTAACCTGAAGCAGGCCTGACGGAAGCGTTCGATGAATGCCCGAACCGTTTCCTTGTCCTTCTGGCGTATCTCAATGAGAGACGCCATCGTCATGTCCTTTCCACCGTCGTAGAAGCGGTCGAGGAAGAGGCGTGTCAGGTCGTCGAAGGACGATATGGAATTATCGGGGAGGCTGCAGTACCAGTCATACGCCACCCCTTTCAGGGCCCCAACAAAGATGCTGGTGAGGAGTGCGTCCTCCTTCGGAAGATGCCCTGTCTGCGACTGGAAGTACGTCAGGTACCGTCGTAGAGAGTCCTTCCCGTCATACGGCGTGAGTGTTTGTGGTTTATACTTTGGGGGATAAACCACCTTGTTCCACTCAAGGGGATAAGGCTGGGGAATGCCCATCTTCTGGCGTTCCTCCTGCCTGTTCTTGGACTCGAAGCGCTCCCGCAGATCTTTGATCATTTCGACCACGTCCTCCGTGGAGCTAGGAGCCGGGGAAGGAGGTACTACCTGGAGTGGAGCGTTTGAGGGCTCCGATGTCCGGGGTGCTTCTGTGTCTGAGGGTGTCCGCTGGAGGGGCACACTCGACTCTCCATTGGCTCCTGGGTCGGGACCATTTGAAGGTGTCCTGATCAAGGCCGACCGCATCTCAAACACTGCTTGAGTCAGTACTTGCATTGAGGCAGAGAGGGTTTTGAGTCCTCCCTCTAGCGAGTCTATGCGCTGGACAATGTCGTGTGGCGGCGCATCAGCCTCAAGATCACCCCCGGTCATGTATACTGTCATGACACGGCCGGAAGTGGATGGATTAGTTGAGGCTTCGCTCTCAGCCTCGCTCTCATGTGGGGGAGTTACTTCTCCTGGTGTTTGGCCACCCCCAGCCACATTCTGGAGTTCGTCTTCGACAGGCGCATCTGCAAGGGCCTGGCTGCCCTCAGCTCTGTCTTGAAGGGCCTCTTCGTTTTCAGCACTACCCCCGGCGGTGTCCTGGAGGACATCGTCATTTTGAGGGGCTTCAGGGAGGCCATCTTCGCCTTGATGAAGATCCGCCGCAGCTGTGCTTTGGACATCTTCGTCTTCGGAAGGAGGCTCGACAAGGGTCTGGCTACCCCCAGCTTCCTCCAAGGACTTCTTTCTCGACCGAGTGCCTTCGAACACTCCAGAGGTCGTGACAGCTGCCTTAGTTTTCCTCGGCTGGCTTTTGGATGAAGACGAGGAATTGGCAGTCGTCTTCCGGACAGATGAGGAATTGGAGATCACGTTGCATGACGCAATCTTTAGTTCCTCTTCTGCTGACACCTTCGTCCCAAGGCGATGTCGGAGGGGTGTCGATGATTGTAGCCGTTGGAAGACCGACTGCTTTGGCGGTACTGCCGTCTTACAACAGCAGTTGATGGTGACCACTGCACAAGTGTGCCCCGTGAGAGGCGTATCGTGCTTGTTGGTCAACTCTCCTGACCGGCGCTTGTGAGTGATCACGTTGCGCAAGTCGTTGGAGGAGAGTGCTACCCTCACACCCCTCTCAGGCGCATGGCAGAGCCAAGCGCCGGGGTGGTCGGGTGAGTGCTACGCCCCCTGATCTAATACCAAGCAGGCATCACGATCAGTAGTGGGGGAACCACAGCATTTGAAGTGACTTGAACGGACCTCAAACGCACAACCAGAGGAGGCGCGGGAGTTCAAGACTACTGAGTTTGCCTCTCTCGGCTTGGTTGTGCACGCAGTGAATGCGCCCAAGGGAGATGAGGACTTTGAAGGTCGACTCGTTGTCGGTGCGGGAGCACTTGAGTCAACCTTGTACAGCTTGCCATCGGCAGCGCGCGTGATTGTAAGCGCGTGCCTCTGGCCGGCTGCTGGCATAGCACGTTTGTGGCGCGTGGCCCGTGCCGCCTTGGATTTCTTCGTACCAGCCCGCTGGGGCGCATAGTACTCAGCATCCAAATTCTCCTCGCCGTTACAGCGAGTAAGTCTGTCGAAGATAGAGGCTCGTTGTGGCGCATCAGAAGTAATGCGCGGGGCATTGGCTGCGCCCCTGCTCCATCGACGTATCTTCCTCGCTTGAGAGGAAGATGGCTGGGGAACGTGGTCAGCCGCACGCTTCCCCGAGAGATGCGCTGCATCAGCGGGCGCACCTTGACTACTGAGGACGTCAGCAGGAAGGGAAGGCTGGACGGGCGCATCCCCTTCAACGGTGGTGCCCGGGGCGTCGACTTTGCGCACCCAGACTGCGCGGGTCTTTTTCGGCTTCGACAGCCGCTTCGAAGGACTCGCACTTCCTTCAGAAATGAACTCCTCGTACGCCTGTTGATTGAGGTGCACTACCAGCGTCTTGTGGGAGGAGCCCACCTTCACGTCGTCGGCCTGTGACACGACTTTCTCGGTAGAGGAGAAAGAGGTCCCCAGCAGAGTCGCCAGCTTGTTTGCCAATAAAATTGTTTTGATTGAAATCTTAATACAAACAGAACAGTGATACAATATAGGACTTAGATGTAGTCCTAGGAGTACACTTT
Organism: Iris pallida; assembly: GCA_029216955.1. NCBI lineage: Eukaryota > Viridiplantae > Streptophyta > Magnoliopsida > Asparagales > Iridaceae > Iris > Iris pallida. The sequence goes on along the minus strand of JANAVB010022597.1, from coordinate 16,435,725 downwards.
TGTTTAAGCTGGGTCCTTAGTGCCAATGGAGCGAGTGATAATACGTTGACTCCGTTGACCGGCTGACGGCGGTTATCGGTTCTCTGAAGGTGTTGATTACTCTGGGTGCTGGAGCTTGCTGAGAGGAGGAAGACGTTGAGTGTCTAGAACTGCCTCTCCGGTGATTCTCTGTTGTGGATTCTCTGTGAGTCTTATGTTCTGAGTCTCTGTGTGTGTGTGAAGGAGATGATCCTTCTATTTATAGTTTTGCAGGCTGGCTGCTCATGCGCGCATGTAGGATGCGTCGGTGTGGGAATGCCACGTGGAGGTTGCTGATGGAGGCGCATGGATGCTGCGCCCTGATCGAGGGGGAGAACTCTTCATACTGCTGTTGTGAGCCGGCACGTAGCAGGGAGAAGATCTTTCCGTTGCTGAAATCTTGGATGAGTTGAGTCAAAAGACACGTGTCGTCGACTCATGGTTCGAAGATCTCGGATTTGGTGGAGAGGAGTGATCTGGTGGGCTGCGCCTTGGATTGGGCGCAGGAGGAGGCTGCGGCTCATAACCTTTAGGAGTTACAAACCATTTGGGGCGCATGGCTTTTGAGGCGCATGCAGGCGACTTTCCTTCTGTCTTTCGGGATCAGAGATCAGTCTGGGGCGCATGGCTTTTGAGGCGCATGCAAAACTTCAACCGGAGACTCTTGTTCTGTCTTTAGGGATCAGTGAAGGGTCTGAGGCGCATGGCTTTTGAGGCGCATGCTGGTTTGGACGCATGGCCGTAGAGGCGCATGCGGGTGTGGACGCATGGCCGTAGAGGCGCATGCGGGTGGCCACGTGGCAGTAGCCGTCGGAAGTCATGATGATGCTGACGTTGCCGACGCTTCGTTTTCTGAATAAAGCTGTCAACTGTTCAGACTTTGGGAGGCGTGCTGCCAACTCTGTCAGTTCAGCATTTAATGTTGGTGACGTTCGATGGACAGCTGAGTGGGCGCGTCGGTTGGCGTTCCACTCGGTATGGAGATGTGTGGGGGTGCACCCTCTATAATGCGCCGAGTACTGTAGGGCGCGTCTGTGTGATGTGCCTGATGCCGAAGGGCGCGTCCGTGTGATGCGCTGTCTGGCTGGCACATCGGACATGTCTTTTAATGATGCGACTGTCTCGCTCTTCGAGTGCTATAAATAGCCGTTTGGCTGAATTCGAGGCGTCCGGTTCATCCATTTAATGTAAATTCATTGCACGAAATTCGGAGGGCCATCCACTTGGCGCGTGGGTTTGATCTGCCCGGCCTATAAATAGTGGCATGGAGAGAAGATTTGCTTCTCATTCCCTCACGTACTTCCAATATGAACTTGAACATACGGGTGCATTCTGCTGACGAAGTGCTCCCGAGGGTGAAGATGAGACGCTGTGTTGTCTTTGATGTACTTGAAGGTGACTGTTACATCCAAAAGACGGAGTCGAGGGCTTCTGAGGCAGGCGGAAGGTGCCTGTTGCATCCAAAGATAGGGATGCTCGAGCCTCGTCTCCGTTATTCCGGAAGAGCCGTAGATCGGAATGGCGGTGCAAGGCTCTCTCTTCCTGCAAAGTGGGGTTTCCCCACTTTGATCGTGTCGAAAGCTGCTTCTTTAGCCGCGGTTTCGATCACGGTCTTCCTTCGGCTTTGGAGGCTCTTTCGAAGCCTCCCCTGGCCACAGCATTTGCGGTGCTCTTCTCTTCCTTGGTTCCAGCCAGAGGGTTAAATGCTTTGTGTCGAAGCATTTATCGGGCGAGCCTGGTTGGAAGAGCGGCACATAACTGGGCTCTGCTCGGCCAGGTGAGCCTGGCTGGAAGAATTTGGCTGAAGGGATGCACATAACTGAGCTGGATGCACATGACTGAGCTGCTGAAGATATGGTGGGATGCGCCTGGTTGGAGGCGCATGATGTCTGCTGCGCCTGATGACAGCGCATGATGACTGGCGGCGCATGATGACTGCTGCGCCTAACTGGAGGCGCATGGTGGCCGTTGGCTGTAGACTTAGGATCTTTCCTTTGTAGAAATTCTCCTTTGTACAACCTTTTCTAGACATGTAATAGACTTTTATATATAAATAAAAAGTCCTTCTTCGAATGTCTATACTTATTGACTTTGCTGTGAAGTTCTTCGTCTGTGTTCTGGCGCATGTAGTGTCTGGCGCATGGGTTTTCTGTTTGTGAAATTCCATGCTTCTACAGTCCTCATTACCTCTGAGTAGGAAGGCTCTACTTTAGACCCATATTTACCACGTCCTCATTACCTATGAGTAAATATGTTGGTTTTCTCTCCACTTATTATCCGTACTTGCACCGCTAGTACACAAAAAGGATAATAGGTCCACAAATGTCCTCTGTTGACCACAAATGTTGTACATGTACCCCCTTTTCATAATCATATGCTTCTGGAACCCAGTCGTTCCGTGGCATTCATTACTCGTTACGTAGAACTTCCACGTCCATATTACCTCTGAGTTGTTCTATGTATCCTCATCTGAGTCTACTCCCACCACGTCCTCATTACCATCAACCCCATATTTACCATGTTCTCACCATATCTAAGTAAATATGATGGTTCCCTCTCTCAACTTATTATCCGTACCTAAAACCTAGGTACGCCAAGGATGATAAGTCCACATAAAATCTCTAGCGGAAGTATCCAAACCTATCACATCCATGCTACCTCTGATAGGATTGTCACATCTAAACAACTCTACTTTCCATGATTCTTATTCAAAGTATTCCATATTTGCAATTTGAAAACTTTGAAGGGGGTCTTGTAGAAGCATAGAAAATATTGCTTTTAGTCCCACATCGAAAAGGAGAAGAAGAAAGGGCTCACTCCATCCTATAAATAGAGCCCCCTTGCCTCCTTTGAAAAGCGTACCAACTTTCCTTCCCTCCTTCCAACTTGGACTCTTCCTACTACACACCTTTGGGTGCTAAGTCGAAGAAGTCTAGGACAGTACAGGCTCAACAAGTCCAGTCAACTGTCCAAGCTGCTGACCGTTAGCGGACACCGTTAACTGTTATACGGGCTGCTGATGGAAAGTTATACAGAAACACCCACGTCCAATTCCATATGCAAAACGGACAGGGTGACCGAGTGCAGTGCTTTACTAGCCTCAGGTCAAGGAGCAAATATGATGGTCTCCAAAGTCTTCCTACAACGATCGAGAGCAAGTACTTTTACTAGCCTTAGATCAGGGAGCAAATATGATACCTACGCACCCGGGCACTCGGGATACCCGGGCCACAAACGGATACAAAGGTAGGTCAATCTGCTCTCAACCTGCGAGAGGTGGTCATTCACAAATGCAAGGAGAGAAAAGCAACCTTGATGTATGAGGAGCTTTTTCCAGGACATCACTGCACCCAAGCCGCCATCAACTACTGCTGCCATAAGACAGTGGCTCCACTATCAAGGCAGTCTGTGTTCTAGTAACTGCGACCTACTGCGCCTTTCCAACATCATCTCGGAAATATGATCCCAATTGAAGACATTGTAACGGCCTGCTCTCAACTAGATGCATTACTCAGATGTCTCAATCAGGCGCATCGTCTTAGTCAAGCGCATCACAATCTTTTGAAGGAGTCCACCGTCAAATCTTCTTCGAACAAGGAGATCAGTCAAGAGGGAGACAAACAAAACTCTCTCAAATCGTGACATTCGGCACAGCACTTTCTTCTAGGGCCTCCATACCCATCCAGCCAGAAGACGTCCTTCATGCGGCTCGGTCAGAAGGCATTCCTTATGCAGCTCGATCATGAAATATTTTTCATGCGGCTCGATCATAAGACGTTCTTCATACAGCTCGGTCAGAAGGCATTCCTCATACGGCTCGATCATGCGGCTCGGTCATGGGACGTCCTTCATGCAGCTCGGTCATAAGACATTCCTTTATGCAGCTCGGTCATGAGACGTCCTTCATGCGGCTCGGTCATGAGACATTCCATCATGCGGCTCGGTCATGAGACATTCCTTCATACGGCTCAGCCATGAGACATTCCTCATGCGGCTCGGCCAGGAGATATCCTTTATGCGGCTCACCACAGAAGATTAGTTGATGCACGTGACAAGATGACCAGGTCTCAACTGCTCAACGACAAGTCATAACAAATCCTCAGCTATCAGTCACAGACCGAGTCTCGAAGCATGATTACGGCCATGTAGCCCGAAGATTTGCCACGTGGTCATCTATGCGGCTCAAAATATCCTTCATCCTGAAATCATTATAAATAGCAGGGTGCCACACCCCTACAAGATGGTTGGCAATCCAAGGCTGGCAACCTTCAAGAGAAAAGCAATATCTTCAGGAGCTAGAGACTTCATCAGATAGTCCACGGAGTAAGTCAGAGTTTATAGCACTTTTTCGAGCCTCCACCGTCACCCCCAGAATCAAAACAAAACAATTGTACTTAAATTATTTCCTAGGCTTTCTTTCTAGGCTCTTCTTTGTACAAGCGAGTTTGCACTCAATTCCAGTGTTCTGTAATACCTGTTGTTGATTTTTATGGCAAATAGTCATGACACAAGAAGAAGCTTGATTGAAGTTGATGCCCAACAAGGGCTCCTTCTAGGGGGACCAAGCTGCGGTTTAAAAGTCTGCCCTTGCTGCCTTCACTCAGCCTCCATCTGTGAGTGGTGTGTGCCACAACTGTGGTGACTCCGGACATTACATCAGATTTTGTCTAAAACCCCTGCAAAGTCAGTCTAGTGATCGTGAACGGGGACGTGGAGGACGTCGTGGTGGTAGAGAAGGATATGCTGGTAGAAGGTAAGATTATTTTAGAGGACACAAAGTACATCTGGCAGAGGAAGGGGGAGAAAATCAACTGACAGAATTAACCCCACTTGAGCGAGAGTTCCTTGCAAAGTTGCGAGGCACAAAGCTGGGTTCGGCCGACAGTCATGTCACTCCTGGGGCGTCATCTACCTCGGGGGATCACATCATTTTCTTTGCCCAACCCAGCACAAGTATACCTGTACGTGCTCTTGCATCTGTCCATCAGCCAGGTTGGATTATAGACTCTGGGCATCTTGCCATGTCACGGGGTCCCTTGGTGAGTTTCAGGACTATACTCACCTATCATTGCCGGAGAGTATTCAGACTACTGATGGTACCTCCAGACCTGTAATAGGTAAAGATACTGTCGTATGCACCCCAACCCTTACTCTTAACAATGTCTTACATGCTCCTTCTTTTCCTGTCAATCTTATATCTATTAATGCCATTATCCTTGATCTAAACTGTATTATTTCCTTTGACATTCCTAAGGTAACTTTCAGGAGAAGGGGACAGGACGGCGATTAGGGATTGACACATGGTATAAGGGGCTATGGTACTTGGACAGGACCGGACTGGACAAAGCATTGGCATCTCTAGTAGCAGACGAACAACCGGACGCTTCACGTAGCAGTGTCGAAGACGAATTGCTCCTCCATCACCAGCGTGTCGGGTATTCTTCCTTTAAAGTTATTAGTCGAATGTATCCGTCCTTTTATTAAAGGGCTAATAAAGAGAAGTTATTTTGTAATGCTTGTGAGTTGGGAAAACATACCAGAAGCTCGTATATGAGCTCCGGGAATAGAAGTTTAGCTCCATTTAACATGATACATTCGAACGTATGGGGCCCTTGTCCTACAACCGGTATTAACAGTTTTCGATGGTTCGTCACTTTTATTGATTGTTATACTCACATGACTTGGGTCTACCTTATGAAGAATAAAAGTGACGTCTTTGAGGCATTTCAAGATTTTTATTGTCGGATAGAAACACAATATGACACTAAAATTAAGTGCTTACGATCTGACAATGGGACAAAGTATACTAATAAGAAGGGTGCTGAGTATTTATCCACTCATGGAATACTACACCAAACTTCATGTGCCTATACACCGGCACAAAATGGTGTGGCCGAACGGAAGAACAGACACCTGCTGGAGGTCGCACGGACGATGATGCTGGCTATGATGTCCCAAAACACTTATGGGGACAAGCTGTCTTGACGGCCTCTTATCTCATCAACAGAATGTCATCTCAGGTATTGGACTGGAAGACACCGTTGGAAATGCTTACTGGTGTAACCACTTACACAGTTCCACCGAAAGTATTTGGGTGTGTGTGTTTTATCCACGATAATAGGCCGGGAGTTGGTAAACTGGATCCTAGAGCGGTTAAATGTGTCTTTGTCGGGTACACGACGACTCAGAAAGGATATGCATGTTGGAGCCCGGTTGAGCGGAAACTGTTTGTAAGCATGGACGTTACATTTCGAGAACTGGAACCATACTATGGTTCAGATGAAGGTTCAGCGTTTGGTGACACACCTAATACGGAGGGTGTTAGACGTGAGGGGGAGAGAATAAGTCCAAACGTGGTAGTCGGATCGGTCCCGTGCCCGGTCGTGGAGAACTGGACGAAAGGGGGAGATAGCAGTAACTTCGATGAAGAAGACGATACATATGTTACGCAGGGGGAGAAGCCGTACCCAGTATCAGTGCCTACTATACCAAGTCCAGTGCCTACCATAACAAGTCCCTCGTCTACTCCTGCCCCGGCTCTTGAAGATGTTGCCCCGCACTGAATCACTCTATTTTCGATACGGATCTCTTTGACTCTGAAGGTATGTTCTCTCCACCACTTATTGCTCCTTTAAGGAGATCTTCTCGCATCAATGTGGGTAAGGCTCCTCGTTGTTATGCTGATTATGAACATGACATTGCCAACTTCTTGTCTTATTCTAATATTTCTCCAAATTATCGAGCCTTTATTGTATCGTTAGACTCTACTTCTTTGCCCATGTGTTGGCAGAAAGCAAAGGAAAATCTAAGGTGGAAAGCTGCAATGGTGGAAGAACTTGGGGTACTAGAGAAAATAAGACATGGAAGCTGGTTCCATTACCCAAAGGAAAGAAAGCTGTGGGATGGAAATAGGTGTACACAGTAAAGAAGATGCCAGAAGGAAAAGTAGAGCGGTACAAGGTGAGGTTGGTTGCAAAAGGATACACACAATCATATGGCATTGACTATGATGAGACGTTTGTCCCAGTAGCAAAAATGAGCACGGTAAGAACTCTGGTCTCCATTACAGCAAACTATAGATGGAAGCTATACCAGTTAGATATGAAAAATGCCTTTCTCCATGGGGACCTGCAAGAAGAAGTATACATGGAACCCCTGCCAGGGTGCTATGCGACATAATCAGACGGAGGGACGTCGCATGGTAAAGTGTGTAAACTAAAGAAGTTACTATACGGACTCAAGCAATCTCCTCGAGCTTGGTTTGACAGATTCAGAAATACTGTTACAGGCATAGGGTACCATCAAACAAATGCAGATCATACGGTCTTTCTCCAGCATATAAGAGGCCACATTACTATACTTACTGTATATATGGATGATATAATAATCACTGGTGATGATAAAGTCGAGATTACTAAGCTGAAGTCAAAAACTCGCGAAGGAGTTTGAGGTGAAGGATTTAGGAGCGATGAAGCATTTTATGGGTATCGAGGTGTGTGACGGCGAACATGGAATTGTTCTTTCATAGAGAAAATACGTACTAGATCTGCTAAAGGAGACAGGGATACTGGGATGCAAAGTAGCAGTAACTCCAATTGACCAAAAGTGTAAGCTGGGAGCAGAAGCAGGAGAGCCTGTTGATCGTGAAAGGTATCAAAGACTTGTAGGAAGATTGATTTATCTGGGGCACACTCGCCCGGATATCTCATTTGCGGTGAGTATAGTGAGCCGCTACATGCATGTTCCAAGAACGGGTCATATAGAAGCAGTGTTTCAGATCTTGAGATATCTGAAAGGGACGCCGGGAAAAAGGCTATGGTTCAAGAAGAATGGACACATAGAAGTTGAGGGATACTGCGATACAGACTGGGCAAGCTGCATATACGACAGAAGGTCTACCACGGGGTACTGTATTTTTGTAGGAGGAAACCTAGTCTCATGGAGAAATAAGAAACAGCCAGTGGTAGCATGGTCGACAGCTGAAGCAGAATACAAGACAATAGCTCTGGGAGTGTCAGAGTTGCTATGGGTAAGAGCACTGCTAACATAGTTGAAGCTGGACAAGGGAGCATCATTACGTCTTCTGAGCTATAGTCAAGCTGTAATAAGTATAACTAATAATCCAGTTCAGCACGACAAAACGAAGCACATCGAGATCGATCAATTCTTTATCAAGGAGAAGCTGGAATAAGGGATACTGAAGATTGACCATGTTTGCTCAGAAGAACAAGTTACAGACTGTCTGACTAAGGGTCTTAGTTTATTGAGTTTGTCAAAGCTATGTAACAAGATAGGGATGATTAATATCTATCACCCATCTTGAGGGGGAGTGTTGAGAACTAATAAGGGACTTTAGTCCCAAATCGGAAGTTGTATTGTGAAGAGGAGGTATACTCTCTATAAGTAGTGGTTGGAGCCCATCAATAAAATTATCTAAAAAATTCCACTCATTTCAACTGTTTTGTTTAGAAATTTCCAAAAAACTGTAGGTTTAAATTATTAATATATCATTATTAATAGCCTATTCCATATTCAATTCTCATTTCATTTCAATCCAATACATCAAAGAATAAAATAATTTAATAAATTTAGAAGTAAAATGTTTATCCAATGAAATATCTAATTTAGAATGCAATATTTTTTAAAATATATAGAAGAAAAAGTAGATGGTATTTAACATACTAAATCCATATTTCGAAACTAACTAAGATAAGTTAACTAATCCATAATTTAAAAACAAATGAAGTTTAATATTTAATCTTCTTTTATAACTTATTTCACTTAAAATAGTCTTATCTTAAAATTCAATGAAGTGGAAAGAGAAATGTACGTACATGAAGTGAATAAAGAAAAAGAGGAAAATGTGAATTGATGATTTTGTCCAAATAATTTAATTTTATATAAATTTTGGTCAAGGTACTTTTTTCTACGCTGCTATGACAAGAAGGCTCTTTGATTGATTTGGTCAATTCCTTACAATTGTTTTCGCAAATAATGTTTGCAAAAATTTAAGTATTGATTTTGCTACAAATTAATGTTTTTCTAGGACATCGAAACCAAGACCCAAATGGGACCCAAAGATATTATATTCTTTTATATCTAAATATAAAATAGTAAAAAATAATATGCTTCCTTTACCGTACTCTTTTTTGAGTGAAACATATTCAACACACATTACGTGAAGCAAAAAAATAGAAATGAGTCATTAAATAGCAACCTACTATATTAAACCACTTATACTAATTCCATGAAGATTACAAGCAACTCTTCTTGTTACGTTAGCACACAAATTAATAAAGAAATTCTCATGTTACTTACCACTTTATTTAGTCTTTTACAATTGCATTCGTTTCTCAGCTAGGTTTCTTGTATAAAAAGTGATTTTCTTCTTATTTCAGAATCATTGTATCTTCAACAAAATATTCATTCATTAAGGAAAAAATCAGTTAAGGAGTGAACCATGGAATCGAGAAAAGCAGAACGATAACAAAATTTGTTGCTCTTCTCTTGTTTTTCTTGCTTGTTGGTCAGATGGCCGTATTTCGCATCATGCGGAAGGACTTTCCACGTAAGGGATGCCTTACGGATGAAGAAGGAGTTACCTCTTGTCCTTATATACATGAAACATGGAGTCAAGTTTGGAAGAATATAAAAAGAAACTTTTGGTGTATTGTTACATTCAAACGAATTCCACCTCCACAATAATAGTATCCTAATAATGTGAATTAAGAAGATAAAATTCTTAGTTTTTAGAATAAAATTTGGAGCAATAAAAGCAAATACAACAAACAGCCTCTAGTATTTTTTGTCCCTTTTGTCATTGATATCTTTTTTTTTAATGTATAATAGCGTCGTTTATGGTTAATGAGATCCAAATAAACAGTTGCTATCGAGGAAAGATAATCATGCCATGGATTCTTTATTTGCCAACAATCAGGTAACAAGTCTCCTACGATTACTTTCCTCATGGCTATTTGGGTAGTAACGATTTCAAATCAATTAGGAAAATTTGTCACGAGCCTCACCTAAATAATTTTGTGTACTAGTATGGGACTACGTCCTTCATTCTGCGCAACATCGACAATAGTAAACAGTATGTAGCTAATGGCTCTTTAACTATAGTAAACAAAGATTGCAACATCATTACATCAATACTTTTGCAAGCTCATTCACAAGAAACACATAATTATAAACATAAATGATAAGATAACCATAAAAATATATATCTAATAAAAAAGGAATTCTAGATTATTGGAACAAAGCCACTATATAGTTATATACATCTGGAACCGAGAAATTATCCAACCAACTAGCCACTAAGTATCTCTTGCAATCTCACCCAACACTAACTATGATATGTAGTGTTGTCCACATCACCCGAATATGAGCCATTATGAGTATGGTACATTTCCTCTTCGCATACAACTATAAACATTATCTAGTCAAAATTGAGGAAAGTGTAGTATATCCGTAAAGTCTATACATTTGGATATAAGCTAAGATAGGTAAAATAATAAAAATAATACATAGATAACTTTTAAAAAAATAGGATATGATACGATGAAATGCAACCAGTTAAATGATACACTATAATTCTAGTATATATGTCAAACTCAAGGTATGCTATCCATGTGCGCACAATGTTTATTAGAATATTGATGTTCTGCATATGGACCACCATAGGATATCAGGTAGTCAAGTATGTGGTGTATGAGTCCTATTCATAGTTTAAGTAATAAAGGTTTGCAAAATTCCCATGATCACATGCATACGTCAAAACACTATATTGGAATTTGAAAAAAAAAACTCATGATATTTCAGTTATAAATTAAACAAGGCCAGTAATATCGCATAAGAGAAATATATAACTAAATAATTAAATAGGGAATAATAATGACAAGGAATAAAATAAAATAGTAAAAATATTTGTTCAAAAGGAAGGAGTTTGTTCAAAAGTATTTTGTTGGGTTGGGTTGGGTCGGATTGAGCCAATTGAAGGTTACACACCAATCATGGGTGCTTAAGGTGTTTCCTCCAAAGTATTTGTTATTCTTCATAGTTTTATCTCATTTTGAAAAAAATATTAGGAACCACGTAAGAATTTTTGTTATTGTCAATGATAACAACATATGTTCTAGTTTGAAACATGAAGAAACTAGTCCTTCAAGTGCTTTACGAAGATAATCCCTTATCTCGGATTTCCAAAAAAGAAATAAAGTATTTTGTTCTATTATAGCTACCTTTTGTAACTGTATGAGTCTATAACCCCCTAGTCATGACAGTTACTTTCTAACAATCACATGTCCTATACATATCGATGGTAAATCGAATACGTGAAACCGTATCCTATATGAGACTTCTAACGTTGGGACACATGCAACATAGTCAAAGAAGATATAATGATTTCTCACAAACAGAAGGTAGTCCGCTAAGACTAGGTCCATATACATATAAAAAGGCAAGGAGGAAAATATAACTAGCAATTTTATCATAACAACTGAAAGCACGGTAAGTAAATCATAACGAGTAATAAGGATACAACTGGAAGAACTAGAAATAAACAACGGGAAATATGTAGTAACAAATAAAAAGCAGACTAAATATAAATAATTAATATGGCAAGGTATCTTGCCTAAGGTTGTTTGCAAAATAACGGTATCCATTAGTTCAAATCGTTAGATCAGAGAAACAATGAAAGTCAACTCCCGCAAACGTCCTTGGATGCTGAAACAGACATCACCAACATTTTCGGTATAAAAGATATGTCTAAAAAATGCCTACCCAAAATCCAATTATGGACTCTGGGGAAAAATCATAATTTTGGGTCAAAACGATGTCCGTCGTTCGACCCGCTTTGCACCGAAAAGTGTGCCAGTACCTATGGTCTCTAAAGTCATCAAACTACATGTCTATAGGTCTGGTTTGATGATATAAATCCAACTATATGTCCAAAGTTGGATTCTGGTGGGCCATGCATAAATTTGCCCGTTGGATCGGGTCGTAGGCCCGCCAAAATGGCGTTCTGGTCGTCCTTATCAAAATTGGACCAAACCTGGCATACAGGACCAGAAAAATGATACGGTCCTGTTGGCTCAAGTTTCATCTCGAGTCGAGATGACGAACGTGCACGACATTATGGGCTAATTTTCAAAAGAGTCGATATGGGGTATCTCGACCAATACGCCTCGATTTCTTTGCTCACACACAACAATATCGAGTTCAGTCAAATTTTACACGTCGATAACATCCATACGCGTCTTTCGATGCTCATGGGTTGCGACCACGTCCCCCAATTTGTCAGGGCGAATGCCGTATCATAGGTTTTTATTGAAATTCAACTCTTTTAAAACTATTTTTTTCTCGATTTTTAGAAACTGTTTTTTAGTCATATAGTAGATGAAAATAAAAAGTACAAAAAGGGTTTCGAAGTACTACTAGTTGCCTACAAGTTTGTTTAAACAGAATTTTTAAACTATTAATATGTTGATGAAGAGCAATCTTTAAACCACTACTAAAATACAACAATTTGGCGACGGACTATTAGCGACGGATCTTATCCGTCGCTAATAGCGACGGACTAGCGACTACCTTGTGACGGACTACCGTCAGAAAGCAATGGATAATTTTTTTATATTTTTTGTGTCAAAATCAGTCGCACTTTCGTCGCTAATTTGACAAAAATTTAGCGACAGATTGATCTCTGTCGCTAATATGTCGCACATTTTGGCGACAAAATCTAAAAAAATGGCGCGGTAAATTAGCGCCTAACTAGCGACGGACGTTCTGTCGGTAATCTAGTGGATATTTAGCGTCTACCTAGCAACGGATATATCCGTCGGTAGTCCGTCGCTAAAATACTGTACCCTAACTTAAATTGAACCGACGGGGGGGGGGGGGAATTTTTCATTCCCCCCAAACATACTCTCTCTTTTCCCCCCTCTCTTTCTCTCTCTCCGGCGATTTCACTCCCTCATGTAATCTCACTCCCTCCGACGATCTCTCTCCCTCCGTCGATCTTGCAGGTAAGTTATCTCTCTCTCTCTCTTTTCCTCTCTCTCTCTCTCTCTATTTTAGGGTTTTGGGGGGGTGCGGTCGGCTGTCGTCGGGGTTGGGGGAGGAGGGGGAGGGGAAGGGGGGTCGAAGGGTGGAGGGGGGTGGGGCAGGGGGTAGGTGTTGTTGTGGAGGGGGTGGGGGAGGGGGGGTCGTGGAGGGGGTGCTGTCGGGGAGGGGGTGGGGGGGTGAGGTAGGGGATGGGTGCTGTTGGGGAGAGGGGTTGGGGAGTGGGGTCTGGGAGTGGAGGTGGGGGAGGGGGGTCGGAGAGGGGGTGCTGTCGGGTAGGGAGGATCGGGAAGGGGGTACGGGGGTGCAGGGGTGGGGGGTGGGGGGTGGGGTAGGGGGTGGGGGTAGGTGCTGTCGGGGAGGGTGGTGGGGGGTGGGTGCTGTCGGGGAGGGTGGTGGGGGAGGGGGTGGGTGGTGGGTGCTGTCGAAGAGGGGGATTGGGTAGTAGGGTCGGGGAGGGGGGGTGGGGGAGGGGGGTCGGGGAGGGGGTACTGTCGGAGAGGGATGATCGAGGAAGGGGTGAGGGGTGGGGGAGGGGGTGGGGGTTACAGTTTGGCATGTCCCAGTATCGGTATCGGACTATTCTTATGAGTATCGAAATCTGTATCGGTATCGGACTATTCCTATGAGTATCGGTATCGGGCTATTCCTATGAGTATCGATATCGGACTATCCCTGTGAGTATCGGCATCGAAGCCTAACCCTAACCCTAATCCTATATGAGTATTGGTATCGGGCTATTCTTATGTTTAGTTTGTCTTACGATACAGATTTTTACATGCAAATCGAGGATGAATCGTTACTTTGTTGTTCGTATATGGATGTACAAATGGCAACACTATAGCAGACTTGGTGTGAGTGACAATTTTCAGGCAGGCGTAGAAATATTTCTTAAGTATGTCATGTGCAATGCTCAGTACATGGACGGTAACAAAATTAAGTGTCCATTTGTTAATTGTCACAATAGACGTTACGAAGAAGTGGTGACTGTGAGAGATCATTTGACCAGTAAGGATTTCGTACGTGATTATGGCCTGTGGTCATCGTAAGGTGAATTATATTCGGAAAGACAGGCTGCGTAAGCTGCTACTTATGCTTTTGATGATAATGCTGCAATGGATGTCCTCGAAGACGACGGATGCTCTGTTGATTATGGAGACGTGCAGAACCTTGCACGAGATATGGTATATGATGCGGCAGGGCCTAGTAAGAAATGGTGGTTGACTGACGATGAGTATGATGGAGACGTGCAGATTATGGAGACGTGCAGAACCTCAAAGGAATGACGAAGACGTTGAGGATGGAGGTATATTCAATTTAAGGGGCAAGCCTATTAGGGCTAGTAAGAAACGGTGGTTGACTGACGATGAGTATGATGCCGCGCACCGATATGTCTTCTTAAATTATGACATACAAGAAGTGAGAGATTTGGAGAAGTAAGTGACTATACCTCGTTATAATCTCTAATTTGGTGAAGTAAGTGACTACACTTATTTTTATTCTCTCTAACAGTGTATTTAGAGATGAAGTCAAAATAAGGACAGCCAATATTACCGATGAGGGACTTCAAAGAGAGGTTGATTGTACTTTTTCGACCTGGTTTCGAAAATACGTAAGTAACTAAGATAATATGTCATGCGGCTACTATTAAAATATATGCAAGTAAAACATTTAAATTATCATTATTTGTTTACATGTTTTATTGCCTGAAATAACACTCACAAATGAGAGAATTCGTTATTTGGCATTGGGATCGAAGAAGCATGCGAAGACTTGGCCAGGCTATGTCGTTAATGGCTTCAAGTTTAAGGCAACTCAGCATGCTATAAATGCCGAATTTGTCAATGACAACTTCAGTACTAAGGATTCTGGTGTTTGCATAAGAGGCACCATCTATGACGACGAGCTGGACTTTGATTATTATGGAGTGCTTCGAGATATTGTAGATTTACAATATAGTGCCCCATATGATATGCATATTGTGATGTTCAAATGTGAGTGGTTCGATACGACACCAAATATCGGTTGGAGAATCGATAAACAATTTGGATTCGTCGATATAAATCATCGCAGGAGGTATAGAGGGTCCAATATGTTTGCGATAGCAAGTCAGGCTGTTCAAGTCTACTATACAAGCTATCCAAGGCGTTGTAGAGATCGATTTGACTGGTGGGCAGTATGCAAGATTAAATCTAGAAATACATTCAACGTTGGAGACCCAGCATACCAAGAGGACTAGATCGAAAAGCCCCAATACTTGGGACAACAGTCGGATACCATGGATGTTGAATTAGAGGTTGATATACCTCCTGCTGAGAAAAATAGAGGGGAGGAAGAGGTAGATATACAAGACTTAGATGTCAACCAGGGGAAAAAGAGGCATCTTGTCCCAAGTATTGAGACTGAAGAAGAAGAAGAAGAAGAAGAAGAACTCGATGAAGATGAGGATACAGATGAAGTCGACGATGAGGATGAGGATGATGATGAGAATGAAGACGAGGCCGAGGACGAGGCCGAGAACGGTGACGATGATTAAATATCGATATATTTCAGTTCATGTTTTTGTCGAGGCCGAGGCTGAGGACGATTCAGTTTAAATTAAACTTCTGTATTCTTATTTCAATTCATGTTTTTGTCGTTCGATCATCTACTTATTGTATAATTTTTTTTGCAGATGGCACTCCTAGTCCTACTCATCTGGTAGGCACTCGTCGCCCTGCTGTTGGTATATATATATTTTAGTTTAGTTTTGTATTCATTTATACTTCTGTATTATTAATTATGTTTATGTGTTCTATTTATAGGGCATGGTTGCAAGCACTTGTGCTGGTGGTGCTGGCCGTGGTCATGGTAGTGGTGGTGGTGGTGGTGGTTGTCGTCGTCGTAGGCATGGGCATGGTAGTAGCGGTCATAGTCGCCATACGTATTCCCCGGATGCGACCTCCGATCCCGATCTGGAGTGCCCGGGCACAAACTCTTCCCGCCGTCAATCTACTTCGGTGCCACCGTCATCTTCGTCGAGGCCTGCAACTCCATCCGCTAGCGGATCCGTTCCGCCACCGGATGTACCAGCTGATGCATCAGCAGATGCAGCAGCGGACCCAGCAGTTATTACACGGTGGGCCCCGGAGTACCCCCGGATTCAGTTTCATCCTGTTACCGGGGAGTACATACGCGGACCCTCAGATCCTCCGACGCCACCAGAGAGACCGATGGGCGAGTTCCGACGAGATATATGGCCTGCGGATGAATCGTAAGTAAATTTATTAAATTTGTTTCATTTATTCAAGTCAATAATCCATTCGTTGCTTCTTTATAGATTTTCTCGTAGGATATTGCCCGGATTCTAGGGCGCATTATCCGGGATAACTACCATGGCCCCTACCTTAATTTTTCTGAGTTGCCTCAGGACAGGCAGTACGTCTGGCTCGACGAGATGAGGGTATATATCTTTTGGTTAATTATTAATTATTCTTTAATTTATTAATTTTTTAATTACGTGATATTTGAATTTGTATGTCAGAGGACGTTTTGGTGTCCCCCCCATCGCGAGGAGACGATCCGCAGGACCTACAAAGCCGCCCCCTATCGCGAGGAGACGATCCGCAGGATCTACAAAGCCGCCACCGGGAAGAAGATACGGGATGCGGTGTACGACCTTCGTACGGCACATACGAAGAAGGACTGGATCCGGATGGAGTACTATGAGGAGATGTTGGAGAAGATGGATACTCCTCAATACAAGAAGAAATCAGAAAAAGCCAAGGCAAATAGACAGGCCGCGTGTCTTCATACGGGGGGATCTAGGCCCCACGCACGAATGCGTGCAGATTTGGTGAGATACCACAAATTCATTCCACTATTTAATTCGGTACTATTAATATACGAAGTTAATTTAATTCTACGTTTGCAGGCCCAACGGGTAGTGAATGAGGGGAGAGAGGCGGAAGCGGTCACCGTTCATGAAGTATTCGTGCATACGCACAAGTGGCGGAAGGACGGGAGCTTCGTCGACGCGAGGGCCCAGGAGACTGATGTAAGTACTTACGTTTATGAGATTTATGTTAGAAATATAATTATTGTTAACTTAATTAGGTAAACTTAGGATTCAGACTATAACTTAGGGAAACATAGGATTTAGATTATAACTTAGGAAAACTTATAGTATAAACACATTCATTGTATAGGCCGCGTATCGTGAGGCACTCCGTCGGATTGAGCCCCCGGCCGAGGATGTCGACAAAATGATACCCACCCAGACGCCCTCTTCTATGGCCGCTCGCTACGACGACGTGTTCATAGAATCTGCCAGCGACTTTAGGAAAGGGCGCATGTACGGCTTAGGTTCCATGGCGGAGTCGTTGCAGGTGTCGACTCTGAGATATCCACCGCCTTCGCCTCCTCCCGTGCCCCCCGCAGACGATGTGAGGACGCAGCTTGCGACTCTTGCCACAGCGGTGTCGGATTTACGGGCGATAGTGCTGGGGCACTATCCGCATCCTTCTTCTGCTTCCGATCCGTCTGCTCCTGGTCCGTCTGCTATCGGTCCGTCTACTACTTCTGCCGGTGCTTCGGATCGACCTGGTCCTTCTTCCACCGGACGGCTTTCTTTTGACCGCTCTTCCGAGGCCTGCCTGGTACCGGATGCTGCTATCGTGGCGCTCATTGACATGATGTCGTCGGAGCTGCTACGCTCGCTTCCAGACCATGTCTTGTCCCAAGTGCCGACAAACATGGTGGAGCATTATATACGCAGAGCAAAAGCGGCGGAGAGAGACGAGACGATCCACCTCCTCCTTTTCAGTGATTTTGCTTATGTTTTTGGACATTTGGACATTTGGATATGTGTATATTTTGGATATTTTGTTTGTGTTTGGATATTTTGTTGTATGTATGTTGGGATATTGTGTTGGATATTGTGTTGGATATTTGGTTATTGTGTTGGATATTTTTTGTATATGTTAGGATATATTGGATGTTTGGAGATATTGTGTTGGCAATATGGATATTTGTTGGTTATGTTGGATGTCGGATATGTTATATTTGTGTATGGTGGATGGTGGATGTTGGATATTTTATATTTGTGTATGGTGGATGTTGGATATGTTGTACGTACAGGGAATAGTCTGTTTCCTGTAATTTTTTTCAAAAATATTGCAGTTAATGACATACTCGCGACAGGATAGCGACGGATAATCCGTTGCTAACTGTATGAATTACAAGTTAGCGACGGATTGCCGACGGATTATCCGTCGGCCTGGTACTGGAAAAATACTGAGCGACGGAATGGCGACGGATTATCCGTCGCTACAACGCCGCTAATCCGACGAAGTAGCAACGGATTACCGACGGATTATCCGTTGTCCTGGTTCTGGAAAAATACATAGCGACGGAATGGTGACGGATTAGCGACGGATATTACTTATCAGAAACTCTACGATACTCTTTTATCGATATATTTACGATAGATTAGCGACGGATCTTTCCATCGCTAAACGTTGCTATATTAAAATTTTAAACTGTCGGAGTTGACGGGAAACCGTTGGCTAGCCGTCGCTAATTGTTTTGATGTAGCCAACGGTAATCCGTCGCTAAGTAGTCGCTAAGCGACAGATTTGTTTTAGCGACGAGGTTATTCCCGACGGATTTTTTCAGCCAGTATTCGTCGATAATCCGTCGGTAATGTCAATTATCAACGGATTAGCGATGGATAGGGCCGTCGCTAAAACGTTGTATTTTAGTAGTGAATAGGGGCACTTGGACAGTTGTTATGTTCTTGATAATCTTAGGAAAACTATATTTTTCTCGAACTTTAGTTCGATTTTTCTTGAATTCTAAGTCATCTAAATCCAAACTATTTGAAAGGATTTAAGGGGGTATAGGTTGTCTACGCAATGAACATACTGGATCGAAAAATAGAGGACCATGGAGGGAGAAATCATGCCCGATCGGAGGGTGGTCTGTTGTGCACGTATGCTGCGACTGCTACTGCTGTTCTGTGCACGCTTGGTTCAGGACGGGCGATGACGGTAGGGCGGCGTTGACGCAGTCGTAGGGATCAAAGATCGTCGTGGGGTATCGGAATTCCTCTGGAGTTCGAGAAACTTAAGTTGGGTTTGTCGCACGGTTCTGGTATCGGACACTTAACCGAGTAGGTATATATTACGAGGATGTTGAGTCAATTATTGATCAAATCAAATTTGAATTTAATTCTGGATTTGGGGTGGTTTTAATCCTATCTAGAAGAGAATTGGATAAGGAATATGAGGGAAAGATTTTGATAAAATTTTGTTTGGATTTGAGGGTTGTTCAATTAATGAAGTATGTCCCCTGGCTCGTTCTCCTTGCGCTCAAGTTTTGTAACTCCGAAAAATCATATTTGGTAAATTTTAGGTTTTTTTTAATTTTTCTTAAATTTAAATATTGTTTCTTACAAAAACCTAATTTCGATTAAAATGAATTTCGAGTTTTCCTCAATTTGAAAAGTATTTTTAATACTAATTTATGTATTTTAGATAAATTATAATATTGTTATTGTTATTAATATTGATTAAGTTGTATTTAATTATTAATTGATAATTATGTTAAATGATTAATTATTTTATTCTGTTAATTAATATATGATTTTATTTCGAAAATGCAGTATCCGATTATTCGGGAGCGGGTCGTGACATGTTTTTAGTAGTGGCCCATGCAGGTCTATCCTAATGACACTTAGGCAATAAAGTGTTATTGGGGGACCAGCGAAAGCTAAGGAAAAGTCATCACAGCATAGGAAACGCGAAAAAATGGTTTATGGTTTATGGTTTATGATTAATGGTTTATGGTTATTGATGTTTAAATTTTTTTTAAAATTTGATTTTACTTATGATTTTTAGGATAGTTTACGATTTTTCTAGGATATAGCAATCAACAGTTTTTTTTTGTTACAGGACGGTCGCCAAGACGAACACTGGGACCAGTGAACAGCCTGCACCTAGTGTACATGAGCAGCTTCCACCGCCTTCGCCTCAGCCGCTTTCTCCGACGATGATGTTCGATGGCACGCAAGTGATGGCCATGTTCCAGCAATTTATGGAGGCCCAGAATCAGTAAGCTGCGCAGTTCAGAGCGACCGTCGTCGATGCACTCAGGACCAGAGAGCCAGCACCGCCAGCACCGCCGGCACCAACAGCACCGAGGCCAAGGTCTGCCAAGGACTATCAGTTCCTCTACCCGATGGATTTTTGGGGCAATGAGGGAATAGTCTCCGCAGACGAATGGCTGGAGAATGCTGAACGGTCATTGAAGATGGCGAGGATCCCGGACGATTTGCAGGTCGAAGTTGCGAGCATGCGACTTTTCGACATTGCTAGGGCTTGGTACCGGAAGAAGCCCCAGTTAGCAGAGCCCGGAGTTTCTTGGAAGGATTTCAAACTACTGTTCCAGGAGAAGTTCTTCCTGGATGTGGAGCGGGACGAGCTTCGGATGCAATTTGATTCATTGCAGCAGGGGAATATGACAGTGGCCCAGTATACATCAGAGTTCACCCGAATCAGCAGGTTCGCAGAGAACCTAGTCAGCACGCCGAAGGAGAGGGCCTGGAAGTTCAAGAAGGGCCTCACCAGGGAGCTGCATCATGCAGTAGCTATCAGTCAGGCCACTACCTATGTTCATTGCTTGTGAGTCATTGTTTATTGCGGGGATTGGGGAAAATATTAGCTTTTGTGTGACCACACCCAACATATGTAATTGTGGATAGCATAATCGTACACTTCACGTACGATGAAGCCGAACCTTGTAGAATTGACTCATTGACTCATTGCCTCATTGATTGATTGATTGCTCCTAAGCCGGTCACATATTAGTTTTAATATTTCAAAATTGTCACAATTGCATATTGATTGTCGTGATTCATTGCCTTGTACATTGATAGCCGTGTTCATTGTCTAGCATCTTGATTGTCATCCATTGCCTGCAGTTTTACATTTCATTTCTGGTACCGTAGTTTCACTTCCATTTCTGGTATTTTGGTATTTTGGTTTCACCTTGTATTCTGTACTACATATTACATTGTATATTGTCTGGTCAGGGTTGTACTTTGCTCTTTTTCTGACAGAATCGTTGCAGGTGAATGGGAGATTACATGGAGCATGTGATTGCTTGGAAATTGCAGCTTTTTATTTTACTTTATTTCTGGAGATTGTATTTTGGATTTTATTATTGTATCTTATTTTAATTGACCGGATTTGCCTCCGGCTGGCATTGTACTAAATAACTTGATGGATTATTGGTGATCATTCTGGGAACGTTATAAAATGCTGTGTTGGTTTACATTACATTGTGACTTGAGTTTTCCTTAGTATTGTACAACATACTTCGTCGTGTCCATCGACGAAGGCTGGGCGTGTCCGACTCGTATCCGATTATTCGGGAGCGGGTCGTGACAAGTTTGCTAGACTAGTAAGATGAACAGTACGAACGCACTATTCATCATTTAGGTTTTCCTCTTTTTTTTCTTTTGTTTGTTTCCTTAAACTGTTTTATAAGAAACCAAAAATATTTTATATATGAATCTATATACAATCCAAAACAAATATAAAATTCCAGATAAATTTTAAAAATATTTTTCGAAAATATTTGATAACATCTACAAGTTTACTTATAACGTAGCAGTTATTTGCTACCCTTTATATTTACAAAATTCAAGGATTTAAAAGAAACAAGATATTTAATAATTAAGAAATATATTAAATTATCTAAATAAATAAATAGTTTCTAAGAAATCCTAAATATCCCAAAAATATATTCTAGAGTCTTTTAGTAAAATCCTTTAAAAAAATAATTACCATATATATATATATACAAGAAAAGAAAAAAAATATATATATATATATATCCAAGAAATGGTCATTCCTGATTTGGAGAGTGCTTCGTAGGAAACTTCCTACCGATGACGCCCTCGCCACCATTGGCTTTAGCTTAGCCTCAGTATGCCATTGATGTCCGAATAGACATGCAGAAACTGCCGAGCACATCTTCCATCTTAGTGACCTGGCTATGGATGTGTGGGTCAGGATCACTAATCTTTGCCTTCCGAACCATGACGTTGGGGGCTTGAAATATCTCCTTGTCGCCTGGGGCAAAGTATCTCACAGCCACCAGATCGTTGTAGCCGCCATCCTGTGGGTTATTTGGAAGAATCAGAACAAATTCAGATATGAGGGGTGCCAGTTCACCGCTAACCAACTCATCCACGAGGTTCACAGACAGGTCCACAAGATCAGCAGACACTACAAGCATGCCCGAGAGGGTTTCTGGCATCAACTGCATAGCTGACCTTTTTGTCTTATTCGAGGTTGTAAGCCCCCGAGCGGGAGATAGAACCCTCGCCCTTTTTTTTGTTTTTTTCTTACTTTGTTGGACTTTCTTGTAAAGGGTACGACATTTTGCGCCTTTGATATGAATACAAATGATGTGATTCTTCAAAAAAAATTATATATCTATATATATATATATATATATATATATATATATATATATATATATATATATATATATATATATATATATATAGAAAGAAAGAAAGAAATTCTCTATAACCTGGAACACTCAAAACTTGAAAATAACAAGGTTTAATAGATCAAAACCCAAGAAATTCGAAAATGAAACAAGTTTAGATCTACCGAAAATGAGCCATGGAAATTAAAAATGCTAAGTACTAAAGTGTCTTAGAATCTCATGAGAAAGAAAATGGAACAACAAAACTTGAGTTCCTCCATGAAGCAAGGTGCACTTGCCGGTGGGAGAGGGGAGATAGGTGGAGCTCTGCGCCAGGGAGGATGAAGAAGAATAAGTAAATGTTGAGTTATTAGGAGAGAGAAAAGTAGGTGGGGATATAAATGATGATGGTGGTATATATATATATATATATATATATATATATATATATATATATATATATATATATATATTTTCACATCTTTTTGTATTCATATCAAAGGTGCAAAATATCGTATATAAATATATATATATATATATATATATATATATATATATATATATATATATATATGGAACGAAGGAACTTTATTGACGTATCAGGTGCAAAATGCCGAAGCCTATACAAGGAAACGCGCCAAGCACAAAAGGAAACCAGAAACCTGAAACCGAACGAGATCGAGAGCAACAAAAAAAGCTCGCATATATATATATATATATATATATATATATATATATATATATATATATGAATATATATATATATATATATATATATGGAACGAAGGAACTTTATTGACGTATCAGGTGCAAAATGCCGAAGCCTATACAAGGAAACGCGCCAAGCACAAAAGGAAACCAGAAACCTGAAACCGAACGAGATCGAGAGCAACAAAAAAAGCTCGCCGGTCAGACTAGGATAGCGCCATCCAAAAACTTTCTGGGGCGTGCGAGCAGCGTCTGCTGATTCGGAGGCATTGCCGAAGGGCATCCCTGAACAGCTGAAGGGGGTGTATTGGTGACCTTCATACCTAAATTTATTTCTGTTCTTCCAGAGCACCCAAATTTTGACGGCTGCGAGGATTTGATGCCCATGAGAGGAGCCCCAGTTGGCAAGGAGATCGTTGAAGCTTCCGGTATGAAGAACCTAGTAGCAGCGACGAGAAAGGATGGACCACAACTGAGTGGCGAGACCGCCGGCGAGTAGGATGTGTTCTGTCATTTTTGATTGGTGCGAAGTGCAGCAATGGCACTTGGACGCCAGGCTATAGCCGATGGAGGTGAGGGAGTCGTCGGTAGGTAGCTTCCAGCGGTAGGCTCTCCAGATGAGAATCGATAATTTGTTGGGGATGCAGGGGTGCTAAAAAGGAGCGATCAACGGAGATGGCGAGTCTGTGCCTCTCGCCGCCATCCTGGCAGAGGCTATCGTGAAGGTTCCATCGGGCGAGGGGGACCACTTTACGGTGTCGGGGCTCTCGTTGATAAAGGGTTCAGCGAAGTGATGGCCATGGAGGATCCGACGTTAGGATGCAGAGGATCGATTGTTGGCAACGACTGTCACGGGATGAGAATGTTGGAAATATCTTTCCTTCATGAACGTAGTCCAGATGGAGTTGTCCGTTCGAAGCTTCCACCACAACTTCATTGAGCATGCGTCGATGATGTGCGCTAATCTGGTAAAGCCAAGTCCGCCCGCATCGGTGGGTTGGTAAAGCCAAGTAAGTGCTATTATATATATATATATATATATATATATATATATATATATATATATATATATATATATATATATATATATAAAATATATATATATATATATATATATATATATATATATATATATATAATAGCACTTAAAAAAATAATAGCACTTACTTGCTAGTTTTTATATTCAAAAATCATGAAATTAATTACAAGGTTATAAATATACTAAACAAATATAAAAATTAGGGGGTTAACAGTTCGTACTTTGACTTTGCGATTGAACGCTTTTGTGATCCTGGCTTGATATAGCTCAATGTGCTATTGAGTTAGCAGTCGCTTCTCATCAAGTGCTTCAAGCTCTTGAAGTTGAAGATGATCATTATTTTCTAATGTCAACTCATTAGCGATAGCTATGCTCAGGGATAGAATTTAAATCTCCAATGGTAAGACAGCTTCACATCCAAATATTAGAGAGAAGGGTGTACAGCCAGTCTGGGTAGTACAGTAGTGCGGTACGCCCATAGACATTCCCTGAGCTTTTTGATCCAGTTGTATTTATTGGCAGAAATAAACTTCTTGAGAAATTTGATGATTGTTTTGTTGAATGCTTCTATTAAACCGTTGGTTGCATGGTTATAAGCTGTAGAAGCAATGTTGTTGATTCGAGTGTCATTACATAATTGAGTAAATGCTTGACTCACGAACTAAGGTCCGTTGTCATGGATGATCCTCCGAGGAACTCTGAATCGATAAATCACGTGATGCTTGATGAAGTTGATGACATTGCTTGTCTTGACTTCAGCTAGAGGAATAGCCTCTGCCTATTTTGAGAAGTAATCAGTTTTAGCTAGGATGAACCGATGTCCTCGAGATGATGGTGGGTTGATAGGATCGTTGAAATCCATGCCCAGGCTTCAAAGGGCCAAGATGCTGCAGCGGGATGTAAGAATTTAGACGATTGATGGATAAAATCTGCATGGATTTGACATGCTCAGCATTTTCTTGCATATTCAATTACATCCGCCACCAAAGTGGGCCAATAGTATCTCGTATGTCTGATACGGTCCTATAGCTTGGAACTAGGCTGATATGCACCTCCGACACCATCATGAGCATCACATAATATCTGTTTTGCCTTGTTACCTGCAAGATAGTGCATAAATATACCATCAAATGATCGACGATAGATTGTCTTGGATGAGTGATTGTAATATAATCGGAGTGATCAATGACGAATTATCGTAGCCTCTTTAGGGTCTTCTTGCAAAATGTCATATACTGCAAAGTCGATAAAGGGAGTCCTCCAGTCCTCCCTAGTAGTGCAAATCTCAACCACGTTACTGAATTCAATGTTCAAATTATTCTCAACACAGAATAATTCTTGATTGGCGATAACGATTAACTATTGCCTTTCCACAAGGACAGCTAACACTACTGCTAGGTTAGTGAGTGCATCGGCTTCTGTATTGCATGCTCGACGCACATGCTCAATAAAGAAAATAATGAATGATATTGCAAGTTTAACTGCTGCTTCTTGGTAGGGGATGAGATCTCGGTGTCGAACCTTATACGTACCTCTGACTTGGTTGATAATCAGTTTAGAGTCTCCGTATACTTCGAGATAATCGAGATCCAGCTGTTTAGCTAACTAGAGACCGATGATCAAAGCATTGTATTCGGGAATATTGTTGGAACACGATTCGTCCAAAGAATAGGCTCTTTGAATGGCTAGCCCTTTTGGGGATACGAAGATAATTCCTACTCCCTCAATGATAATAACGTTGGGTTCTGATTCTAGATGCACCATAAAAGAATAGACACCAAGCAAGTATTCCTTCTGAAGTCATGTTGGTATCAGGAATTTTATCTAGAGTTTGGAAGTTTCTGAAATTGGATGACCAACCAAGATGTCAGCTAGGACTTGACCCTTGACAGACTTCTACGGGACATAGACATATCATACTATGCTAGCAGCATCGTCCATGTAGCAAGTCTGGTGTTGAGGGTACTAGGCTTCTTCATCAGAACTCGCAAATAATTATGTCTGGAGATGACATGGATGGTTTAGACCGTGATGTACTGACACGTCTTCTGGATGGCGAATATCAAAGCTAAGCTTTCTTTTTCTACCGGACTGTATCGATGTTCAGCACCGATTATTGTACGGCTGAAATAGTAGATTGCTTCCTCATGGCCTTCGTTGTTCTTCTGGGCTAAGAGGATACCGAAAGAATGATCCATTGTTCGAATGTACATCAAGAAGGATATCCCTGTGATTGGTGGAACTAGGACTGAAGGGTTCATCAAGTATCGCTTAATGTCCTCAAATGCTTGCTGACATTCTTTAGTCGAAACGAAAAACACACTTTTCTTCATTAGTTGAGTGAACGGTCTGCAGCGTCCAAAGAGATTTGTGATGAATCTTCTGATATATCCAAGTCATCCCTGAAATCCTCGTAGCTCTTTTAGTTTGCGTGGAGTGGGCATCTCTTGGATGGCTTTGACTTTCTCGGGGTCAACGTGTATACCCTTAGAGGTAATAACGAATTCGAAAATTTTTCTACTAGAGACTCCTAGAAATGACTTGATGGGATTCATTTTGAGTTGTTACTGATGCATTAGCTCAAAAATAGTCCTTAATTATTGGATATGGTCTTCCTTTAAACGACTCGTGACAGCAATGTAGTCGACATAACATTCGATTATTTTCCATAAATGCTCACAAAAAATAGTACTCATAGCCCGCTGATAGGTGGCACCAGCATTCTTGAGACCAAATGGCATGACTGTATAGCAATAGACTCCCAGAGGACTGACGTATGCTTTTCATCTTTGGGATTCATCCTAATCTGATTATATCTAGAGAACCCATCCATGAAAGACATTCACTCGAACTAGCAGGTGTTGTCGATCATGACATCAGTAATTAAAAGAGGAAACTCGTCCTTAGAAAAAGCTGCATTGAGGTCTCTAAAGTCGATACAAACTTAAACCTTCCATATTTTCTTCATAACTAGGATAACATTAGCGACCCAGTCGGGATGTTGTTCCTCCCTAACAAATCCACATGAAATAAACTTCTTAACTTCAGCTTCTATGGCATCTACCATATCAAGTCAGAACCGTCGTTGTTGTTGCTTGACCAACCTAGCATTTGGCAAAATGTTGAGCTTATGAGTAGCAATTTGAGGATCTAGTCCTGGCATGTCTTTATAGCTCCAAGCGAACACGTAAATGTATTCTCTAATGAGCTAGATCAAGTCTTATTTGTCTGCTTCAGAGAGGCTTTTTCTGATAAAGATTTGTCTTGGAGAAGCTTCGTCTCCGACGTCAATCTGGATTAGCTCATCCTCAGTGGGTAGCTTACGCTCTTCGAAGCAAAGCTCCTATTGAGTATCCATCCTTTGTGCCCAAGGCTCTTCCTCATAAGTCTTGATAAATTCATCATCCTCATCACCTTCTGGGAATTCAGTAGTCACCAAATTGACGGATAAAGTCAGTTGATGAACCTCCCCTATGCTGGTGTCTGAGTCCCATGAAGCAGAATCAAAAGAGTGTACCGTATCTCTTCATCTGATACAGATCTTTCTAGGGTTGTGTTCGACATAATATAGCCTAACCCATGTCTGGTCGTGTTATAGTATTATGATGACTTTCCTTCCGGAGCGGGTAGTCGAATAGGAGTACGTCTACCTTTGCCCTCATTCAATCCAGACCCAAAATTTTAACCCATTTTTTGAATGATGTTTTTGGATTGCTGACTACAACGACGCTGTTGTATTCTTCTACGATTATCGTTTTCGGCATCGCTGTCGAGTATAGTCCTTTGGTTATGTTCTCTACTGAAGAAGATTTGATGCTCATCCTTATTCCGATGAGGAACTACGAAGAATGAATTATGCATTGGTTCGTACTCTATCTCGTCTTAAAAAGGTTGAATTGCTCCTAAGGTGAGAGGTTCAAAATTGTCCAAAATTTCTAAGTAATGCTGGGCATAATAGTTGACATCAATATACTACGAATGAGATACTGTTTTATTGATATCTTCAGTCTCAACAGTTACAACATCTTTTGTGACCTTGGCTGGAGATGCTGCAGGTCGTTAACAAGGGAAGGAGAAAAAGAAGTAGTAGGCTTCTTACAATGAAGGTCGATAATAAGAGGCTGAGAAGAGGTGAGCTTCCTTTGCTCCACTTTTACAGTATAAGGGCGAGAGTGATGGTTAACATCTAAGAAGATGAAGGATGAGAGGTGCGTCCTTTTACTGAAATCACCAAGACTTCATCTGGATTGTCTTTTTGGTCTTCCTCCGTATCCATGGCTAACACGACCTTCATGTACTCTTCTTTGTACATTCTAGAGTCTGTATAGTTGGCTTCGATACCTTGAAAAGGATTGAGGTCAGCAATTTCCTTCTTGATCTCTCCGTTATCATCCACGTAATTAAAGCACTGATGGAGAGGCACGATGTTATGTTCATGCAACCATGACCTTCCTAACAATAAGTTGTAGGAAACGTAGTTGTCAATCACATAGCAGGTGACTTTTATACAGAGATCGCCAATTTGGACTCTCAAGCGAATCTTTTCCAGTGGTTTACTTTTCCAGAATTGAATCCAAGAATTGTTGTAACCATCGCTGAGAGACGATGGACTGGAATCTTTAGAGAATCTAACAAAGTTTTCGGGATTATGCTGAGTGTAGACCTGGGATCGACAAAGATGTGATCCACCCTCATCGTGTCGACGTACCCAGTGAAGTAAAGAGGTCGGTCGTGCCGATTGTCCTCTAGCAACTCGTCATCTTGGGTGAAGGTAATATTTGGCATGATTTCCATCACACTATGACATTGAGGGCAAGCCGCAGGCTCACTCCTTGCAAGAAAAGCATCGGCTTGCATCATGGCTTCGCTTAATGTTTTTTGAGTTTCCTTCGATAGATGAAGGAGCTCGAAGATTGATAGTCTTGCTGGCGTATTGTCTAGTTGAGCCATATATCAAAATTATATGGCTTTTGAAGGCCATGCAATGGAGTAGTCTTCTTCAGGTTTTTATCAAAGCGAACCTATTGCTTGCCTTTATCAGCCGCTGTCGGCTTAGAAGGACCAGATTCAGCTGTTGGAGCATATGTTAGAAGGCATCAGGAGCAGGAGGGGGAGTGACAACTTCATTCTTTTGACCATCCGGATACTCTCGAAGATAGAATCTACCAGACCTATTATCGGTCAAGACTTCCTCTTCTGAAGCAGGTGAAAGAGAAACCATGTTATAGGTTCTCATTCGTGCCTTACTTTTGGAGGGCTTCCTTTTTTGAAGGGGAATCGTATAATCTGTCCCGAATCCCAGTCCGACACGAGACCTGTTGTCCGAAAGTTATAAAGATAGAGGTATTGTAGACCCCTTTCCATTATTCAGACCTAGTGCTTTTTGAAAGTCATATCCCATCTTCATCATCAGTTCATGAGATTATGGACTGTGTTGGTGGAATTGAGGTTGGTAGTTGAATTTTGATGTTGGCGGAGCAGTTTATGAAGAAGAAGACATGGACCCTGTCGGAATGAAAGTATTCTTCTAAAGGGGAACCCAACCGTCAAGCGAGGAGTGCTCACTTAAAGTCATGTTGTAGGATTTGTACTTGGCCGATTTCTTTGACTTGGAAGAAGAAACGGATGTCGATGTCTTCTATTTGAATTCGTCGACCAAGTCTGGATGAACCTACATGATTTTGCCTTTAGTTGTTGATAGTGGTACTAAACCGTCATTTCATGCTAGCAGAAGATTGACAATCTCCATAGTTGCCTTAGGTATTGGGACAATACCGTCAGGAACTAGTTTTGGAGCGAAGCCCTCGAATTACAGAGAGACGACAATGGCTGTCACCGTCTTCTCTTACTTTCGGAGAGTGATTGCTTTGACTTTGATCAATTCCTGAATATTTCCTTTGAGCACATAGCATACGCTGGTTGGATGTCCCAGTAACCTGTGATACATGTAATATTTAGGATTGTCAGTCTTACCTATTTCGTCTGGCCGTTTGATCTCCGGAAGTTAAAGTTTATTGCTTTTGATCAAGCAATCAAAGATGCTCATGACGTCGTCATCATCGAAGGAATACTCTTCCTTGGGTCGTGGTACTACCCTCTGTGGAGGTGTTGTTGCTGTAGGTGCTGGCTGACCTACATTGATGGCTTGTCTCTTTGCCTTTGCAATAGTTTTGGTGACTACGGCTACTAGTGGCGGGATGCTTATCCTTGTCAAGATTAGGCATCAGGATGCCTAATTGCTTGAACTTCTCAGTACTGTTTTCGGCTGCTCTGGTACTTACTATAGAGGAACCCCAATCTTGAAACTTTGTAGGTCTTCGTTCGTCACATAAGCAGACACTTCTCTTGATATGAAAGATGTATTGGTAGATAGGATAGTCTGATCAGAGTCTTCGATGTCGGCATCGGAGTCTAGTAGACTGCTACCTTCGAGGTTAGAATCGGGGTGATTCTTTTGACCGAAGAAGTCTCGACTTTTTGATCGTGTAATTTGGTAGACTCATACAGCGGAGTGAAGATCTTGATTGCGAATTTGTCTGCTCGAAGGTCGTGATGAATTCAGCCTCGCGTGTCTTCCACCTCCAGTGCTACGGGATGTCATATTCACATAGGAAAATAGCAGTTCATCTTCATCCACTAAGACTATATTAGGAGGTCGAAAATAATCAAAAAATTGAGAGTAATTTAAACGGTTAAACATAGACCATTTTGCTGACTTGCAGTAGCACTTCACATCAACATCATGTGAGCGACAGCGACGTTTGTTGTATGCAGTTGATGATGCACGAAGTGAGTTATCTTCATCTATCAGAATCACATCAGATGAGAGAGAGTAATTCAAACGGTCAAACACCAACCGTTTGGCTGTCTTACAGCAACACTTGATTATATTCTCATGATATTGATTATAATGATGTTCATGATATGGAGTCATTGCTCCATGGGATGAAGTCGCAGTCTTTCGCTTTTGTATAATGAGTTTACAGAGATCTGGTACAGTAGCAGGAAAAGAAGAAGAAGAAGAAGGAGGAGGAGGCAGACTCTACCTTATTACATTAGGAATATGATGCATATTCCTAAATTTTTGAGTTCCCTGCGTGTACATGGCAGTGCTAAGTGTATTAACGTAGGTGAGGGGATTCTGGCTCTTAGACGCCCTAATTGTGCACATGTTAGTAGTTTGCATAGACTATATTGGAGTCTGATGGCACGCCAATTGGTTTGTTTAAGGACCTTCTGTTCTGCGCCAATTAAGATAGGCATGCATGTTAGCATCTCGCACTACTTGATCATTAATCTGTGACACACTTAGCTTCCCCTGTTCTGTTCTTGATATACGCAGAGTAGGGAGATCATGGTGCTGGCCTGATTGGCGTGGGATAGCTTGGCCCAAACCAATATGGCATAGAGTGGGCAATATACCTTGGTGCTCTGCGTGCACTGGCACAATGCGTATGGCACGGCGCCTATGGGCAAAAGAAAGCAAACTCTGAACAGAATATACTTTCTTGAAAGTAGAGCTCTTGTTCAGAGATGCTTTGACATTGATTGGCGCAAAGGCGCAATCGAGTGAGTTTTCCACCAAGTCGAAGACTAGGAAAGAGTGGGGAGTGGCCATATGATGCTTTCCCTTGTATTGAGTAGAAGTAGAAACAATTGACGTGACATTGGGCTTTGGAGTCCAGATAGCGTGCGCTTTGTTTTTGACAGCCGCAGTAGTGGCGCACTTGGCAGTAGCGCGCTTGGCACCCCCGACGCCAATTAGTTCCTCGTAAGCAGTTTGGTCAAACTCAATGACCAAAGTCTCCTGTGTTGTACCGACCGACGCAACATCACAATGAGTTATCGCCTTCTCGCTGGAGGAGAAAGTCGTCCCCAGCAGAGTTGCCTTTTTTTTGGCAAAAACAAAAGTTTTCCGAGAAAAATTAAATACAAACTAAGAAAAGAAAAGTACAAGAGTACAATTTGATTATGGGGAATTATAACTTTAGGAATCTGATTAGAAGACGTTCACTTTATCTCTTGGACGATGCGATGTCAGAGAAGAAAAGCTCTGAAATATGCTGCGGAAGCCTGGTCTGAAGATTATGATCATTGATGATCCTTTGAAGAGTGATTTTGAACTCTATTTACAGTTTATGGGATAATAGTCAGGTAGTTGCAATGATTGGCGCATAGTACTAAACATGATGATTATGCATTATTTTGGCGCACCATACTCTGTTTTGCCCATTTGCGCGAACAGTTAGTTTAACTGCGTGGGATGTATGGCATTCTGTGAGAGAAGTGCACTTTGTCATGAGAAGTATTGCGTGTATATTCTTCGAGATTAGTAGCATGAATGTCATGTCATCTTTAACTACTTCTAGATGATAGTTGATTGATTGGCGCCAAATGATGAATGGCGTATGGTATTGAGCGCCAATTTGTAAAACGTGCTAAGTATTGATTCTGTGAGGAGTCGATTACTTCGTGCCAATAAAAAATGGCATCAAGCATTATGACTGTTCTGACATAATCTTCCTCGAGCATCATGCGCTCGAAATTCGAAAGGATTTTCCTCGACTGCTATGTTGTCAGTCATTATGACTGACGACTTAGCTTCTCAAGAAAGCTCACACGTGGAAGCCATGCGCCATTTGATGAGATGCGCCATCTGTTGCTAAGCGCTATTTTATGTTGGGCACTATTTGATGCTGGACACTATTTGTGAATGGTGCAGTTAGTATTTTAAAAGCTTCTACAAGGACCAAGAAAGAAGGACCATTGTTAGGGTTATATACTAAAAGCATCACTTTTGTAGTAACCTTATTTCCTTAAATTTTGAATGAGAATCATATGGTCAAATGTTTACATATTGTATTTGTTGCAAGTGTTGATGCAAATGTCTGATATTCTATATTGTAAATAATATGGTGTGTGGTGTCACTCAGAAGATCATATTATCAGTTCCTTATGGAGTATATAAATAGTTCACAACCTAGATGGACTTGGACAATCTATTGGAAAGGTTGTAGTGTAATTTGGTATTAGTCTATCTTGACTATAGGTTTACACTAGTACACTTTGTGTGTATTGAACATGACCACTTGAGGTTGTTCTCTTTGTACTTACTACATAAGAGAACAAACACCTCTGTTATTATGGATGCTTGTGCTCTTAATTCGGATATAACAACATACATGTATATGCAATGTGCATTACTTTGACTCATGAAATAGTGAGATTCATTATGGATCAACAACCTCTATGAATTGGGTAATAACATTGTGTGTATGATGGGCTGTTGATTATAAATGGAATCCATGTCCCGATACATCGGGTTGATGATGTCACCTTAAGGAGCTCATAAGGATTGTCATGTAAACCCTGCAGGTGGATTATATCCGACATGACAAATAAAGTTGAGCGGTACTACTTAAGGATAAAAGATGTCGAATCAATATAGTTGTCAGTAACTTAATTTGATCGACGAACATTCGATATCTTACATGGGGAGCCAAACGAGCATATAATAAAATGATCCCACAAACATAATTTGGGATTAGGGAGGTAGTGCAACAATAGCTCATTAGTGGACCGAGCTATTGTTAATGGGCCTAGATTGTGTGTTCGGACTGAACACGGGATATCCAGATCTGTTAGGAGGCCTAACGCTAATTTCTCCTCATGGTCCCTGTCGTAGCCTATATATATCCTCTATTCTCTGGCCGTCATATTACTGATTAGAAATCTGAAGCTTTCTCTAAAATTTGTGATTCACATAAGGAGAGAGAGAGGGCTGCCAAGGAGAAGAAAAGGTTGGGAGATCGTCGCCCACACGACGTCCAACTTGAGGAAGGAATATGTACAGAAGATCTTGGGGTCGTCCGCTCGAGATTGCCAGGAATTACTTGTCTTATTTCCACCGCAGGTATAATTCGTAAACCCTAGTTTCCGCCTATGAAAGGTTAGAACACGTATTAAATATGTTTAACTTCCTATCGATCAATACGAACACCAAAGTAAGGGTCCTGGGAATCTCCAGTTCCATCACATTTGTGGTTGACCTTCGTCAAAACACGCATCCAATTCAACCCGACGTGTCCTTGGTGATCGATTTGACTCATGTTGCGATCGTTGCAGGAGCAAATATTGTAAATAAACCTTCTTGTATCAAACTTCTCGAGGATATTTTTACGAAAAAATAAATTATGTACATACCTAATAAATGAGGTTATGCTTTTGATTACTTTAGTGTTCCTAAGACTGATCTAAAAACTGTAGACTCTTTGTGTTCACTTATCATAGATATGAAGCTGTCACTGCCTGTGTCTATTTCTTCTAGAAGTAGTACACCGTGTATGTTATACGAGAATTCTTACTTTGATGTACCAGCTAGGTCGATTGGCGAGACACTAATCATTTTTGGCCGAGCCGAGGTTCCTAAAGAAGGTTTAATCGATGATCCAGAACCATATACCGTAGTATGCAGCTTTACCAGTATACTCCGCAAGCGAAGAATATCATTTCAAAAAAGGGGTTATGATTTAGATAGTCAGCAAGGCCTTAATTTTGGTAAGGGCCGACGTTTACCACTGCGTATCCCAACTCCAAAAGGAAAACCGTAGGACTATTATCATCGTACTCGTTATGGGTTAGGGTATGTAACTCCTTCGACCACTCCAGATGTCTCAAATGAAGAAGACAGCGAGACACATTCTCATTCTTCTGATTCCTCAACATGGGATTCAGATCACAGTATGGGAAAAATATTCAGAGATGTTTTCTCAGCTTATATGGTATCTGGTGATCGAACATATGACGTCGATCTTTCTATTGAACCTTTTGAAGTTGAGCCTTGGGGTCAACAGCTTGAGACCCAATAGTAAATACGGTTTGAGCAACGGGAGCCTCATACTGAAGATGAAGTTGTTCAAGTTAATTTAGGTGACTTAGAGTCGCCTAAATCAATATTTGTCAGCAAAAGTTTATCTGACGAAGATAAACATTCTTTTCTCGAGCTCATTAAAAAGCATATAGATATGTTTGCTTGGAGTTATGAAGATATGCCAGGGCTTCTCACATAGTTAGCATTGCATCGCCTTAATATACTTCTTAATGCTAAACCTGTAAAGCAAAAGCAGCGGTGATTCCATCCAGATATGATGAAAGCAATCATGATTGAGGTAAAGAAACTCATAGATAGTGGCTTTGTTCGAGAAGAACAACATCCTGATTGGGTTGCTAATATTATCCCGATCATGAAGAAAAATGGAACATTCGAGTATGCATTGATTATCGATATCTTAATCAAGCTTGTCCAAAGGATGAGTTTCCTCTTCCAATCACAAACGTCATAATTGATAACACTTGTGGCTTTGAACGATGTCCTTTATGGATGGGTTTTCAGGCTACAATCATATTAAAATATTTCCAGCTGATGAAAACAAACATCATTCCAAACACCATTAAGGGTATACTGCTATACGATGATGTCCTTTGGTTTAAAAAATGCTGGAGCTACATATTAATGTGCCATAAGCACAATTTTTTGCGAAGATTTGCAAAAAAAAGTATAATGCTATTTTAACGACATTGTAGTTAAAAGTCGTTCAAAGGGCGATCAATTTCAAGATTTGAGAATGTGTTCGAATTAATGCTTGTATACCAGCTCAAGATGAATCCTACAAAGTCATTTTTGTGATTCTCTGGCGGCAAATTTCTTGGGTTTGTAATAGCTTCAAAGGGAATACATATCGACCCCATCAAAGTTAAAGCCGTCCTAGAATTGGATTCCCAAAAGAATATTAATGAACTTCGTAGTCTACAAGGCAGGATGGCCTACGTTCGTAGATTTATTTCAAATCTGTTAGGACGGTGTCGACCCTTCACTCAATTAATGAAGAAAGGAGTATCTTTTGTCTGGGATAAAAATTATCAACAAGCATTCGACGATATTAAGAGGTATCTCACCGATCCCCCAATATTGGTGGCTCCAGTTGTGGGTAAACCATCCTTATTATATGTTCATACAATGGAACATTCTCATGATGTGCTGTTGGCTCAAAAGAATAATGAAGGGAATGAACAAGCTATTTATTTTTGAGCCGTATGATGATCAATGCAGAGCACAAATATAATCTCATTAAGAAGGAATGTCTGGATTTAATTTTTGCAATCCAAAAGATGCGTCATTACGTAATTGGACAAACTATCCATGTTATATCCAGGGTCAACCCCCTTAGGGTTCTCGTGACCAAACCAAGCGCACTCAATTGTCGACTCGCTTCTTGGGAAATGTTGTTATCTCCCTATGATATGGCTTATGTACCCTAGAAAGTAGTTAAAGGTCAAGCTTTGGCTGATTTCTAGCTGCACACCCGGTAGCAGAAACTTTTAAATTATATGATAAAATTTCAGATAAAGTATTGGAGTCTAATACAACGATAAAAGAGTATATTTGGAGAATGTTCTTCGATGAAGCATCAAGAACTGGCCCCAAAGGCAATATCATAGCAGGAGTAGGGATAGTATTGATATCCCCTAATAATCTGGTCATCCACCGTACTTATTCTGTCGTGGAGCCTTGTTCCAATAATGTTACAGAATATAATGCTCTACTTATTAGACTCTAGTTGGCCAAAGAGCTGGGAGTAGATTATTTGGAAGCTTATAGTGAGTCCAAGTTGATAGTTAGTCAAGATCAAGGAGAGTATGAGGTTCATCATGAAGACCTGATTTCATATTATCAAACCACTTTCAAAATAGCCGCTACCTTCTCCGGGAATTTCATTGAATATGTACCTCAGTTAGAAAATATAGAAGCAAATGCTCTAGCAGGTTTAACAGCATCACTTGCTACCCCAGTCAACACTTAAAAGTTGATTATAGAGATTAGTCGAGAATTATTCTATACTAAGAATAATCTGGATGTTCACTAGAGCTATTCAGCAATAACAGACGTTGACATTAAAGATTAGAGATTCCTATTTATAGAATATAATATTTATAGAATTCTTCCCAACGATCTAAAGGAGGCTATTTCAATAAAGAGATGTACTCTTTGCTTCTTTTATGATGCAGCATCTAAAATATTGTATCGAAGATCATATGACAGGCTACTTCTACGATGTTTATCTGAGGAAGAAGCTAAATAGGCCCTTTATAAAGCTCATGACTGTACTTGTGGTGCCTATCAACCTGGTCTAAAATTACAGGATTGACTAAGGTATTTGGGTTATTATTGGCCCATTATGGTGGCTGATACCATAAATTACACAAGATGATGCAAGGCTTGTCAAATTCATGCAGACTTCATACATCAATCTTCAGAATTTCTGGATCTGACAGCTGCGTTGTTGCCCTTTGAAGCTTAGGAAATGGATATCATTGGACCTATCAGTCCTCCTTCTTCTAGGGGACATCGATTTATCCTAGCGATAACTGACTATTTTTTCAAATGGGCGGAAGCCATACCACTATTTGAAGTAAAGACCTCTAATGTCATCTGTTTCATCAAGCATCATGTTATCTATTATTTTGGACAACCTCGGAGGATTGTCCATGATAATGGCCCACAATTTATGAGAATAGATTTCTATTTGTTTTGTGAGAGAAACCATATCCATAATGTAGCCTCTACAAATTATAATCCCGTAGCTAATGGGTTAGCTGAAGCTTCCAACAAGACTATTATTAAGTTGCTCAAGAAGTTCGTTTCATATAACAAACATAATTGGAATGAGAAACTTGGTGAATGTCTTTGGGTGTACCGTACTACAGTTCAAACTCCAACTAGTAATGCCATTTTCTTTGGTCTACGGAAGCGAAATAGTTTTTCCTCTAGAGATTCAAATCCCTTCTCTCCGAATTTCTTTATCTAATGATTTAACAACTAAAGAAAATGACCATCTACGGTTACAAGAGTTGGAAGCACTCGATGAGAAATAACATATGGCTCAACAACGGATTGAGTTATATCAAGCCCGCATCTCCAAAGCTTTCAACACGAAGGTAAAGAAGCAAAATTTTTAGGTAGGCGACCTACTTCTTTCTATAAGAAGGCCAATGGTGATGACACATAAAAGCAAAAAAAAATTCATAGCTAAATGGGAAGGACCTTTTATTGTCGAATCAATGTATTTGAATGGAGCATATAAGATAGCAAATCCTAATGGTGATTTACTGTTGACACCTAATAATGGAAAATTCTTAAAAAATATTATGTCAAAACTACAATAGACATTGTCTTGC
Source organism: Iris pallida (assembly GCA_029216955.1). Classification (NCBI taxonomy): domain Eukaryota; kingdom Viridiplantae; phylum Streptophyta; class Magnoliopsida; order Asparagales; family Iridaceae; genus Iris; species Iris pallida. Next base: position 16,397,186 of record JANAVB010022597.1, on the reverse strand, counting down.
AATACCCAGCAAGTCTTGTACAGTGTTTTACATTTTTTTTCTGGAATAAGAAATATCCTAAACTTCGAACCATTATTTTTATCCCAGAAGTTCTGAATAAGTTATAAATAATGGGTCCTCACAAATTTTCCAGCATCTTCACCCTCAATTCTTACAAAATTTTCCTGTAAGAACTTTTCTAGACAATCTCTCCAATTTATAAGTCGTCATTAAAGTCAAGTTGCTTTACAGACATCTTATTTCAATTCCCCAGCTAGGATCAAAATAATCCATTTGTCAAAAGAATATTTATGTCCATATTACCTATAAATTATTCTACGCCACCTACCCTCTATAAAGATTCATAAGTTTGCTATGTCCATATTACCTCTATGGGTGAGCATTCGGTTTATTTGGTTTCAACTGAACTGAAATAGTCACCGAATCAACCAAAATCCAAAAAATTCAAAACCAAAATCGAACCGAAATTAGTCAAAACTGAAACCTAAACCGAACCAAACCTAATAACAATTTGGTTTATTCGGTTTACTCGGTTTGTTATGTTTTAATATTTATATTATTTTATTGGTCGGGTCCAAAGTTAGGACCATGGTTTACTTTTATTAAAAATTATAATTTTGATGAACACATTTAATATTTCAAAGTTGCGTCCAAAGTTGGACTAGTTGTTAATTATCAAAATTTGATTTCAAAATAAATACATTGAATTGTTTTCAAAATATACACATTTTTAATTGAAAATATGCATAAAAATGAGGATATTTACATAAATGTGTAAGTCTTATTCGATTTTTGGTTTTAGACCAAAACCAAATAAGGAATTTTAGTATTTCTAAAACCGAAACCAAACCGAATATCTTATTCTGTTCAATTAGGTTGGACTTTCGGTTCAAAACTGATAATGCTCACCCTTAATCATCGCTGAGCAAATTTATCCTAAAAGAATATTTATATCCATATTACCTCTAGAATATTTCATATCATCGACTTTCTCTCTATAGAATTCTATAAATTTGCCAAGTCCATATTGTCTATGAGCAAATTTATCCAGGAATGACTATCAAGTCCATATTACCTCTGATATACTTCCTGATCATAGTTTATTACTTGCATGTAGTCGAGTGCACCATAAGTAATAGGTCCACTAAAATCTACTTGTCACGCCCATAATACCTCTGACAAAACGTTTTACTCTATTATCTATACCTAGTCTGTTATGCCAAAGATAATACGTCCACTTATAACATCTATCATGTCCATATTACCTCTGATAGTGATCAATTTCTATATATATTATCTATATCTAATCAGGTATGCCAAGGATAATAGGTCCACTTCAAATATCTATCATGTCCATATTACCTCTGATATTGATCAATTTTCTATCTATTATCTATACATAATCAGGTATGCCAAGGATAATAGGTCCACTTCAAACATCTATCATGTCCATATTACCTCTGATAGTGATCAATTTATATATCTATTATCTATACCTAATCAAGTATGCCAAGGATAATTGGTCTACTTCAGATATCTATCATATCCATATTACCTCTGATAGTGATCAATTTTTATATCTATTATCTATACCTAATTGAATATGTTACATATAATAGCTCCACATGATCATGCTATTTTTCTATGTCCATATCACCTCTAGAGAAATAGCAGAGGTTAAATATCCCCAGCAAGATGGAAAGTGTTCTTTATTTCTAAACACTACAAGAAAAATGATCATTTACGGCGCGCGAAATGTGCCGTAAATGATCTTTCACGGCGTACATTTTGGTGCCGTAAAAGGCCATGCCGTAAATGACCCTATTATTTACGGCGCACATTTGAACGTTGTAAATAATCCTCTCACCTTTTTTACAACGCGCATTAGAACGCTGTAAAAAAGATGGAGAAGGTTATTTACAGCGTTTAAATGCATGCCGTAAATAATAGGATCATTTACAGTATGGCCTTTTACGGCACAAAAATGTACGCCGTAAAAGATAATTTACGGCGCATTTGGCATGCCGTAAATGATCATTTTTTATGTAACCCTCCATGTTTTTACCATGCGCTTTTGAACGCTGTAAATGACCATTTCCATCTTTTTTTACAATGCACATTCGAACGTTGTATATTATCATCTTTTTTACAACATGCTTGTGGCCTGCACTTGCGTGCACGAATGAGTTGAGGTTAGGAAAACAACAACCTAATGGATAAGACGAGGTGAGAGAACAAATACATCAACTAATTCCATATTATTACTATTGTTGTATACAAATAATCTATAAATTCCATTCATCCTAACATAACCCCAAAACTTATTGTACAAAGCCACTTCACAACCAAGTAATAACTAAAAACTGAGAAAAAAAAAGAAAAATAAAGTCTGGAATACTCACAGACGTAAAGCTAAACTAAAGCTAAACTAGTCCAGATCCTCATCCCTAACAACTTTTTGATACAGTCCCCAAAGAACCTGGCTTCTCCTTCACCTCCTCGTCGCAGCCACCGTCTTCCATATCAAGGGTTGTATCGAAGGAAGCCACCAAAACTTGGGGCGACAAGTTTTCCACACTGAAGACTTCCCTGCCAGATGGCTGCACTCGCAACATGCCAAACACACAATTAGCTAGGCGCACTTCCAATCAAACAGTGAAACACACTGACTAGCTATATTGCCTACTTGAAGAAGAGCAAGCAAAACTCAACGAGTAGTAGAATTTTGAAGCTTCTTTCAACTTACTTTGAAGCCAAATCGGGAGGGACCACCATCCCCTGGGGATAGCCATGGCCATGGCCAAAGGGGTCCATAATCCCACCCCCTCAATGAGGGCAAGGAGGACACCGCCGAAGATGGCCGACCTTGTCGCGGGCCCGGGGCCTGGCGCATCTGGAGAAAACAAAACATGGCTTCATTTAGTAACACTTGAGGAAGGATATCTGAAGGGATATTTGATAACGTGGATGGCATACAAGAGGTGCTCCAAGAGCTATCTAGAAGTTGAACTGTGTGACCAACATCGTTGTCACTACTACTATCTGCAGGCATGGAGAGAAGAAACGAAAGACACATTTACAAACTTATTATGCGTTTAGATAAATGAGTTTGAAATAAGATTTGTACATATCGAGTCCGTACGGGATTACCTCAAATGTAGCAAACATGTCTTCATCACATTTCCGAGGGACACCACAGAAAGGTAAATAGCTGAAAGGGTCAACATGCATATCATGATCTTGATAGAACTTCAAGTATAACATTAGGTAGGGAAAATATTTCTAAGAGACAACTAATTATCTTGGTTTGGCAGTTGTTGAGAGAAATCATTACCCATATAAATTTAGCTAAAAGTAAACATAAAATTTCAATTTAATATTCACTCAGTAAACACATAAATTTAGCTAACGTAGGTTGTGAATAAACGAGTCGGTTATGCCAGGTACAGAAACAAGCACATGTATACGTGCGTGCCCTAAATTTATGACTTAAAACTACTTTTTGTAGTAATGCATAAGCTAAGCAAGTTCTAATTGAAACTAATATTGCCAATACTATTGTTGAGGTATCAGTCATAACAGCATAAAAATAAAATAGAATGAGAGTTGTTTTCAAGTATTTAACAAATGTAAATTTTGGTTACTCCCATATACCACACTGTACATCCTGCTTTCAAGTAATAAATGAGAAATTTGGCACATACAATCCTGGTTTCAAGTATTTGAACAAATAAGACATTTTGTACATACAATCTTCATACGCAAAACCTTAAGCTAAGACTAATATTTCGTAAGAAAACAATATTGGATATTTATAGTTAAGTTGGTCCCTACTACAAGAGTTACAATGTAGCTTACTTGCAAAAGCCTACAGCTACTCCTTTATGGAAGATGTGATGCTTGGAGACCCATTTGTGTAGTGCTAGCACATTATGAGATTCACCTTTTGTTTGAATCTCAATGTTGAGAAGTTGTTTTTCTAATTTAGCCAGCACTTCTTTATCATACATACCCATTGAAACATTTCAAAGAAATGCTGTTATGTTATACTGGGTTTTAGTGTATAAAAGCAACCAACTATATGCCTCTGAAAGCTCCACTCTTCCCACTCTTATGTATTTCTTTGGGACCAGGTTTAGTACGTACCATAAAGCATTAGAGCTAGAATATAAATATAATAGTGAAAGGTATAATAATAAACCGGTCTTTTAAATAAATAACATGGATGTAGAGAATTGGTTTATTTGCTAATAAGAGCATGAAAGTAAGCAACATGTATGTTGCACAAATCAGCATGCCCCCTCTAACACCAGTGAATAACAATTAGACCAATTCCATGCACCAATGAAATTATAGCAGACGTTTGAACAGTAAAGGATCGATTTTCCAGTTATAACTCAATCCTGTAAAGGGAAAAAGTTTAAACTGACATCCATTGAATATGACATGGCATAAGCTAACATAACATCTACATAGGCTGAGTGATATTTAATGCATGTGACCTAAAACGTTAGAACAAATTCAAAAAAATAACAAACCTGAGCTTTGGCCTATAAACTCGGTAGCTTTAACCAGGTCACCGATGCTAGATAGTGAGTCCATTATGTCTCTGAAATTATTGAAAAGTTGTTAAAGAAACAGCCCCAAGAATACTAGGGTTCATATAAAGTAGACATATATGGGATAAAACCAAAAACATAAGAATAGCAAAGCATTTATCCAATTCCAAATGAATTGAAACTACACAAATCTTTTGCAAACAAATGCAAAGAATATTACGTAGCTATTGACACGCAATTTCACAGTCATATTCAAGAATCATCCTATGTTGGCCAAGAAAGGAAATAAATTGGTCAATAAATCTGTCTGTGCGTAGACCTTTCAAATTACTGGTGCCAAATAGAAAACTATATTAAAACCAAGTAAGAGAAACAATCTTAATAACCTAGTAAAGAAAACCAAGTAAGAGAAACGAAGACTGAAAGTGCTAGTCAAAACAATGAGATGAGCCACTCAAATTTGCTCCGACCAAGTCAGGTTTTTATCCAGCCAAACCAAAGGTCACTTTGGCATGACTGAAGGCTGATTTCTTTATCAATTTCAGTTATACCTCCCGAGGGAAGCTTAAAGTATTAGCAATTGAAAGGAGACTTGATCATTTAAGTGCTAATTGTTAGATTTCTTTTGACTTCTCTTCGATCCTAGACTGTGAAGTCCTCTTTATAAGTTGTTAAAGGACCTCTTCTTCAATCATGTCCTTCACTTGATCAGCACCATGCACTGGTAGAGCAATTAAGCCATCTAAGAGGCAGTATTACAATGATCCTCATTCTGTTTTGAATGAGCTCTTCTACTTCTTCCCACAAGAGAGGATGTTTGTCATCAAACTTGTGTCTACCGAAATAAAAGAAACAATCAAATTTATAAAAAAGAAATACAGATATAGGCGTAGACTTTTCTGTCTTATAAAAGAAGATAACATCAAGTACGACAAATTAGTGGAGTATTATTGACTATGAAAACCTTCTATGCTAGTAAAGATGGTTCAGTGTGATAAAAAAATCAACACATATTCTATGTAAAAAAATCAACACATATATGGATGCATATGATAACAAAAATCACTTGAATAAGTCACTATGTATGCATATGAGCAAAGACAATATCGAATAAGACATGACCAGCCATCAACAACAAAATCTACTGGAAAGTCTGGAACACCATTAGAAGTAGAGAAAGCTGACCTGAATGAGCCTCAACTCAAGCTCTGCCGGCCAACTTCAATAAATGTTCCTCACTCTTTATTTCTAAAGAACCTTTTAAACTCTGCTCATATAAAGTCATAAGAGTAGTTAGTATGTACTCTAAAATATCCAACTTCAAGTCTTAGACTCTCAGTCCACTTTCTTGCCAATTACTAGCTATCTAGCATGGACACTCAAAATTTAGTACCATGTCGGACGTGAAAGACTCCAAAAAACTGGACAGCACAAAATCAGTGGGCATGCCTGTGTCATTGTGTCCATATCTTATCATGTCATATTTGTGTCCATGCAATAATAGTTTTTATTGTCAAATTCGAGACATACTGCCTGAGTTATTAAGAAAAACTGTCATAATTCTTTAAAAAAACCAACAAATTGATGAGAAGACAACTTATAATATATGCAAGGAGATTATATACTTAAGTAGGATGTCAGCAGATTAAAGCCATTGCCATCTTCGTACAATTGTGAGCGGCAGTAACTTCTCTTGGATCATCATCAAAAATTATACATCGAAGGTTTCCGATCCATCTACCAGATAAAACAGAATGTAGTGAAGATCTTTAAACTAAACAATCAAAACAAAATTATAGAAAAGAACTGATAAAGGAACAAAGGGATATGGGTAGACAATTAATTCAGAAGTATCTAAACTCTCGAAACTGCATCAACTGAGTTAGAGCAGAGCTTACTTTATGACTCATTTGCTGAAATTATATCACAGACCAGAATTATCAAGAAAAAAGAATCAGTCTGAGGCTACAATACATCTTCTCAGTGATAGACACTTCTCCTTCGTAGAAACAATCAATGTCCAGCACAATAATGTCTACCATTTTTAGGACACTTAGCAGATTCCCCTCTATTTACTTGACTTACGTCACACAAGTGAAATGAGTCATGCCTTCTGTGGACAAGATTGTTAAAGAAATACTATATAATCATTTACAATTTAATAATGGTTATATTTTAATATTATTGGATTCAAATATACAAATTATGGCTAAGTGTAATCTTATTTTGTGCTCAAATATACAAATTATGGCATCAAAAAAATTATGGCCTCCAATATAGAGCTGACAATATTATTGGATTCAAATATACAAATTATGGCCTCAAAAAATTCATGATATATGTAATCTTATTTTGTGTTTGAAACAAAAATATGAACAAAATTGGTTGGTATTTTGTGCGAGAAAAACAATGATATCTAGGGCTTGAACCATATTGTGAAGCATAAGAAGAAGAAGAAGAATAATTAATTCTTACTGACGGAAACCTTCTGATGTCGGTGAGGAATCCTGTTGGTTTGTTGGCCACCGTAAGAGAGATGTTCGGTGACGGAATCTCACTGCCGAAAATTTAAAATATGCTAAAAATTTAAGGTAAGATATCCACAAATAAGAGTAATAAAAAAGATCTGTATAAAAAGCTCCAGAGGGCGGCAGACACAATCCTGTGTGGTCAAATATATATTTGATAATCTTTTAATGCATATAATGGGTTGTGTGGCGTATGCATTGTGGATACAAACTTGTGATGATACATACAATAAATTGTGGAAACATTAAAAGCTTGGGAACGTTGTAGCAAGAGGACTAGGAGTAAGAAGATGTATCTATAAAAGAAAAATAAACTGATATTGTATTGAATATATTGGTTGGGACAACCAATTCTTGTTGAAGAGTATGTGTATATGATTACACTTGAATTTGTTGCTTCAGATTAATGATGAAAACCAAATAAGAAACATAAAATAAGCACTTCCATGGTTGCACAAGCAATGAGTGTTCCATCCCTAAATGTGTAGTACGAATCAAAAATATTACAAATGGTGCATCAGAAATGCGCGCACACGGTTGCTGCAAAAACATTTGACCAAAGTATTGATCAATTATTTTGCAGCATGATAACAAATATTAATATTTTACCTGATGCTTCCCTCCCTAGAGCTTAGATTCGCGAGGATATATAACAGCACAACCACAGCCATGATAGGGAAGCAGAAGATGATGACAATGAGGCGTGCCCTAAAATTTGAAAGCTCTGTATAAAAAAAAAACTACGGAGGACGGCAGACACAATCCAGAATAAAAACATCAAGGAAAAAAATGTTTAATTGTCTTTGATTTGTCATCAATACTGATAAATTTTTGGTGTTAGAAAATCTCACTTTTGGTGTACTGTATGGTGTCGAGTGCGATCCTCACGGACTCGATGACGATCTTCAGGTCGTGGTTGGGGAGGACAAGGGTGTCTCCTTTCTTTCTCGAGGAGAAGAGGTTGAGAGAGGAGGAGGAGACAAAGGAGTCGAAATCAGCGGCGTTCTGGTGCGAAAGCGAGAGGTTCTGGATCCGAACCAGGATCCGGTCGAAGAGATCGTCAGGGTTAGGGTTTGAGCAGGAGTTTGAGGGAGGCGGAGAGGAGGAAGGGAGGGGAAGAGATGGCGGAGGGGAGGAACTTGTCGAGGTTGCTGAGGAGGGAGCAAGAGAATGAACAGGAAGGGCTCACGATCTAGATCTAGTGCTCCAGAAATAAAAACTTAAGAGGGAATGAAAGTTTTTTTTAGAGGAGGAAAAAACTTCGGGGAAGTGAAAAAGTCAGGTGAAATTTTTTTTTTTATAAAATATATATCTTTTCAAAAATATAATCATTATATTTCTTAAGAATATAATTTTTCTATACTATTTTTTTCCAAAAATTCTTATTCATTTATTTATTGTTTTTTGTTTTGGATTTTTTAGTTTTCATTTTTAATTTTAATTTTCATTTTTAGTTTTCTTTTTTCATTTTTTTAAAAGAAACATTCAACTTTTTCTTTTTCTTTTTAGAATGATTTTTGTTTTTTTTAAATTTTAAAAGATTTTCGTTGTTGTTTTCACAGTTTTTATTCTATTTTTTTCATTTTTTATCATTTTCATATGAAAACATAGGTGGAAAACTATTATTTAACAATTTTTTGAAATCTAGATTTGAGAGGAAAACTGAAAAATGTTAGGGAAAAAATTTGTTAGGAGGAAAACTATTTTTTTACTAAACAAATACATTCATTTACAACATGCAAAAATGTATGCCGTAAATGAACATTCAATTACAACGCGCAAAAATGCATGCTGTAAATGAGCTTTCAATTACAACGCGCAAAAATACATGCCGTAAATGAGCCGACAATTACAACACGCAAAAATGCATGCCGTAAAAGAGCATTCAATTACAATACGCAAAAATGTGTGCCGTAAATGAGTCTTCAATTACGGCATGCATGTCAAACACGCCGTAAAAAAGATAAAAATTAACTCTTTTACTGCGCACATATTTGCACGCCGTAAAAGAGCGTCATTTACAACGCACAACAACTGCGCGCCGTAAATTGTGCGCCGTAAATGCTATATTTTCTTGTAGTGAAAAATTAAATGAAGATACAAGATACTTTCATTATCAACCACAAAAGAAAGAAAAGAAGCAATGTTACAAAGCTTCAAATATGTTCAGGCATTTTACAGAGCTCTGCAATCTTCTTCTTTAAAGTGTCAGTATCATATTGCTTGATGTTTGACTTTGGCTTGCTTAGAAACATTATCTTTGAACGGTGTCAGCTCAGTACGCTTTCCTTCTAGAGTGACAAGTTCAAAGTCAAGCATCTCAACCTTGTTCCTAGCCTCATTTGAGTGAGCAACAAAAACATTTTGCTTCTCAGTTAAGTTAGGGCAGACTCCTCTAGAGCATAGGCGTCTTAAAGGGCTTTAATTTCAACAGTAAGTTCACCCATCCGCATGATATTCCTTTCTTCGTACGAAGTGTATTTGATTGAAGAAGCAGAGAGAAACTCGTATTCTTCACGAGCCTTTATAACTTGGTCTTTAAGAACCCTCTCATAATTCACCAAGACAACTTCCTCCATATGAATAGCGTCGTTCAGTTTATTGAGTTCATTAGATTCAATCACTAAGGGACCATGACGGTGGGCAAGACCAAGATTTACTACACACCCTTCGAGTATGTCAAGTAATATTCTCAAATCCCCAACTACGGATTCATGACTAGGTGTAGAAGCATAGAAAATATGGGGTTCATACGGATCACAGTTTGCCGCATATGTACCTTGGGCCAAATAGGTCCGCATAAAGGAAAGTCGCATGACAGATTCATGCCTTATGCGGCCCGTCGACAACCAGCTCCAGAAGAAAGATATGCGGATAAGAGAATCAGTTCGTTTGATAAAGCTGACAAATTCTGTTAAAACTGAAAAAAATGACAGCTCTGACACTTTGACAAAAAGATAATACGTGAGACGTCGCCCAAAAGCAGGGTTCGTACGCCTTCATGCGGCCAGAAGGAGTGTCACCTAAGCCGCATGAACCTTATACGACTCAAACATATATGGCCCCAAAGTCTTCGAACTTCATGCGGCCAAGAGTAACTGTGATCTAAGTTGCATGAGCTTTATACGGCCAAAATACAGAATCTATACGGCTTAAATCCTTAAGCTATGTCTGGGCTAATAAAGTTTACAACTTAAGCCGCATGAGTCTCATGCGACCCCACATGGTCGAAAACTGAGATATCTATGCAGTTCAAAATGATTCCTTCGATAGGACACGAGGCAAGCTGAGCAAGTCTTAACTACCCAGATTTGCTGCAACAAAATCCTAACAAATCTACAGATGACAACCAAAGATCAGGTCTTCGTGTGCCAATTAGCCACGTGGCCACAGGCCATCTATACGGCTCAACATACATTCTATTATAAATAGCAGGGTGCCATACCCCTGCAAAAGGCTGGCAACCTTAAAAATAATAATTTATTCAAGAGCTAAAGACTGCGTCAGATAGTCCAAGTAGTAAGGCAGAGTTGAGCACTTTTCCGAGCCTCTACCGACACCCCCCAGAATCAAAACTAAACAATTGTACTTAGATTATTTCCTAGGATTTCTTTCTAGGCTTTTCTTCGTACAAGCGAGTTTGCAATCAATTTTAGTGTTCCTGTAATACCTGTCTTTGATTTTTATGGCAAACACGATGGCGACTCTGCTACAGACATCCTTCTCTTCTGATGAGAAGCTGGTGACGCAATCTGACGCGTCCAAGATCGGCTCTACGTAGCAAATGCTTGTGGTTCATTTTGACCAACAAGCCTGCGAAGAAGTGCTCTCTAAAGGGAGTGCCAGCCCGTCTCAGAAATGAGCCAACCCAAAGAGGACTCGCAGGACATCGGTTCATAAAACTGTTGCCCCCGACCAAGTTCTCGAAGAAGCTCCTTCTGCAGCCCAAGACGGTGACCAAAAAACTACTACGACTTTGCTTTCGACCGCAGATGACCCCACTGTCCCCAAATCCAACAGAGGAAAACACTACGATGCTGAGTTTTTTGGGGCACAAGGGAAATTCATGCGGATAAAGAAGAAGCCGCATAAGGGAGATGGGCAGTCTGTCCATGCGGCAACCAACTCTGGTCGCAGGAAGACAACTCATGCAGCAGCCAACTCTGGCCACATGAAGATGGTCCATGCGGCAGCCAGCTCTAGTCGCAAGAAGGAAGCCCATGCGGCAGCCAATCCTGGCCTCAGACAGGATTTCTCATGCGGCCCTGTCAGAAGCTCTGTGTTCGACCGCCTCTCATGCGGGCCCGACGCCATGCGGCCCATTGAGAATGTGGGATGTATCAATCTGGACTCTTTTTACTATGCGCCTTCAGGTGCTAAGTCAAAAAAGTCTAGGGCAGTACGGGCCCAACCAGCCCAGTCAACTGTCCAAGTTGCTGATTGTCAGCAGGCCCCATTGACTGTTACATGGGCTCCTGACGGAAAGTTGTACAGAACCACCTGCGTCCAGTCCTCCAGGGCTAACGGATAGGGTAGGTCTTTAAAGTCTCCCTCTAACGATCCAGAGCAAGTGCTTTTACTAGCCATGGATCAGGGAGCAAACATGATACCTTAGCACCTGTGGGCGCGGGATACCCGAGTCCATAAAATTGGTGCAAAGGTAGATCAGCTTGCTACTGACTTGCGTGAGGTGATTACTCACAAATGCAAGGTGGCAGCATTGGCATGCAATGAGTCCCCCTCGGGACGTCGTTGCACCCGAGTCATCATCAACTGCTGCTGCAATAAATCAGCAACACCTGAAGGTCGGCAGTCAGTTTTCCAATGACTGCAGCAGCCAGCACATGTCCGACAACAACTCAAAAACAGGTGCAAATTCCAGAGGACGAAGAGTTTCCTTTCGCCTCCTGTAATTTAACTCAAAAGGTTCCTCCTGGCAAGGGAGGAATGAAGACAGGCTCTTCCAGCCCGGCCATCTCGACCGGTATTGCAAGGAGACCCTATAAGCCCCTGTTTTTCAAATTTTATTTTAATTAGTGTTAATTAATTTTTAATAGTAATTTTAGCCTTAAAATAATTATTAAGATTTTTAGGAATTTTTCTATAATTTTTAAATGAGTTTTATATATTAAAATATTAATTTATAAATTTTCTAAAATGTTTTAATTAACTTTTGTAATTAATTAGATTATTTTAATAGCATTTTGTAATTTTTAGAATTGATTTAATATGGTCTTGCAATTTCTTAAATATTTTAAACTACTGAATGCAAATGATTATTTGCATTTACTCACTGTTGGGGCCTTTGTGCAATAACCTAAATCTAGAGGACCTAAGTGTAAACCCTACCCCCCCACGATCGGGCTCACCCACCCCCGACGACCGCCACGTCGACGGGCAGCCCCCGCTATTCCCGGCTGCCCCGACCGACCTAGCACCGCCCATAACCCCTATTTAAACCCCTCTCTCCGCCACCCCCCACGACCACCTTTCCTCCCCTTTTTCCCAAAACCCTAGCTGCAACTCCGGCGAGCCCCCGTTCAGCCCCGAATGACGACCGTCACCGCCGTCCACTACCACCACCCGACGTGCCGTGCTGAGCCGCGCCCAGCGCCACCGGAGCGCCGCCGTCCCGACGTCTCCTCCGCCTGCCAGCCCCTTCGAAAACACCCTCAACCGTCGGACACGTAGGTAACAAGACTCGAATCGTGTCGTGCGTGTCTCGTTTTCACGCACGAGACTCGCCAGGACACGATGAACCTAACGCTGTGCTTGGATACGCATTTTAGCATTCGTACGTGTCGTGCATAGCACAGACACGTAGATACCTGTGTCCTTAACTGTCTGGACACAGGACCGATATTTTATTTTTTATATATAATATAAGCCTAAACGAAATAAAATAAACGAGAACCCTAATCCTAACAAGACTAGCGGGCTGACCCCCTGGCCAGCCCGACCCGAGTTAACCCCCCCCCCCCCCCCCCGCTGGCTCAGGTTCGAGCCCCCCTTTTTGTTTCCTTTCTTTTTCTTTTCTGTTCTTTCCTTTTCTTTTTTGTTTTTTTTTGTTTTATATATATATATATATATATATATATATATATATATATATATATATATATATATATATATATATATATATATATATATATATTATATATATATTAGTATATATATATGTATATACTGTATTTTGACAGTATTTTATATATATGTATATATATTTTATAGTTAGTAAATTTTTATATATATATGTATATATTTTCATGTGTATATATATATATTATTATATATACACATTATTATTAAGTGTTTTCTTATATATATATATTTGTATATATATATATTATATATATATATTTTATATATATATATATATATATATATATATATATATATATATATATATATATATATATATATATATATATATACTTTATAAATTAAGTATTTTTCTTATACATAGATATATGTACTTTTTACATATGTATGTATATTTTCACTATGCATAATTTTGCCTTATTAAAATAATAATATTTATTTTGCACTATTACCAAATTATATTTTTAGTGTATTTAAATTACTGCAACCATTTGGTGTCCAAGCCTAGCATGGGTTTTTGGGCCCAAATGTGTTTTCTCACATTCAAGACCTGTACAAGACATATTGGACTTGATTCACGGCCTTGGGTCCTGTATTTGAACTTTGGTTCAAATTATATACATGGACAAAATACGCAGATAATTAATTATTTAAATTCAATTATGTGCAAATGCTGTTTTTGATTTTCTAAAAATACTTAAATTGTTGTTAAAATTATGGAAAAATAGTATTTAGATACTATGTTAAGTTAGCTAATTTTTATAGTATTTATTTTACTGTTTTGCCACTAGTTTGGCATATGAAACCAAAACTCATTTTCTGTATATTTAGGAAAACTGATTTTTATTAAATACTTGTACTGGTTAATAAATTCCAGAAAAATTATAATAAATTTCTATGATTAACAAGGATCACTTTGATACTTTACTTTAAGTAAAACTAGGCTTTTTGTCTATCTTAAAAATTGTTAGAACACAATGGTCTTTTGATTTATTTATTGATTAATTACGACTTGTAGCTTTTTGTGTTATTTTGAGTTTTAGCCGTATTGAACCCTACCCCTTACTAGTGTAAAGACCCTAGAAAGTTAGTTAAAGTAGTGTGTCACCCCACATTGGTCTCCTATGCCAAAGTCATCATTTTGGCTAGGTGTCCAGTCACAAGTCGTGTCGCACCAATTAGTGTTCTAGTGTTTTAGCTTAGTGTAAAAACTAAGTTATTGTATTTATTTCTACAGTGACGAGTTACGGACATCCATAGCTCTGTTATCACAGCTTGTTTTGTTTTGCTTTGCTAGAGGCAAGTACTTTCTACGAACTTTACATATTGTCACATAAATGAACTGCAAACCCTACCATGTTAAATGCTGATCCTTGGGGTAGCAAGTTAGATCTCTACATGTTATACTTTCAGTTACTACCATGCTTAGAACAGTCTTGATGTATCTCTCACATGATTAGAATATGGGTTATGGGGAAACTATTAGTAGCGTACGTGATCATGCCCCCTTACTCGTACGTACGTACCGAGCAAGGTTGACATTCTATGTATACCTTGTTGTAGGTGCACCAACTATATTTGTACGTATGTACATCTATCGCTTGTTTTACTTGTACGGAAGTACATTTTATATACTTGTACCATAGTATATTTTACACCTATTGACGATCACGTACCTGCTATAATTTTAAATATTACATATACATCTGTCTCTATGACATATGTGTCCTTGCCATGATAGACTATGTGATGCCATGCTTTCCAGTTATTCCTCCTATATTCATCTCTATGTTTCATATGCTAGTTTGTTAGATTCAGTACTTGCTCCCGTCCTGACAGGATAACATTGTAGGTGTCCTTACTGAGGAGGAGTTACTCTGCGACACATATTATGGGGTTACTGCCGAGGACCCGGCTCTGCTTTACGAGGATGTTCCTGCGGGAAACCTCGCCTAGTTGTCTTTTGTTTACTTAGACTTTTGAGAGTAGACATGTATTAGACTATATCTTTTTGTAACTGGACATGTATCCAGTTTTACTTTTCAGTTCACTTGTACTTGGACATTTTACTATATACGACGACTTTTGTGTTTGGAGCATTTATGATTCTTCTTCACTTATAGAACTGTTAGCACATTTAGTCTTATCCTGTTGTCTTTAGAATAGCTTACTACGTTTTATCACAACGTAGGCTGGGCATGACTCGGCTTGGCCCAACAATTTGGGTAGCGGGTCGTGACATATTTTTAGTGGTGGCCCATGCAGGTCCTGACTAAACTGTTTGGTTACGTTATTGTACCAAGCAGGCCTGCAATTAGGAACTTAAGGTAATTAGACAACAATAGGAATGACGCTTAGAACACTTAGAGGAATGCT
The DNA here is from genome assembly GCA_029216955.1 of Iris pallida. Classification (NCBI taxonomy): domain Eukaryota; kingdom Viridiplantae; phylum Streptophyta; class Magnoliopsida; order Asparagales; family Iridaceae; genus Iris; species Iris pallida. The sequence continues at coordinate 16,381,621 of JANAVB010022597.1, read as the reverse complement.
AGGATTGCAACATAGGAAATACATCACATGCTTGCTATTATAATTAGATTTCCTTGCATATGATTGCTTACTTTAAATAGGTCCTTATAAGTCCTTTTATTTTGTAATTTAGATGGTGCTTACTCGTTCATCCCAGTATGTTACCCCCAAGAATGGGGCCCTCCTTATCCAGTTAGCTGACCAGTCGACTGATACACCTCCACCTACCACATTCCCCCACTCCACAGATCCACAGACCCAGATACCACAACCACCTTCCACATCACAGGCCCAGCAGGACCCGATACTTCCACCACCCCCTATCACTATACCCACCCAGGCTTCCGTCACACTCGACGAGAACCAGCTGCTCATACTGATTCAGGGGTTCCTAACAACCCATCAAGAGCAGACTACCCTACTTCGCCAGAGCATGGAGCGTTCTGAGGGACGTCCCGTGGTTCTACCACATGTAGAGCCACGGCAGAGAGCGGGAACGATCAAGGACTTCATGGGTCTGAATTCCAAGGAGTTCTCAGGGACTGAGGGCATAGTAGTAGCTGATGACTGGCTAAATTCGGTAGAGAGGAAGCTCCTGGGAGTTAGGATGTCGGATGACCTCCAGGTCAAGGCAGCGAGATTTCTGCTGATAGACTTAGCAGGAGTCTGGTTCCGGAATGAGCCGTTGTTTGCGAGAGGGAGAGCCACATGGGATCAGTTCAAGACCCAGTTCAAGAAGAAATTCTTCTCGACCACTGCTAGAGTAGCCATGGGGCTACGATTCCAGAACATCCAGCAGGGGAACCGTTCTGTTGATGACTATGCGGCAGAGTTTAGTCGCCTGAGCCGTTTTGCTCCTTGTCTGGTTGCAGATCCAGAGGAGATGACCCGTAGATTTTGCCATGGTCTAGTTCCAGACATTGGCATCCTTATAGTGGCGAACGGTACGACTGACTACTACCAGAGCCTAGAGTTGGCCCGGAACATCGAGGAGCGTCTTCTGTCATGCAAGAGGCCGGCTTCTGTACATCATGAGGGACCGTCCAAGCGTCAGGCTTTCCAGCAGAGAGCACCGATGCCACCCCAGCAGACTTACCGTCCCCCTACACCACATCATCAGACCCTGCCAGTTAGAGCCCCGGGACCCCGACAGCAGCAGTAGCAGAAGGGAGCTATATGTTCTTTCTGCGGAAGACCAGGGCACGATTACTCCATCTGCAGGAAGAGGTTGAAGCAGTGCTTAGTTTGTGGGTCTGCCACCCACATGATACGGGAATGCCCAGTAGCCAAGGGACCTAGAGGACCGCTTCTGACTCAGCAGCAGAGGTTTGGGCAGCATCTGCAGCAGCAGAAGGGACCTCAGGGGAAGGTCTATAGCCTAGCCCTCGAGCCGGAGCCGGAGCAGGTTTCGGTGCTGGATTACTTAGCTGACGTCATCACAGGTCATGTTTATTTGCATACTTTTCTAGCTCTATGCTTGTTTGATTCTGGTGCATCTCATAGCTTCCTGTCATTAGAGTTCATGCATGAACATCACTTAGTATCTACACCTACTGCGGAGATAGAGTAATGACGGGAGGAGGACCAGTGCCTATTAGAGCTAGCTATAGATGCTCTATTATGATAGCCGGGAGAGAGTTCGAGGGGCGATTCTTTGTGATGCCACTCCCCGGTTATGATATTATATTAGGGATGGACTGGCTTAGCTATGCCCATGCATCTATAGATTGTCATGAGGGTAGTATTTTGTTCAGTCCCCCAGGCACAGCACCATTCAGTGTCAGGAGGACAGGGCCGGAGATCAGCCTAGAGCCGAACTGTTGTGCTACAGTCGGGGACGCAGCACCGCCACACCCTATTATTAGGGAGTTTATGGATGTATTCCCAGAGGATCTTCCAGGGCTTCCGCCTGACAGAGATGTGGAGTTCACTATAGATTTAGTGCCGGGTTCATCACCAGTATCCCGGGCTTGCTATAGAGTGAATCCCAAGGAGGCCATAGAGATGAAAGAGCAGATTGATGACCTGTTGAAAAAGGGTTTCATTCGATCCAGTGCTTCTCCATGGGGAGCGCCAGTGCTCTTTGTGCCTAAGAAGGATGGTACAGTCCGGTTATGTATTGATTATCGGGCCTTGAATGCCATCACTATCAAGAACAAATATCCTCTGCCCAGGATAGATGATTTGTTCGACCAGTTGAGCGGGGCGAAGGTGTTTTCCAGGATAGACTTAAGATCCAGGTACCACTAGGTGAAGGTTAGGCCAGCAGACATCCAGAAGACGGCGTTCAACACGAAGTACGGACAGTACGAGTTTCTGGTGATGCCATTTGGTCTCACAAATGCGCCAGCTGTCTTTATGAATTTGATAAATAAGACATTTTACCAGTATCTGGATAAGTTCGTCGTAGTATTTATCGACGACATCCTGATATACTCGAAGATGCCAGAGGAGCATGCAGAGCACTTGCAGATAGTTTTGGGGATTCTGAGGCAGGAGAGATTGTTTGCCAAATTACCGAAGTGCGAGTTCTTTTTAGACCGAGTGGAGTTTCTCGGCCATGTAGTCACTGGAGATGGAATCTCGGTGGATCCCAAGAAGATTGCTGTAGTTGAGACGTGGAAGGCTCCGACGTCAGTTTCAGAGATCAGGAGCTTTCTGGGTTTAGCAGGCTATTATAGAAAGTTCGTCCAGGACTTTGCTAGGATAGCTGAACCCATGACGAAGCTGACGCGGAAGGACGCAGAGTACATCTGGTCAGAGGACTGCCAGACAGCGCTTGAGGAGCTGAAGAGGAGACTGACGACCGCTCCAGTTCTGACTTTACCTTCAGGTTCTGGAGGTTTCACCATTTACAGCGATGCTTCTGGGAAAGGGCTAGGATGTGTCCTACAGCAGCATGGGAAAGTGATTGCTTATACATCTAGGCAGTTGCGAACTCATGAGAGGAATTATCCTACCCATGACCTAGAGTTAGCTGCGATGATCTTTGCACTCAAGTTATGGAAACATTACTTATACGGAGAGCGTGTGGAAATCTTTACTGACCACAAAAGCTTGAAGTATGTGTTCACGCAGAAAGAGCTGAACATGAGGCAAAGACGATGGTTGGAGTTGATGAAGGACTTCGACATCGATTTACAGTATCACCCCGGGAAGGCAAATGTGGTGGTAGATGTGCTGAGCAGGCATCCGATGGCATGGTACCTGATGATTGATCGACATTTGCGGGAGGATCTGGAGAAGCCAGGTATCGAGCTAGTTCGGCCAGGATCAGTGATACAGATGATGGCGCTTGACATTCAGTCAGGTTTGATGGAGCAGATCCGGGAGGCACAGTCTACAGATGAGAGCCTTCGCAGACTTCGACCCCAGGCGTTAGCTGGATTGCTGGATGACTTCACTATAGCAGAGGATGGATCCTTGAGGCGTGACAGTCGATTGTGCGTGCCGAAGGGAGAGCTAGTAGAGGCAGTCTTGCAGGAGGCGCACCGATCGAGATATTCTATTCACCCTGGTGCTAACAAGATGTACTATGACTTGTGGGAACATCTTTGGTGGCACGGGATGAAGAGGGATGTATCGCGTTTTATCTCGAGATGCCTAGTTTGCCAGCAGGTCAAGGCGGAGCGCCAGAGGCCAGCTGGTTTGTTGCAGCCGTTACCCATTCCCGAGTGGAAGTGGGAACATATTACGATGGACTTCGTTTCAGGGCTTCCTCGTTCCCAAGGAGGGAAGGATGCCATCTGGGTCATCGTAGACAGGCTGACGAAGTGTGCGCACTTCATACCCTTCAAGGTGGGGCTTTCCACAGAGAAGTTGGCGTAGCTATACATGCAGCAGATAGTTCGCCTACACGGAGTGCTGGTGAGCATCGTGTCAGACAGAGACAGCAGATTCACATCCCACTACTGGAGGAGCTTGCAGGAGGAGTTGGACAGTAGGCTCAAGTTCAGTACGGCGTACCACCCACAGACAGATGGGCAGTCCGAGAGGACGATACAGACACTGGAAGATATGCTGAGGACCTGCGTGCTGGACTTCGGAGGATCATAGGAGAGCCATCTGCACTTGGTAGAGTTTTCATACAACAACAGCTACCAGGCCAGTATCGGTATATCTCCTTTCGAGGCGCTATATGGACGACGATGCCGCACACCACTCTTTTGGAATGATGTCGGAGATAGAGTTATGCTTGGGCCAGAGATGATCACGGATGCAGCAGAGAAAGTCGGGATGATCAGAGACACGCTCAGAGTAGCTCAGGACAGGCAGAAACACTGGGCTGATGCTAGTCGCAGACCGATGGAGTTCGCAGACGGTGATATGGTGCTGGTAAAGATATCACCTACTAGAGGGACGATCCGGTTCGGACGAGGAGGGAAGCTGAGCCCCAGATACATCGGGCCGTTCGAGATACTTGGCAGGATCGGAGAGGTAGCTTACAGGGTTACACTTCCACCCAACCTAGCAGGAGTTCACGATGTCTTTCACGTATCTCAGCTGAGGAGATATGTTCCAGACTCCAGTCATGTGCTAGATCATTCAGAGTTGGAGGTCGGACTGAGCCTTACAGTTTCTGAGCAGCCAGTGGAGATATTAGACAGGAGAGAGAAGAGGCTGAGGAACAAGGTTATACCCCTAGTACGAGTAGCTTGGAGCCGTCACTCCCCTGGTGAATCTACTTGGGAGAGGGAGTCGGACATGAGGGAGAGATACCCTTACTTGTTCGATCCAACCGCTACGAGGGAACCACCCGTTCCCGCTTGATACCTTAGAGGTTAGTTTCGATCGCAGCCTTAGTCATTTTGTTGCATTGATTGCTATGTTAGAATATTGTCGGGTCTTCAATCCTTGTGAATTTCGAGGACGGAATTTTTTCAAGGAGGGAAGACTTGTAAGCCCCTGTTTTTCAAATTTTATTTTAATTAGTGTTAATTAATTTTTAATGTTAATTTTAGCCTTAAAATAATTATTAGGATTTTTAGGAATTTTTCTATAATTTTTAAATGAGTTTTATATATTAAAATATTAATTTATAAATTTTCTAAAATGTTTTATTTAACTTTTGTAATTAATTAGATTGTTTTAATAGCATTTTGTAATTTTTAGAATTGATTTAATATGGTCTTGCAATTTCTTAAATGTTTTAAACTACTGAATGCAAATGATTATTTGTATTTACTCACTGTTGGGGCCTTTGTGCAATAACCTAAATATAGAGGACCTAAGTGTAAACCCTACCCCCCCCACGATCGGGCTCACCCACCCCCGACGACCGCCACGCCGACGGGCAGCCCCCGCCATTCTTGGCTGCCCCGACCGACCTAGCACCGCCCACAACCCCTATTTAAACCCCTCTCTCCCCCCAGGCCTAAAACCCTAACCCTAAATCCTCTCCGCCACCCCCCACGACCACCTTTCCTCCCCTTTTTTCCCAAAACCCTAGCCGCAACTCCGGCGAGCCCCCGTTCAGCCCCGAACGACGACCGTCACCGCCGTCCACTACCACCACCCGACGCACCGCGCTGAGCCGCGCCCAGCGCCACCGGAGCGCCGTCGTCCCGACGTCTCCTCCGCCCGCCAGCCCCTTCGAAAACACCCTCAACCGTCGGACACGTAGATAACAGGACTCGAATCGTATCGTGCGTGTCTTATTTTCACGCACGAGACTCGCCAGGACACGACGAACCTAACGTTGTGCTTGGACACACGTTTTAGCATTCGTACGTGTCGTGCATCGCACAGACACGTAGATACCTGTGTCCTTAACTGTCTGGACACAGGACCGATAATTTATTTTTTATATATAATATAAGCCTAAACGAAATAAAATAAACGAGAACCCTAATCCTAACAAGACTAGCGGGCTGACCCCCTGGCCAACCCGACCCGAGTTAACCCCCCCCCTCCCGCTGGCTCAGGTTCGTGCCCCCCCCCTTTCTGTTTCCTTTCTTTTTCTTTTCTGTTTCTTTCCTTTTCTTTTTTGTTTTTTTTGTTTTATATATATATTTATATATATATGTATATATATATATATATATATATATATTTTATATATATATATATATATATATATATATATATATATATATATATTATATATATATATATATATATATATACTAATATATATATAGATATATATATATATATATATATATCTATATATTAGTATATATATATGTATATATATATATATTAGTATATATTAGTATATACTAATATAAAAAAAAAAAAAAAAAAATATATATATATATATATATTAGTATATATATGTATATATTTTCATGTGTATATATATATTATTATTATTATATAAAAAAAAAATATATATATATATATATATATATATATATATATTATTATATATACACATTATTATTAAGTGTTTTCTTATATATATATATATATATATATATATATATATATATATATATATATATAAAAATATATATATATATATATATATATATATATATATATATATATATATATATATATATATATATATATATATATATATATATATATATATATTTGTATATATATATATATATACTTTATAAATTAAGTATTTTCTTATACATAGATATATGTACTTTTTACATATGTATGTATATTTTTACTATGCATAATTTTGCCTTATTAAAATAATAATATTTATTTTGCACTATTACCAAATTGTATTTTTAGTGTATTTAAATTACTGCAACCATTTGGTGTCCAAGTCTAGCATGGGTTTTTGGGCCCAAATGTGTTTTCACACATTCAAGACCTGTACAAGTCATATTGTACTTGATTCACGGCCTTGGGTCCTGTATTTGAACTTTGGTTCAAATTATATACATGGACAAAATACGCAGATAATTAATTATTTAAATTCAATTGTGTGCAAATGCTGTTTTTAATTTTCTAAAAATACTTAAAGTGTTGTTAAAATTATGGAAAAATAGTATTTAGATACTATGTTAAGTTAGCTAATTTAGTATAATTTTTGTAGAATTTAATTTACTGTTTTGCCACTAGTTTGGCATATGAAACCAAAACTCATTTTCTGTATATTTAGGAAAACTAATTTTTATTAAATACTTGTACTGGTTAATAAATTCCAGAAAAATTATAATAAATTTCTATGATTAACAAGGATCACTTTGATACTTTATTTTAAGTAAAACTAGGCTTTTTGTCTATCTCAAAAATTGTTAGAACACAATGGTCTTTTGATTTATTTATTGATTAATTACGACTTGTAGCTTTTTGTGTTATTTTGAGTTTTAGCCGTATTGAACCCTACCCCTCACTAGTGTAAAGACTCTAGAAAGTTAGTTAAAGTAGTGTGTCACCCCATATTGGTCTCCTATGCCAAAGTTATCATTTTGGCTAGGTGCCCAGTCACAAGTCGTGTCGCACCAATTAGTGTCCTAGTGTTTTAGTTTAGTGTAAAAACTAAGTTATTGTATTTATTTCTACAGTGACGAGTTACCGGACATCCATAGCACTATTATCGTAGCTTGTTTTGTTTTGCTTTGCTAGAGGCAAGTACTTTCTACGAACTTTACATATTGTCACATAAATGAACTGCAAACCCCACCATGTTAAATGCTGATCCTTGGGGTAGCAAGTTAGATCTCTACATGTTATACTTTCAGTTACTACCATGCTTAGAACAGTCTTGATGTATCTCTCACATGATTAGAATATGGGTTATGGGGAAACTGTTAGTAGCGTACGTGATCATGCCCCCTTACTCGTACGTACGTACCGAACAAGGTTGACATTCTATGTATACCTTGTCGTTGGCGCACCAGCTGTATTTGTACGTATGTACATCTATCGCTTGTTTTACTTGTACGAAAGTATATTTTATATACTTGTACCATAGTACATTTTACACCTATTGACGATCACGTACCTGCTACAGTTTTAAACATTACATATACATCTGTCTCTATGACATATGTGTCCTTGCCATGATAGACTATGTGATGCCATGCTTTCCAGTTATTCCTCCTATGTTCATCTCTATGTTTCATTTGCTAGTTTGTTAGATTCAGTACTTGCTCCCGTCCTGACAGGATAACGTTGTAGGTGTCCTTACTGAGGAGGAGTTACTCTGCGACACATATTATGGGGTTACTGTCGAGGACCCGGCTCTGCTTTACGAGGATGTTCCTGCGGGGAACCTCGCCTAGTTATCTTTTGTTTACTTAGACTTTTGAGAGTAGACATGTATTAGACTATATCCTTTTGTAACTGGACATGTATCCAGTTTTATTTTTCAGTTCACTTGTACTTGGACATTTTACTATATACGACGATTTTTGTGTTTGGAGCATTTATGATTCTTCTTTACTTATAGAACTGTTAGCACATTTAGTCTTATCCTGTTGTCTTTAGAACAGCTTACTACGTTTTATCTCAACGTAGGCTGGGCATGACTCGGCCTGGCCCAACAATTTGGGTAGCGGGTCGTGACAGACCCTCATCTGGGGGTTCCCATCGACAACCACAGGGGGTGTCTATTTAGGCACTCGATCCAAAAAAAAGATTCTGGCACCACCCGGGGGTGCACCTTCGGCCTCCTTGAGACTAGATGAAGGTGGGGGTAGCAGTCCCCTCAATATATGCGATAACTCGGTGTACCAAGAGCACATACAGGGGGTAGAGGTCCCCCAGAACTGTGCAACAAACTTGGATTTTCCTGAGGACCACCACCCTCACCAAGATAATGCGGCTTCTTGCACAGGGGGTAGCACCCCTTCCGAGTCTGAGGAAGATGACATTCCGACGTTCCCCGATGATTTCTCGGCACGGAGGTATGACACAGAGAGAACCTCTGTGACGGTCCCTTCCACCTCTACCGACGTACGGACAGTCTTTATGGCCGACGATGATCATGAAGTGCCTTCTGATCGACAACGTCTAGAAGTACTTGAAGCTATACTCCTGTCCTTGGTCAAGTCCGTGGACGAAATCAAAGCCGTCTTGCCAACCCAACCGGCAAGGACGCCCGGACAAACAAGCTTGGGACCCGCAGTCAATACGGACTCCAACACGACCGCCCCTCTTTTGGGTGATGATCCATTAGGAGCATCCGTTCCCTCAGCTGTAGATTAAGCCAAGGAGGCAAGGAGGGAAGTCCAGGAGCTTCGAGCAATGTTCAATGCCCGAGACTCCTCTCGGAACCTCAGAATATGCCAGCCATATCCCGTTGCATGGAGAGATGTGCCTTTTCCACCACGGTACAAGCCATTCTATATCGATTCTTATGACGGAAAGACCTCTGCTAGTCTGTACATGACTTACTTTGAGGTCACAACCGACCACTTGCCGTATAGAGACGCCATCCTCACACGATTATTCATCGGAGCATTAGAGGGAATCGCGTTCGACTGGTACCGTAACCTTCTCGACAACTGCATCCATTCTTTTGATGACTTCAAACACATGTTCCTGGAAAGATTCTACGAAGTGGGGCATGATGTAACGATGTCGTCTCTCATGGACGTTATTCAGGGAGAGAGGAAGCAAACAAGGAAATATATCGAGCGGTTTCGCCAAACGCAATGAGATTGCCCTAAGGTAATCGCGAGAGCTCCTTAATTGAAATCTGCCAGAAGAAGCTGCTCCCTGCAATTATCCTCTGGATGGGTGACGATCAGTTCAGGGATTGGATGACCTTCATCATAAGTGCTACCAATGCAGAGGTAAAATTGAAAAAAGCTCGCCAGTTGGGATTAGACACCCAGATGGAGAGGATAAAGGCAGACGTCCTGGTTCCACCCCCAGCAACAACAACAGTGGCACCACCACCAATCGGGACAATAAGGGCAAACAGGCCATGGTCACTGATGCGACTCAGAAGCCTGAATAAAAACAGACGAAAGGTCTGTGGCCTAAGGTTAATTACTCATTTGAAGATAGTCATGTCAAACCTATCTTCGATATGCTCTTGCAAGGGGGTAGGATCCAGCTCTCTCCACCAAGGCGCGAGCCCCGAGCAGCAGAAATGGAGGACCCAAGGTATTGTCACTTCTAACGCTATGTCCATCATGCCACTCATGATTGCTTCTAATTAAAGCGGTACATTCAAAGTCTTATCGACTCCAAAGCTCTATCGATAGACTTTGAAGAGGTTATCGTGGCAGCAACATGGTGTCTATTCAGTTCGACGACTTCCCTCCAACAAACACTCTAGACGGTGTCATACCTGTCCCTCGGGTAACGATAAAGGTTACTAATCTTCTACCCGTCCGGAGCCAGACATCTGGATTGGTACCTCTCACTATATCGCGAGAAGAGATCATGTGGGTGCATCCAGACTTGGTGCCCGATGTTACCCAGGAGGTGTCATCTCCTACCAGCAAGAAAAAGGGCAGGAAGTCTAGATCCTGCCATACAATTTCAGCCGAAGCTGAAGAAGCTGCAGCTGTTGTTACCCGGTCTGGAGCACAAGTCCAGCCCACACGGGATAATTCAGTCGAAGATCCTCAGCCGGCAACGTTGCCTCCCTCTGATGTTCCAAGGCCATCTCAGCCTCCACTGGCAGATAAGTCCAAGACAAAGGAAACCCGCTTCGACAAGCCACTCTGCAATAATGTACCTCTGGGACTGTAAAGACCTTACAACTTTGATATATTAGCACAATTGGCTAATACGCCAGCAAAGTTATCATTATACTAGCTCCTAAGGCTCTCCAAGGATCTTCGTGTCACATTATGCGAAGCACTCCACAATGTTGACGCCAACTTAGCTCAGGTTAAGCCTCCAGGGAAAGATCTGTAAGCAGATCTACGGGGCGGCGATAGCACAGATGCAATGCCCAACATCATATTTACTCGTCAGGACATGTTGATCAAGTCCAATTTGCATGATCGCCCCTTGTACTACACTGGATACATAGGCGACATCAAGATGGATCGGATGTATATCGACCTTGGCTCGTCAATAAGCATCATCCCGAAAAGCTTGCTCCAACTTCTTGGCATCCCTATGCATCGGCTAGCAGCGACAAACACTGCCTTTAGCAGTTTTAACTCGGGAAGGAGCTATCCCCTAGGGAAGATCCACTTGAAGTGCCAGATTGGTGACCTGAAGACGAAGGTTACCTGCTACGTCATAGATGCAGACACCTCCTACGCCATCCTCCTAGGACGTCCGTGGATACATGACTATATGATCGTGCCATCCACCCTTCACCAGTGTTTCAAGTATGTCAGTAAGCACGGTTCCGTGAAAACTGAATTTGCCAACATTGATCCCTTCAAAGGGGTTCAGTCTTATTATTCTTCGGAGGCTTGTCTATATGAAGAATCTAAGAAGTACATCACTGACAAACTGGAGACCATCGCAGGGCCAGAGGAAGCCTTGATATTTTATCTCCAGACCTGTAAACCAGGCAAAGCCGCACCCCTTGTCGCAATTTGCATAAAGAGGTGCCCGGTTCTCTCGTCCAGGCTGCACAGTCGAAACTAATGGTCATCCGACCCCCAAAGTCAAGAGCCAAAGCCCATCATAGGGCCGATGGTGACCCGATTGACAAACTCCATTCAAAGGCAATCGGAAGACATAAGGTCCCTTGCCGAGCCAATTACCACCCGTCCTCCCAAAACGAACTGGCAACTAAGTGCCGATCCGACATACTCAGTCAAGCTAATATCACGAGTCCAAACCTCGGTGGTCAAGTTGCCCGAGATGGCATCCCACCCTTTGGGATCACAGGGGGTAGCCGAAGAGACAGAGAATTCGCCAAGTACCTGGTGGCACAAACGGATAGTCCCTCTCTTGATGATATAATCCTCGTGGACAGAGTTCCCTATCTCATCAATAAGAGGATGCCGATTAGATCAAAAAATATATACTACCTAGAGTGTCGAGTTATATACATCAGGTACCTCTGAACTTACACTCCGTTCTTCCCCCGAGGGGACTCGCATTGCATCTATATAAGTGACAAGACATGTATATTGATACCTCTGAACTTCCGCTTTGATGTTTCGACTACCATATATCATGTCTATGTTACCTCTGTTGAGTTTTGTTTCAAAATCTATTACCCGCACCATCAGTGCGCAGAAGGGTAATAGGTCCATAAAATTTATCCTAATCTATTACCCGCACCATCGGTGCGTAAAAAGGGTAATAGGTCCACAAAATACTTCAACAGAAAAATAACCACGTCCATATTACCTCTGAGTTGTTTTTCCATCCATCACACACAAATCACCCAATGCATAGAACTTCTACGTTGATAGCACCTCTGAGTGGTTCTGTGTACCCCTATTATGCATACTCCTACCATGTCCTCTTTACCTCTGAGTAGGAAGGCTCTATTTTGACCCATATCATGTCCTCATTACCTCTGAGTAAATATGTTGGTTTCCTCTCCATTTATTATCAGTACTCGCATCGTCAGTACACAAAAAAGGTAATAAGTCCATAAAAGTTATCCAAATCTATTACTCGTACCGTCGGTGTACCAAAGAGTAGTAGGTCCACAAAATATCATTCAAATCTATTGGCTCGCATTTCAAAATGCACAAGAAGAGAAATAGATCCATAAAAAAAGTCCCCCCAAGGGGGTATCCTTTACATTCACAAAACTAAAAAAAAGAGAAGAAAGGGGAAAAGAAAATCCATTACTCATCAACAACACATAGCTTGATGAGAATGCCTTCCAGCTGCGCAGTTGAGCGCTCAATTCTCAGTTTGACTAGACGTTCAGCTTCCTAGGATAACCTTTCGGCGTCCTCGAGATGCGCATAAGCCTGCCAATTTTCTTCTAATTTCTTCAGTGCTCCCTCCAGAGCAGCAGAGGCTCGTGTGACTTTATCAGTCTTCTTGCAGATCTTCTTCCTCTCCCGACGAGTGGATTGGAGCACAGTCTCCAGATATGTTAACCTAGCTTGGAGCTGGAGGAGTTGCTCGTTAGTTTCAGCCATAGCATCAATGGTCGTCTCCTTACAAGTCAAACAAATCTTTCCCTCTCAGCTCAACTTGTCATACTTAAGAGACAGCTTCTGGAGGTCCTTCTCCAAAGTGGGCTTGGTCGTCTCTTGAATAGCCTTCACCTTACCTACTACTTTGATAAGGAAAGCATGTTCATGCTCCAGAAGGACGGACGCCCCTTTTCTACAGTTTTTGCAACTGGGTTATGCACTGATCAGCCTTTGCCAGCTTGTGCTCCAGAAGGACGGACGCCCCTTCTCCACCCGGGATCGTCTTCAGCAGTTCAATCTGATCGCAGGCACAATGGCGAGCTACGGCAAACGATGTTCCCCTCCTCAAAGCAGCCTCGACCTCCAGTTTTAAATGGCGATAAAAGCTCTCAACTATGTCCTTTGACAACTCGTCCAAATTCTCCAGAGAGGACGGCGTCGAAGGGATAACACCTAAGGGAGCTGAAGGTGTCTGGGAAGGAGGCACACTTGAGCTTTATGATCCTGACAGAAGGGAAACAAACTCTGAGCGACGAGATTCCAACACAGCATCAATCTCCTCTTCCGCAGCCCGAATGAGCTGAAGGCTGGGCAGGACAGAAAGTTTAAGTTCTAGGGAAGAGGCAATTCCAATCGAGCCCACAAGAGCCGGGACATCTGTGCTCAATACGGTGGAAGGCCCCTCAACTCGAGCTGGTGGGGGAGAAGGAATGCTTCTTGCCTATACCAGGTCAACCCCTGGATCCTCTGTTATTTCCTCCTCCGCGGCCACATCCACCACCGGTAGCGGAGAGGCAGGTCCTGCTGGTCCAGCACAACCAGCAATCAGCTTGACAAAAAAAAGAGGAGAAAAAAAGAGAGAAAATCACTTCACTGGTAAGAAAGCGATATAGCTTACCATAAGTAAAAGACAAAGGCTGAGGCTCAGCCGGAGTATTCTCAGCTTCTTCCACCGTTTCCACAACTCTAGTGAGGTCAGCGACAGCACCCGAACCATCAAGGCCTGTCTTTTCAGCCCCTGTTGCTCCAGGTACAGACGTAATAATATCAGCAACAGCCTGTGAGGAACCCGCGACTCCAGGGTCGAGACCCAAAGAGGAAACCGCATGGACAGCATCTGGTGATAAAATATTAGCTTCCTCCGATACCTATAAAGGAGGGTCTTCAGATAACATCCCAAGGACAATATTAGGGCTTATCGTAAAAGAGCTTACCCCCATGTTGAATTCGGTGCCACAACCCATTTCCTCGATACTAACCCCACAGAACCTAGCCGCAACTCGCTTTTGGGAACGAGGTCTATCAGTGGCGACAGATTCAGGCCTGCTTCGTGTACACGGAGGATTCGACAAAGGTGAAGGCACACGCATAGCCAAAGGACTTGCAGAGGGCTGGAGATCTTCAGAGTCATATTCTTCCTCCTCCCTGCTGTCAAAGTCAGAATCAGAAGCTTTCTTCTTTCCCTTCCTCGTCCTTTTTTGGGAGTCCCTTAGTCGCTCCTCCAATTTCGTACCAACAATAAAACTAGTACGGGGATCAAAGTCGTTGGGAGGCGCATTCAAAGATACGTGACGAAGAGCCGCCATATATGCGATATGCCCCGATGTCTTAGCGTCAGGTAAGACAAAGCTGGCCTGGGTATGAATCGCCGAAAAGTAGTGCCAAGCCCGAATACCATCCAAGACGCTCCCCTCGAAACCCAAGCAAGGGTTAGGGCTATCCAAATATAATTGGCTATACCCAAATTATCGAGATCATCGGCTAGGTAGGTATGGCTCTAGGTATACAACATTGCGGTTGCGGTACACCAGAAGGGAAGGACGGATACTCTGCAACCAGCGAAATAATTTTTCAGACAAAGGTCGCATCAGAGAGGGGCAGTGCATCAACAACCACCCCATTAAATAATGAGACGGTAGTTCAATTCTGTTGATGGGTTTCGTAAGATCACGAGCGATGACTTTCGACATAAAGGAACGAAGACCCCTGTGGATGCTGCAAACCATAGCAGGAAGTAGAGCCAACTTGCCCCCAAAAACTAGCATTACCGCAGGAAGAATTAGATTGCGGCTAATCCTCTCAATCGTACCAGAGCCCGCCGAAACGACGCAAACCCTCAACCATATCATCAGGTATCCGGCTAAGATGGCCTTAGCAGACAGAGGTTGAGTATCATGATAAAAATAGCTAAAAGTGTCACTCAGGCTCCCAAATATATCACCAGCAGCACGGGCCCTCTTAGTACTTTGCACCTGAGAATCCACCTGCTCCAGAGATTGGGGACTCCTAACAGCAACTCGACCGGACGCGCTAAGGCTAAAAAGATAGCCAATCCAAGCCTTGGTATGAGAAAGGTTCCCTTCTGAACTATCGTCCTTTTTCTTGGATATTGGTTGACAGGTGCTATGGTGGCATAGCACTTCCTGATATACAACTAGAAATCTGGGATACCGCCACTCTAGTTCCTCGAATTCTTTGTTTGTCGGGGTATACTCCTCATAAGCTTCATCGCCCCAGGGTAATTTGGACACACCATGCATCTCGTGAAGAGTAAGCCCCGTCTCTCCACCTGGAGTAAAGAAGGTCCCCGTTTGGCAGTTGTACATCTCAAGCAATGCCATAAATAATTTTGGGTTCATGAAAAAGCTATAGCAGGAGCCCCTAATGGCGTAATAGAGGCCAATCCATCGTAGGATGTCCTCATACTCCGCCAGGATCCAAGAAGTCAGGTTAACCCATGGAGGGGAACGATGCTGCCAGTTCAGCAATGATAATCTCCCCACGGGATATGACCCTTTGCGAGCAATCTAATTCAGAAAGGTGTCAGTCCCAGAGAAAAACATATTGGGCTTCAGTTCGTTGATGAGACTGCCAGGAGCCAGCCCAATGACGGAGTAGCTCATTGATTCCTTTACTGCGAGCACTGACCTTATGGGGTTGTTAAAACAAATATGGCCCACAAAGATCCCTCGCTGATCCAGACTTAGAGAACTCAAAATCTTCCTCTCAAAAGGTACCATATTGAAATCGGATAAGGGAAAGTGGCACTCCATTAAGGGTATGTAAATTGCTTCCCCGTAAAAATAGAAGTCCCAACTCTCAAAAGTCTCTATGATGCTCGAATCTGAAATAGTCAGGGCATCCCCGAATAAAAACATAGGCTTCGGATGAATGTGATTCAGTTGTCTGGAGTTCATCATGCTAAGTAAGAAAAAGAAGGACTAGTTTCTGATCTCCCTCAGTTGGTCTTCAGGCTAATTTCGGGTAATATGATTCGACACATGTTCGACTATCTGGTCAAAACTCACACCCAATGCAGATTGGGCATATCCCATCAGGAGCTCCCCCGATGGAGCTAAGGGCAGAGTCACTGCAAAGGACAAAGAAGAAGTGAGGTTAGAAGAGGGTCATCCTTCAGCTACACAGAACCAATGCGGCCTAGTTATGAGGGATGCGTGGACAACCTAGAAGATGAGACGTATGCAGCTCGGTCATACAGAGCTCATGTGGCTCAGTCATGAAGTGCTCGTATGGTTCAGTCATGAAGTGTTCATACGGCTCAGTCATAAGGAACTTAGAGGGTTCATGCAGCTCGGTCATGAAATGCTCATACGGCTCAGACATGAAGCTTTCCTGCGGCTCAGTCATGAGTCACTTAGGGGTTCATGTAGCTCAGTCATGAAGTACTCATATAGCTCAGTCATGAAGTGTTTATGCGGCTCAGTCATGAGGCACTTAGGGGGGTCATGCGGCTCGGTCATGAAATGCTCATGCGGCTCAGTCATGAAATACTCCTACGGCTCAAAATATGAAACACCCATGCGGCTCAATCAGGAGACACTTATGCGGCACAGTTATGCAGTATTCATACGGATCAGTCCTGGGTCACTTATGCGATTCAGATTCAAGTATGAAGCGCTTATGCGACTCAGCTCATACGGCCCTATCATACAGAACACATGTGGTCCAACTGAGATAGGGCACACATCGATCAAGTTTAAAAGCACAGATATAATACAGGCCCATGCATAAAATATACGATATGGCTATCGTCTTTCCACTGTCCTTACCTTTGATAGGGGGTGCACGTCAGAATGAATGGAAGGAGAGCCCGCCACTCTCGACGGAGAAACAAGTCCCTTCCCTTTAGCCGTAGTTGACTTAGAAGCTTTTGGAGCTGTTGAAGACAGAAAGACGAAGATGAAAGAGAAGAAGGTAAAAGAGAAAATTTTCTTTTCAAAATAACCCCTATTTATAGGGTTTCTAAAAAGAGTGTCGCTTCGATTCTCGAGATCATTAAAGATAATGATGACGTTTGGGGATTTGTCCCTTATAACCGTTGACTTTATCACGAAAAGAGAACCCAAATCCTAAATTGAATTAAGAAAATTAAATACAGCAGTGACAGCTGGCAGGCTGATGGAGTCTATCTACAGCTCGAGGTTTCCGTGCTGCTCGAGGTGTCCCTGCGGCTCAAATTTTTTTCTGCGGCTCAAAAATTCCCTGCGACTTGGAGACTCCCTGCGGCTCGACATAGCCATGATTCTTATTCAAAGTATTCTAAATTTGTAATTTTAAAAACTTTGAAGGGGGTCTTATAGAAGCATAAAAAATATGGGGTTCATGTGGATCACAGTTTGCCGCATATGTACCTTGGGCCGAACAGGTCCGTATAAAGAAAAGCAGTATGATGGATTCAGTGCCTTATGCGGCCCGTCGACAACCAGCTGCAGAAAAAAGATACGCGGCTAAGAGAATCAGTTCGTCTAATAAAGCTGACAAATTCTGTCAAAACTGACATAAATGACAGCTCTGACACTTTGACAAAAAGATAAGACGTGAGACGTCGCCCAAAAGCAGGGTTCGTACGCCTTTATGCAGCCTGAAGGAGTGTCACCTAAGCCGCATGAACCTTATGCGGCTCAAACATATGCGGCCCCAAAGTCTTCGAACTTCATGCGGTCAAGAGTAACTGTGATCCAAGCTGCATGAGCTTTATGCGGCCAAAATAGAGAATATATGTGGCTTAAATCCTTAAGCTATGTCTGGGCTAAGAAAGTTTACAACTTAAGCCGCATGAGTCTCATGCGGCCCCACATGGTCAAAAACTGAGAGATCTATGTGGTTCAAAATGATTCTTGCGACAGGACACGTAACAAGCTGACCACGTCTTAACTACCCAGATTTGCTGCAACAAAATTTCAACAAATCTACAGATGGCAGCTAAAGAGCGGGTCTTCGCGTGCCAATTAGCTACGTGGCCACAGGCCATCTATGCGGCTCAACATACATTCTATTATAAATAGCAGGGTGCCATACCCCTGTAAAAGGTTGACAACCTTAAAAAAGTAATTTCTTCAAGAGCTAAAGACTGCGTCAGATAGTCCAAGGAGTAAGGAAGAGTTGATAGCACTTTCTCGAGCCTCTACCGTCACCCCCCAGAATCAAAACTAAATAATTGTACTTAGATTGTTTCCTAGGATTTCTTTCTAGGCTTTTCTTTGTACAAGCGAGTTTGTAATCAATTTCAGTGTTCCTGTAATACCTGTCTTTGATTTTTATGGCAAACACTAGAAAAGCTTTCAAGTGCTTGATGTGGGCAAAAGGAATATTTCTCTTTACAATTTCTAGAAGTCCATTCGCCAAAAGGGAGTAAAATCTTTGCACACAAACTTTGGCCAGACCCTCTATATGGGCACGTGTCAGTGGCATCATGGGTATAATAGTTGTTTGAGCCTTTGCCTCAGATGAAGGATGAAGGGCTTCCCAGATAGTTGTCGTAAAAAAGAAATATTATCTTACTTCAAATAAACGAAATAGAATTCAGATTTCGTCAAAGAATTTAATACCTATATCCTGTCTACCAACGGTAGATAAACTTGTTTCAGCAGACTTCTTGGTTGCCTTTGGTATTGATTTTTGAACAAGCCTCACAGGCTCTTGTTTAGTTGTCCCAGCGGTGACTTGGGATGGAAATGGCAACATAACACTCTCAAGCTTGTTCTGAACCTCTTGTTCGATAGCTGAAGCTTCAGGCCCTGAAATAAATATTGGTGCAGTAGGTCCACTTGGCATTTGTAGACTTGCTTCAATCTCGTTAGGATGCCCAAATCTATATTTCAAAAGCAGAGCCTCCTTCCTCAACCACACCTTTAGATTCAGATGCCACATGAGGTTGGTCATCTTCATCATCATCCCAGTCCTCCACTAATTTGTCTCCTAGGATAGGATTAGAGGGCCTTGCGTCAGTCTTGTGCAATGTCTCTGCTACTTTCAAAGTTACTCCAGCAGGTGAACCCATAAACACTTTCAGTAGTTTGTTGGGAAGGAGTCCTACGAGAAGACCTCATCGGAGATATCATTTCTGGTTCTCTAAAAGGAGGATTAATGGGCGGTATGAAAGCTATTGCCAATTCATCTACTGCCCTGGCATCCAATTCTGGGTCTAATTCAGGAGAAGAATGACGACTTTCAACCGTATTTTGTTTCTTGTGAGTAATATTCTTCCGACTTGCTGGTTTGGTTTTTGCTGGAGATGGTTTTGCAACAACTTTTTCCTTCTTTGATGAAGAAGTGGCTATAGGGACGAATCTCTCTCCTTTTACCCTTACTTTTTTGTTTCGGTCTTTCAACAGAAGAGCTCTCCATCTCGAGCTCAACGATTGGTGCCTTTCCTATGATATCTCTTCCTCGAAAAGCTATTTCTTGAGCTTGCTTGATATCATGGGCCGATGGTTTCAGTCTGGTACCCTGTATGAAACTCGACTCTCGATTATAATTTGTGGTTGGAGAATTTATGGTGCAATAGAATTTGCCAGCAACATACATGATGTGTGCATCGTCATATTTCTATGGCATAGTAAAAGGGGTATTGTACCACCTGCATTATAGTTTTGCCATGCTTGAATGTTGTCAAGCAAACTCCCTATATATTGGAAAAAGGGGCTGGCATTTTCTTAGAACCATTAATTATAGCAAAATTTGGCCAGCAAAGCGGCTAGGTTGATATGGTTCCAAATAAATGTCATTCTGCCTCCGTATCATCAAATGTGGAGGACGAATGGACTGAAGCCAGTAAAATGCTCCTTCTGATAAAGTTGAGACATTATATATTCCGATGTCTGTCAGTAAATTGTCATCTTTGCTACCCAAATTTTTTGGAAATACCTTAAAAAAGTCATATGCATGTAAATAGCCAAGTACTATTCTATAAGACAATCCTATTGAAATTCCAACTCTTGTCTTTGTAGCGCCTAAGAATACCGTCTCTGGGCGAAGTGTCTCATTCCAGCACTGGATGCATCAATTTGGGACAATGAAGAATCAACCAACACATTAAATAGTAGAATGGTAGTTCCATTCTGGTAAAATATTTTTCTCTTGGACTGTATATTGCATTGTAAACAAATTGTGCAGCCCTTTATGAATATTGTTTACCATGGCTAGAAGTAAGGCCAGTTTATAACCGAATACCAGCTTTACGACAGAAAGAATAAAGTTTCGACTTAATCGCCCCTGTACCCCCAGAGACCATACAGTTTCTTAGACATGCCATCAAATATCTCGCTACAACCGATTTATCAGATAAGGGATAAAGTAGCTGAATGATAGGCTGAAGAATTACTATCATCTTCTCTTAAATTATCCTTCTCAAGCCCCTTCATCAAGTCTTTGATTTCAGCCTCTGTCATTGTTAGACAAATAGTAAAATCCTTTTGTTTAGATTATTTAGTAGTGGCTCTAAAGAGATGGTTTATCCAGTGCTCGGTATGGGGGATTGGACCTTTGATCATTCCTGACCTATATCTTCTGTAGCAAATATGATGATGCAACAATAGTTCTTTGTATACATCCATCATAACTAGATTAGTCTTCTCTATGGCGGCCAATTCTGCGTTTGTTGGGGTGTAATCTTCATATAGTTTGTTACCCCATAGGAGTTTGGAGATTGCCTGCATCCCCTGAAGGGCTAAACCCATTTTACCAACAGGTATAATAAATGTACCAGTGTCACAGTTGTACATTTTTGCAAGTGCAACAAACATGTGTGTATTCATCTGCAGTCTGTGGCAAGTGGCCCTGATAGCATATTACAAGCCACACTCTTTCAGAATCTTTTCATAGTTGGTCAAAAACCATTTTGAAACGTCGCTCCATAAACTGTCTCTATGAATCCAATTCAGCAATTTCAAAGCACCAATAGGATAAGACATTTTTTGGTAATTAATTTATTGGTAAGGGTTGGAATAGCGTATCCCAGAACATCAGGCCCGACATCACTCTTGATGACTCTAGGCAGCAAACCTAGCTGAGTGAAAGAAACAGATCCCTTCTGACATTCAAAAGTACTTTGCTTGGCATTATTGTATCGATGAACGATTTATCCGGCAGGGACACCAGCTTGTGTAAGAGCAATTAAATATTCCATCCTTCTCGGAGAGGTAACCGGAGCATAAGTTGTCAAGGGTAAATGACGCTTTGCAGATGGTACAAACATCATCCAATTATTTGATACAACTGTCCAAGCATGTTTGTCCTTCTTGGTCTTGGTGTTGTCACCTCCCATTAAAGTCAAAGCATCCCCAAATAGAAAAATTGGTCTTAAAGACTTCTCATTATTCAGAACAAAATTTCCGTTGTTCAACATTTGTTGTAACAAGCTTTGGATTTAACCAGCAATCATTTCTTGTCTTAAAGGAGGTTGATCTTTGTTGATTTGAGCCGTCCTATAAGATAACAAATCAGATTGGTTTGTGCCTAACTTTCCCTCAGGTGCATCCAAGTAAGATTCTCCAAGCAAGTTGACTCGAAAATGAATTGCAAAAGGAAGAAAAGAAGATAAGTCATATGACTTGGACAAAATTTTGCATTGTTTTCATGAATGGCATAATAGGCGCATAGAAGTTTATGCGTGTATTCTTTACTGTCATCAAGACTTGTGGAATTGTTTGTGATGCATAACACAAGGAGCGCATAAGTGCAGATTCGTTACACTTATGCGGCAACTTACAAAGCGCATAGACCAAAACGTATATTTTTTGTTGAAGCTTCACAGCAACAACTATGCGCCTAATGAGAGAGTTAGTCTGCACATTTTAGGAGTTGAGTTTCCTCACTCATGCTTAAGACTTATACATGCATAGCCTTTTGAATTCTTGTTTGCGAACATCAATCGTAATAGTTTTATTCGAAAATAGTGTTTTACCATCGTTGAACTCTGACGGAAACAATATCGGTTGAGTCATCGAATGACTTCCTCTTATTTTTGCTCGTCGATGGTGCCTTGTTCGAAGTTTTGCATGCCATTACACTGGAGTCTTCAGTTGAACAGAGGAAGAAGAAGGAGTTATTGGAAAGATAAAAAATTTAAGAAGAAAGTAAATTTTTTCATCATCATTTTCAGCCATATTTATAGACTACATCAAGTAGCCGCATAAGAATATATGACTCTTGGAATCCCGAGTCATTCGAATGAATAAAACCAATGTCCTCGATTCCTATAACAAAAGAAATATTGATGGCACAAAAGTCAAAGAGGATTTCAAAAACATTGATAGTTGTCTCAGTCAGAATAACAATCTTATGTGTCTTAGCCGGGGGCATCTTATGTCTTTCAGTTAGAAATGGCAATCTTATGTGTTTTAGTAAGAGTTACAGTTTATGTGTTCCATATATCAGATGGACAGTAAAATTCATGCTTCTGCTTGATGACAAGATTTTACACATCTCAATATATTTCTAAGTCTTATATGTCAGAGTTCATTTATGACTACGCGCCAGTTTTCTAGTTTCAACAGTTATGCGATATTTTGTAGACAATGATTCTTCAAAGACAAACCAGAACTCATGTAAGCAAGAAATTGCAAGCAAACGAAAAAACATTTGAAGTCAAAGACAATTTTTTTTAGAAATCATGATTACATATAATGAAGATCTTTCATATTCTGGATTTTCATCTTTAAGTCATGGTAATGGCTGATAGAGATCTGTTACATTCCGGATCTTTTCCATTAGTTTGTCTTTTAGTGCAAACCATAGTACATGAAAAATGTTGCACTGAAAGTGACAACGGCAGAGAGGGAGACTGTGACATATAAGTCCAGTGCCAATATTTCCATAACCTTATAAGGTTGGTGGTTGGAATGCAATACTGTTTGCCCCCCTAGAAGGTGCTCAACCCCAGACTTCTATTTTACGTCTGCAAATATGGGTCACCCTCTGTATTATCATGTAGTATGCCTAAGTGGGAGGATACAAAATTGGGCTGGCACACAGTCCAAGCTTCCTGCTAATTACCAATACTATACATTATCGACAGTTTTTTGATTGGGACTGTAACCCAATCTCATCACGGATGCTACAGTAGTGAAACTAGCCAGTTGCAATCCTCGTCAGATAGGTGTAGACAACTTTCTTGGTCTGAGGACATCGAAAGTCCTCTATGTAATGTACTGAATCATATTGAACAAGACATGTTATGATGTCCTCCATCTGAGCTCCAGTCATCCAAGGAGTATCCTAAAAAGTATAACATGTTCAAAGGAGTTGGGTGCATGAAATCGGTTGTTCTTTTGAAGAAACAAGCAGATCTACTGCATAGCAACAAAAGGCGCATAGACAAATATAAAATCCTCATGTGCCTAAGAGCTGTATAACAGTCATGTTTTCTAGCAAGACAACGTTGGCAACTCCGTCTATATGTACAGTGGAGTTTTCTACTAACATTGTATCTTTTTTTACGTATAACTACGCACTCTAGTGATGTGTTATGGTCAGACATGATCAGAGTGAAAGTCTCCGCTATAAACATCGTGTGAAAAAAGTAATTAGTAAAAATCAAAGAGAAGAGATAAAGAACACTTCAAGAAAGGTTACCTTCTGAAAATCGATCTTTTTTCTGACTTCTAGCATAACCAAAAAGTAGGTTTCTTAGAAAAGTGATGTTAAATACCCTTACAAAGTTGCATAAGTTTGCTGGAGTGCTAACTCGCAATTGCATGATGAAAAGTGGTGATCACAAGTTCTGTCAAGACATGTCTTATTTATAGGGGTGGAAATTTACTATGTGAAAATGTGTCATGCGACTTGGTACTTAATGAAAAGATCAATCCAGAATTAAGTGTCGCGTGATTCTTTGTTCCTGAAATTGCGGAAGACAGTTGACTTAGCCTCGATCAAGTGGCTGACAGAAATGATCGTCGCGAATTTCAAAGATAGTTCAGATTTTAAGGGGTATAGTCAACGCAGTGATAGCATGGCAAGTGATCTAATGCGTCTAAAGCTTTATGTGAAAAAAATTCCCTCTTATGCTTCTTGTTCAAAGTATTTCAAAACTTGTTCAAGTTGTAAAAACTTTGAACGGGTCTTATAGAGGCATGAAAATACAAGAAGGGGCGCATAGAGGTTATGCGCCTAAATATAAAAAATTTAAAGTTGAATTAGTCCCTAAAGCACTATGAGCTCTTGACTGTTGACTAAAAGAGACGAATAGTCGAAGACGAGTCCGAGAGATGCATGGTCCATTTGATGCATGATGTTTTCTTGTCTCTTATATGAAAAGACGAACCTCGGGCAGTGTGCAGTGGTCAGATTACAAGGAAGATTTTAGTGATTATGTCGCAATCATCATTACACTTCAACAGTTGTAAAAAGACCAGTCTTATGCGACTACTTCAGGAATAGTTATTTGTAGTATGCAGTTGAAAAGCTTTGCATTCAAATGATTATATGACACATAGTTATTATATGAAGAGATGTTGTTCATAGTAAGCAGAAAAACACTATGCGCCTAAAGTTATTTGATGCATAGCTAATCCACGGTAAACAGATCGTGTGCTGACATGCCAGTGTTTCGTATAGCACATCTCAAAATACGTGGTGTGCTACACGTGATTCTCGAATACGTTCACTCTCCACTAACCCCTAAGTCTCATGCGCCTATCCAATTTCATGCATCTCTGAGGCAGAAGATAGTATATTTTCTTAACATACACGCATAGATGTTCCAGTGAAGAAAAGCTACAAATTGAGGACAATGTCTTCCTCGCACATGCACACACAGAGAGGCGACGTATGCTACACCTTTTCTAAGAACTTCCAAACAGAGAAAGAAAGAGAGCTTTTAGTGATACAGTTCCTTTTGTTGTCAAACTTTCAACAACAGACAAGCTTCATCAACCTTCGCATTAAACCGTCAACGTAGTAAAGAAGTTAAAGTAAACTTAATCTCTATCGCCCCAATCGCAAGATTTTTATTGTACTCAAAATTCTTGTTAAAGATTCTTGTTGTACTATTTTCTTTACAATATTACAAAGGATTCAGTATTTCTAAACTTTTTTGTGTTGAAATAGTGGGTGGATACCGGTGCATCCTGCCATGTTTGCTCTAAGAAGGAGTTGTTCATCACATATAAGCCTATATCTGAGATGGTTATGGTGGCGAACCAAACACAAGATGAACGGTGGTACTGAATCTGACTTCTAGAAACTTGTTGGCACTTTATGATGTGAAGTACGTACCAGTGATAGCCAAGAACCTGATCTCACAAAATGCTATCGACAATGCAGGCTTGAGGATGGACATCAACGCTAGTATGATGGTTGTCTTATAAATTAACATATTTTGGAAAAGCTTTTTGTACCGAAGGCATGTTTAAACTTTAACTTGTAACTCAAACTGATTCAATTAATGCAGTCTATTCTTCTGGTTGTTCTCTTGAGTTGTGGCATAATAGACTAGGACATGTTTATTGTAAATGAATTAATAAGATGTCTAGTCTAGGACTTATCTCCAAATGTGGGAGTAAAGAGGTAGAGAAGTGTGAAGTTTGTGTGCAGACGAGATCACTAGAAAACCGTTCAAATGTGTAAACTGAAGCATAGATCTTCTGGAGTTAGTGCACTCAGATATCTGTAATTTTAAACAATTCTCCACAAAGGTAGGATAAAGTACTTTATTACTTTCATCGACAATTTTTTAAAGTATGCGTTCGTCTATCTGCTCAAGTCAAAAGATGAAGCATTTGAGAAGTTTAACAACTTCAAAACTAAAGCTGAGCGTCAAAACGATCAACAACTCAAGAGACTCAGAATCGATCGAGACAACTGCTCCATTTTCTTCTGAATTAATTGGTGATGCAGAAAGAAAGAACAGAACGTTGACATAGATAATGAACTCAATATTGTTGACTACGGGTCCTGTCAAATTGTTTCTAGGGAGAAGCTACGATGATGACCACTTTCATTTTGAACAGAGTGTCGTACGTAACTTTCGATGTCACTCATAAATGCTGGTTCAAAGTCAGGCCCAACTTGAATGTCACTTGGGTGTCTGGCGTATATAAAACTTTCGGACATGAAGATTTAGAAGCTGGGTACAAGGACTACGAAGATAATCTTCTTGGATTATGCTGAGAAGAGTGATGTTAGAAGATTTCTTGATATTGATTCAAATTATATCATTGAATCTCGCAACGTAATTGTTTGAAGATCAATTTCAAGGCAAAAGAATATTGTTCTTGCGAACTTTCGGAGAATAGTATGGGTGCATAGGAGGCTAAAGCTCCAAATAAAGATATTGTCCAAAAAGAAGTTGTTCTGGCAGAAGCAACGTCTGAACCAGAACTCACAGAATATGTATCTAAGTGAGTGAGGAGATAGGACGACTTCAGAGATGATTTTGTCAGCTATCATGTGAAAGCAGATCTGCTTACCTATAATGAGACAATAAAGACCAGAGATGTTGCCTTTTGGAAGGAGACTATCAATGATGAGTATGGCTAAATAACCTCCAACAACACTTGGGTGATGGTACATCTACCTGAAAGAGCGAAACCAATTGGAAGTAAATGGATCTTCACAAAAAAGATGAAAGTCGATGAACTGTTGACAAGTTCAAGGCAAGGCTGCTTGCCAAGGGATTTTTTCAGAAGCAGGGGATTAATTACATTGATACATATGCTTCAGTAGCGCAGATGACAACCATCAGGATGTTGATTGCTCTGAGTGCAATTCACAAGCTAGTTATTCATCATATGGATGTTAAAACAACATTTTTGAATGGAGAGTTGACCGAAGAGATTTAGATGCAACAACCAGAAGGCTTTGTTGTCAAAGGCCTTGAAGACAAAGTCTATAAGTTTCTAAAATCATTATATGGTCTGAAGCAAGCTCCTAAGATGTGGCATGAGAAGTTTGATAAAGTCATTATATCAAAAGACTACAAGGTTAGCGAGACGGACCAGTGTGCCTACACAAAGTTCACTGACGAAAGAGGAGTTGTCATTTGTCTATACGTGAACGACATGCTGATCTTAAGTACATATTTAGCATATGTCACTGAGACAAAGAAGTTCCTCTCATCTAAGTTCGGTATAAAGGACTTAGGAGAAACTGATGTTATCCTAAGGATAAAGATCATCCAGACAGACAATAGAGTGGCACTGTCACAATCTTATTATATTGAGAAGATGCTCACACGCTATGGATACCAGGATATACTACGTATAAATGTGACAAGAAGTTAAAGCAAAATCCAAGGGAATACGTCAGACGGTTGGAGTACTCAAGTGTTATCGGGAATTTGATGTATGCAACAACTGGCAAAAGGCTTGACATAGCTTTTGCCGTGGGGATGCTAAGTAGGTTCACGAGCAATCCAGGTATGGAGCACTGTAAAGCTGTAAAATAAGTCATGAGATATCTCAAGAGGACTTAAAAGTAGGCACTTTACTACATCATTTATTCGATAGTAATGGAAGGCTTCAGTGATGTAAGCTAGTGTTCAGAAGTAGAGAGAGAAAGGTCCACAGGAGGATACATCTTCTCTATGGGTGGAGCTATTATATCGTGGAAGTCGAAGAAGCATACTATGCTCTCACATTTTTCTGTGGAATCTGAATTCTATGCACTGGCAGTTGCAGCAGATGAAGCAGAATGGCTTTGGAAGCTTATGTATGATCTTTCAATGGTTGGTGCGCATATTCCTGTAGTACCGTTATACTGCGACAACCATGCGACTGCAGCGGTGGCATCAAATAATCTCTTCAATGGCAAGAATAGGACTGTGCGATTGAGGCACATGGCAGTGAATGATCTTATCAAAAGAGAAGTCATTGTCGTAGTTGATATTTGGAGCTAGAAGAATCTGGCGGATCTGTTCACCAAAGGTCTCAATCGACAGCTGGTCGAAGACATAGCAACAAAAGTGGGCTTGAAGACATGCTGATATTGTCTCTTTGTAATTCTACCATAAAGTTTAATATTATTAGTTCAAAGAGAAATCTACTAGACATCTAGCTTTTGGTTTAAAGAAAGATCATTGATTGGAAGAAGATTTGGAACATTGGGTAGTCCTTTGAGACATTGAGGGGTTACGGACCCAGAACCATTGTTCTCTATTTCTTGTTCTTTAGGTAGGATAAGTCCTATGGTAGAATGGCTTAGACGTCTTTTTGAGTTCTCGGACATTTTGAATGTCCGGCGTGCTTATAGGAAGCATGGGTAGCCCAACACTACGAATGAGCGTTATACTTTATGCTACAGTGGGGTGACGCTACAAGAGGTACCTAGAGAGGGTAAAGCCTCGGCTTCGAGCCAAGATACAGCGGCGTAGCACCGCACATAGGTAGGTGGCCTAATGCTATCGAATGAAGAGTGGTAGGCAGTACTACAGAGAGGCCGGTAGCCTCATGTTATAGTGGTGTGACACCAATAAGAGGTAAAAGATGTAAAGCCTCGGCTTCGCGAGCCATGTCACAGCGACGTAACACCGAAATGAAGCGTTATGCTGGGTAGTATGGCACTACAAAGTGGCTGTGTCCTCATGCTATAGTGGTATGACACCACGATGAGGTATAGCCTCGACTTTGGGCTATGTCATATCGGCATAGCATATCAAGAAAGTGCAAGGTTTCATGCCATGACTCTTTAAAATAAATTACCTAGAATGTATGGAAGGAGATACAAGTCATCTCTTGAGGATAAACTTGTAGACACCCAACATACGTACACCAAAATAGGTGGGCACAGAGCCTTAAATGTGCAACCAGAAGCACAACTGATGTCATTGTGTAAGTTAAAAGAATTACAGCAATGGTGCAGATTTCAAGGCTTAGTTCATTCTTTTATCATACTATTATTTAACCCATATGAGAAGATTCAAGTCGAAGTGACATCTATCCTAATGCATATTAGACAGTCTCTATGGGGAATGCTCAACCCATATATAGAGATATGTGGTGGATTGTTGGTGTTCTTGCCTTTAAAGTAGGAAAGATAGTCCCATATTGGCTACACCAAATGGTGAGTATCTTAATATAATGCTTTGTTTGTGTTGAGGTGTGCACATGGGGTGTGGTGGGGTACAAGTGGATGCCATGTGGGGTATTTTTATAGGAGAAAAAAGGATTAAATCCTCATAGAAAGCATTTATGCTTTTTGTCATTCTCATATCCATTAGGAGCAAAGCCCTAAAAGGGCTTAGCAACTCAGGCTCGAACTCGGACTCGGGCTCTAGGGAGCATAGTGGCACTTTTATGGCGCACTTTGCACTTGTGTGGGCTATACGCAGCTATGCGTATATGCGCGCATGCGTCATTGCATGGGCTATAGAAGGCTATGCACGTTTATGTGTATGCGCTATGGGCTACTACGCTGCTGGCATATGCATGGGTCACGCCCCAGAACTAGAATACCGGTAAGTAGGGACAGACCAGGTCAGCTACGTATACAAAAGTACTCCAGTACCCCAAAATAATGTATAAGCTGTATAGAAGGGGGTACTACTACAAACCAACAGTCGATCCTAGGTCAAATAATTTCTAGATATTTCAATCACAGATAAGAAGTAAAGTACATGAGTATGATCATCAAGCATATAAGACAGTAAAAGGTCCCAAACTATAATATATAGATGATAATAAAGCTACTAATACAAAATAAAGAACTAGCAAGACAGCTCTAGTGGCAGTCTAGAAAATAAACCACTACAACAAAAAGACCTATTAATGACGCTCGACAAGGAGTTTTAATGACGGCTGATACATAAGCGTTATCAAGTTGAAAAATACCTTTTTTCTATGACGGTTTGGACTAATTCTGGGCTTTTTATAACGTTTTTAAAACAAAACATCATTAATATTTTAGAGCGGTGGCAAACTTGTAATTCCTTCACTGTATAAAAGCTCAGTGGGAGAGAGAAAATTTATTTCTCATCTATTATCTAACCGAGCAGCATTTCTCCTCAAACCTCTTCTCCCCCAATTTTTCACTTTTCATTTTCCCTCCTTTTCGGTTCGACTACAATTTCTCTTCCAAACTCCAGATCTACACACACACACTCTCTCTGTGCGTCAAAAAAAAAGACGAAGAAAAATGGTGAGCAGAAAGAAATCGTCGATTTTTTTTTTCTATTCAGAAATGGAAAGTTTTGTCGATTTTTTTTTTATTCAGAAATGGAAAGTTTTTTCTAATGTTGCAAAATGAAATTTTTGGGGGCAGATCCAATTTATATTGCTCCAGAACAGGCAGGGGAAGACCCGTCTGGCCAAGTACTACATCCCCCTCGAGGAATCGGAGAAGCATAAGGTCGAATTCGAAGTAAGGATTTGAATTCTTCGTTTATTCTTGCTCGATCTATTATTTCTTTATTTTTTCCCCTCTATTTCTCGATTTTTTTTTGTTTCTAGGTTCATCGCCTGGTGGTCAACAGGGACCCTAAATTCACGAACTTCGTCGAGGTACATCATTTTTTGTTCGATTTACATTTTATTGAAATAAAAGAAAAAATATAGAATAAATATAGCTTTCACGAACTTCGTCGAGGTACAGTAAACTACTTGTACACCCAAAACTTAGGTTAATAAAGGTAGCAGTAACAACATATTCTAACATACTTGATAGAATTTTTTTTTGTGCCAACTTCTCACGACTCAGAAAGGCCCTTATCCCAAATTTTTGGGGTCTGTGGTGTGATCCTTCTATTTTTTCCATTTAGCTTCATTAAGGGCTATGTTGTCTATTAACACTATAGAAAAACCATATCCTTCTTTGATGCTATAGTCCATGTTCATTTAGCCTACCCCTACTCCTAGCAGCTCCTATAGCTACTATCTTATTGCTCCTTATTGCTGGTGCCAACTTCTCATGAGTCATGACATGAAAAACATGGATCTCACAAAATTGTACTGTGACCCATGCATAGTTGTCAGGCTTAGATCGGATCATAGAATGGAAAAGCGGTCTGAATCGGATCGGGGTTCGAATCCGAGTCGTGAATCTAAAATGTAAGATCCATGATTAAATCCTTAAAAAAGTTGATAACATTATGGAAACATGTAACAACTTATATTATGTATATTTGAGGTATACAACATCAAAGCAAGTAGATTAGCACAATATATCGCAAAACATACTCAATTCTTCAAAATGATAATCAAACTTATATTAATTTG
The DNA here is from genome assembly GCA_029216955.1 of Iris pallida. NCBI lineage: Eukaryota > Viridiplantae > Streptophyta > Magnoliopsida > Asparagales > Iridaceae > Iris > Iris pallida. Next base: position 16,350,249 of record JANAVB010022597.1, on the reverse strand, counting down.
TCTTTCTCCAAAGAGTAGCAAATAACAAGCAAGAATAAAATAGACAAAAAAACTAAATGACATCAAATAAGCTTCATTCATCTGTGTCACTTTCACTTGAAATCCTTCTTATCTCTATCAAAATTCACAAGTAACAAATAAAATGAATAAATATGTGAATGATTTCATTTTTTTATTTAGCAAATTATCCATTTCCAAAAAAAATTCAAAGAGTCATAGAAAATATGGATCTCACATCAATTCGATGAGGCCCACAAATTATGTGCTTCTATCTCTCATTAGAAATCCAACGTAACAAACGGGAATGAATTCGAGTGAGTTAAGGGTCTAATTTTTATATTCCTAGGATTTGGAAAAGAGACGTTTAGATCTAAGAAAGAGGATGAATGGTTTAATATAATAGGAAGGCCGAAGCCCACATCCGTCCCCCCCTCCCCCCCACCTAACACGCACACACACACACACACAAATATTAAAGCAAGTTTTAAAAATTTAGTAAAGCTTGACCCGATCCGGGTGATCCTGGGCTACGAGTCGGATCACTGTCCCTCTGAATTTGGCATGAACATGTAGGGTTGATGACAATAGTGATGATTTTTCTGAATTTGAAAAAGAAATATCCTTTCCATTTTTCAAGTGCTTTTGAGTGGTTAAAAAATTAGACCTGAACTAGCTTTATTTTTATACTAGTAATCAAGCACTTCTGGCATATGCATTTGACTGAAATAGCTAGGTACTTAGATTCAAGGTTTATTGTTCTTTAATTAACAAAAGTCTAAGGCATCGACATCCCCTAGCTGTCCAAATATTCCTTCATGCTACCATCAAAACCAAGATACATCTCCAAATATTCCTTCACGCTACCATCAAAACCCTGCCCCACCATACGAGTCTCGACATCCCCTAGCTGTGAAGTTATAATGCCTCGTAGAGTCCATGCCACTGGACAAACATAATAGAACCAAATCCACCATGGAGGGATACTCTGAAAGAAAACAGAGCATTATCATATTCCATGTTCTCATTTTCTATGGATGGTCTCTTGGAACTTATCTAGCGTGAACTTTGTTTATTTATCCACGATAATTAATAAATTCTATCCACGCCAGGAAAATATCCTATATTTAGTTTTCTTACTTGCCTACCAACTTTAAAGTATTAACTCATTTTCTTTGCAGAAGGATATTTTGGTTGGGAGATCTGAATTATCGAATCAACTTACCATATGAAAGGACCCATGAACTCATTTCCAAAAAGAAATGGTCTGAGTTACTGGAGAGGGACCAGGTAAGCTAGATTAACTTGTATATGTTTACTCTTTTATTCTAGTTCATGCTTTCTCTTGAGAACCTCAGCTTCATTTACTCGAGTTATTAGTCTGAATTTTCCAAATCAATTTGACTGCAAAGACTAGAAAAGTTTTGAGGTGCAATATAGAATGAGTTGTTGTATATGGATGGTGTCCAACTATCGAGTGATGCATGTGCCATCCAATGATCAGAGAAGTCCGAGAGAAGTCGAAGCATCAATTTGGGGCTGTCTACAGCCAAAGAGTATCAAACAGAATACTGACAATATATTGTCAGTATATTGATAAATGTACTATAGTTTTGAGGATCCACACTGGCAATATACCGCCATTAAATTGGTTGGGTCGGGGTTGGTTATTTCTGTGTGCGGTTCAGATTTTACGGAAAACAATGAGAAAAGGAAAAAAAAAAGAAACAAGACAAGAAATCATTTATTTACGGAAAACAATTAACGGAAAAGAAAAAAGGAAAAGACAAGACAAGAAAGCATTTGCAAGGATTTACACATAAAAAATATGGTAGTAAACATCCTAGCATAACACTATACTGAAACTCTCATTGCAAACTGAACAACCAGACTGATAAATCAATTTTTTTTCCTAACTTGCAATAATCATGGTGTTGTGAATGTATTCTTGTTAGTAGATAGAATTTGTTATCTTACTGAAATTTACACGGTAATGGTATTCCTCATTGTGTAATAGGAATTTGTCATAAAATCATGTCCAGACTTCTAATGGTAGGAGGAAGCTCTCAATGTTTGAAAGAGGGTAACTACCATGTTACAATTCATGGGGATACTAGAACCATCTAATATATTGAACCATTGGTATATGCCTTATATTTAACCCTCAAACTTTTCGATTTATAATCAACACGTCAAGAGAATAAAAGTTAGAAAATTTTCTTTAGTTTCTCTAGAAAACTATTTGTTTAATGAGGTATAATGATCTTGATACTATAGGGCTGAATCTAAGGCCAATACAGGCTGAATATAGGACTAATAAGGACAGGTTTAAGGCTGATTTAAAGTTGCTTATAGGCTGAGTTTAGGGGGCTGTTTAAGGACTGAAATGGACAGCTATAGAGCTGGTTTGGGACTAGAATAAGGGACTGGTTTGGGGCTGCTTAAGGCTGGTTTGGGGGGCTGCCCAATGGGCTGAATGCCCCCCCTCCTACCTGCTGCTAACAGCAGCAGTGCTGCCACTGTAGCTGCTGTTATAAACAGCTCCCCCCTCCCCTTCCTATCACTCATTCACTCCTCTCAAATCTCTCAAACACACTCTAATATAAACACACATACACATACCAAAACAACTCCACACTCACAATTTCCATGCCCTCTCTCAATCCTCCTTGCAAGCAATATTTCTTTGATTACACTAGTCTCACTCTCACATGCAACTTTCTGGTTTTGCAGCTCCATCTAAATACTGCGGAAGTCAGGAAGAATATTGAAGCCTGTCATAGATTGAAGAGAAGGATTGCAACTGTCTCTTGTTTTGATTATCTTACTATAATTGTACCACTGGTGAAGAGTTTCCTTCGGGTTAGTCGTTGTTTATCTTCACAACTTATTTGAAAGCTTTTAAACTCAAATTACTGCAAGTTTATCGTGGCAATCTTGAAAAAATGGCAGGAAAAATGGGAGGCCGATGCCATATCTGAAGCTTTACTGAAAGAGTGTAAGCAAACACAGGAAAAGGACAAGAGCAAGTTATCAAAAGGAGATAAAGAAACTCGGTATGAACTTCTCCATCAGTTCTAATTACAGTAATAAGTTTACGTGATCTATCGTGATAGAATTAATTGTTACAAATCTAATTTCTGTCACTCCTATTTCTTTTTTTCAACAATGGGATCAAGGCCAAATAATAGTTAGAAAAGGTAAAAGTTAAAAATATAGTACCTGAAATATATGGAACAACTGGTGATGCAATTAAGCATCCTTAGAAACATATGGATCTTGTATGAAACTAGAAAGAAGTACTTGGATTAAATTTTAATTATTAGTTCATTAGTTATCCTAAACCAAATATTTAATATCTCAGTATTCTACATTTTGATGGGATTTTAAGGAAGCACAGTTAAACACATTCAAACTTGCTATACTTAACAAGGTTTACTAGTTTCAATGCAACTTTGGTGGACTATAAATACATTACAAAAATCACCTTCAATTGGAAGAACTTAGTTGCAATATTTTTAACCTGTTTGTTTCTTTAAGCTTTTCATCTTGGATTCTCAGATCATAATTTACAGAACTTAATGTGTGATTGATCTCTAGTTTTTGGACTTGTTCATTATATATCTCATGTATCTTGCTGAAGGGGAAATTAATCTTTCTGCAGCCGACGCTAGTATTTCGAAACCTGGGCCTACTTCAAGTGATAGCTAGTTGAAGGAATATGAACTTGAAATAGATGTCAAGGAGGTGGATAGAAGGCTCATGGTAAAAAAAAGCTGAACATCAAAAAGATTTGCTGGCAGAAGAGATGCCTACTGTTGGCAAATTATGCTGCATATTCAAGAGATGGCAGAGAGAAGATCCATGGTCAGAATCTACTTAAGTAAATATTTCTAATAATTTGGTTAGCAAAAGAGAGATTTATTCCTATTTTTTGGGTACATTCTGTATTTGGATATTCAATGTAATGAAGATGTTGATATGTACTCTATTTTAATAAATGTAATAAAAATGGTGATATATAATGTTAAGTTTTTGGAATGTAATATATACTGTGCAGTATAGAGCATTATAAATATGCTAATTTGAATAGTATAAAGTGTTATAAATGTGCTGCATTGAGCCTATACATATTATCTATTCATGACGTTTTAAAATTGTTCTGAATTGTGCACTATATATTAACTATTCATAACGCTTTTATAGAAACTATTAATGACGGTTATTTTATGACGCTTTTAAAAAACATTTATAACACCCGTTTTCATAACGGTTGCTGTGAAAAAAAAAGCGTCATGGTTCGTCATTAATGACGCTTTTTAGCCGTCATTAAAAGGGTTTTTTGTCATGTCTAAGCCTGTAGGCCAAAAGTCAAGTCCAAAACACGAGCTAAACACGTGCTCGGTGGATAAACGCCTCAAAAGAATATGTACAAAAAAGAGTGGGTAAGAGAAAGAACAACCACTCATGCACCTTGGTCCTCTGGACGGTCCCCATCGAGTGGAAGGTCCAGAAGATCCTCGGGCTCCTCAACTAGATATGGCAAACAAAATTAGTGGGGTTAGACCTCCAATAGCAAGTACCACAGAGGAAGCCAAACTATGAACTAAAACCAGAAAGAAATTCATCACAACATTGAAGTAAAGCAGAAAAGGAGATAGTAATAGTAAATAGGTACCATAGTATATATGAAATAAAATTTAAAACATGTAAGAGAAAGCACTTGAACGTGGAAGATAAACTGGACATGTTGAACATGTAAAAAAATGAGCATGTAGGGCAAGTAGTGAAGCCAAGCATGTAACAAGAATAATAGCATGTACCAGAATAGTATGAATATAAGTACCGAAATAAGATAAATTGGAGCAAGACCAGACTAGGCTAGATAGGAATGGACTCCATCTATCAATCACGGACAAGTAATGAATACAGTTTGATAATTAGCTAACTAGGGTTCACAATCCTAATTACTAACATCTGCAAGTTGAGAAATCCAATCCAGTTACCTGCTCCGGAGACTACCCGAGTAATCCTGGCCAAAAAGAAAGTAATGGATACATTGTCCGGGAGGCAAGTGTATCCTATGGACAAGTGCAACACTCGACGATGTGCTAGAAGTGTGCTCACCATGACAGATAGCGCCAAATCCCATATATATATATATATATATATATATATATATATATATATATATATATATAGCAGGTGGCCGGGAAGTTCTCCCCTCACAATGATCAGGATAATCAAGCTAGTTTTTAATCTTTAACATTTTCTTTCAGGATTCCGGGTATGGCATTCCGCATAATACATTATAGATATGAGACATGCGAGACTGGACAAAACCAGCAAGAAAGTGTACTATAACAAGACACAACAAGACATGACAATATCAGGACAAGAGTGCACTACGATGAGCCACTATATATATATATATATATATATATATATATATATATATATATATATATAATATATATATAAATATTAGGTAACCGGGAAGTTCTCCGGAATATATATATATATATATATATATATATATATATATATATATATATATATATATATATTTTTATATATATATATATATATATATATATATATATATATATATATATATATATTAGGTAACCGGGAAGTTCTCCGGAAATATATATATATATATATATATATATATATATATATATATATATATATATATATATATATATATATATATATATATATTAGGTAACCGGGAAGTTCTCCCCTCCCAATGATCAGGATAATCAAGCTAGTTTTTAATCTTTAACATTTTCTTTCAGGATTTCGGGTGTGGCACTCCGCAGAATACATTATAGATATGAGACATGCGAGACTGGACATGACAAGCAAAAAGTGCACTATAACAAGCCACAACAAGACATGACAATATCAGGACATGAGTGCACAACGATGAGCCACTATATCAATCTGGACATGTACTGAAATCATGAGTGCACCATGACAGGCCACTATCAAAAAGCTATACTTAAACATGTACCGGGTCCAACCAAAGCATGACAATGCAAGACATTAAACTAGGCATAACATATACAGAAATCAGGAAATCATGTCAAAATTAAAAAATAATCAACTTTGGTACTAGATCAGTATTCCGACGGTACACACCGGTACATCGTCGGTATACCTGTTTCTATAGAAAAAAACCTCTCTGCCATAATATATCTGCCATACCGGTATACCATCGGCAGAGACCGGTATACCATCGGCAGAGACCGGTACACCGTCGGTATGCTGAAAAGTGTCACAATAACTTTTCAACCAAAAAGAGCGATCACAAACCGGTATTCCGTTGGTACACACTTGTATACAGACGGTGTAACGCCTCAGTTCCAAAATACATAGGACCAGGATACGTCAACATGACAGCTACATATCAAGTGGACTCCAACCCTACTTAAATACGTATAAGTTGTCTAGAGGTCCAATATAATTATAACTAGCAAGTTTAACTATATCTTAATCCGCAGATAATAATCTCAAGTATGAACCAAATGCATTAATGTTGATCAAACAGTAATACACTGATGCTACTTGAATATAAATACAAGAATAGACAATTTGTAATAAAGTTGGACAGACCTTAATACAATCATCTTGAACAACCGCATAACAAAAAGTAAACCTTGTAAAACTAGGCTATACAGCTAAAGATGTCATCATAAAATATAAAAGATAAAAGAATGATAAAAGTACCACTAGCGATACCTGAATCCTGGAGATAAAATCGTCCACCAAACTAGCATATTATTCAAGCAGTCTCAGCAATTAGGAGAGATCGCCAGCTCCTCAGGGAACTAGCAAGATACATAAAAATATGCTGAGTATAACAGTATAAAATATGTAAGAAAAATAAGAAATAGTCATGAAAGAATTACTAAGACACAAGGAGACTAAGACACGAGGAACCTAAGACAGTGGCATGCCATACTAGAAGTGGCTAACAATAAGTCAGGTAAAATCTATAGACTGTAGTCAAGGAAAACACTCCAATCTACAATCTCAATTGTAGTCCAAGGCAAGCGACTCTCAATCGAGAATGTGGCCAATCCTAGTATCAATCTTCTAGAGGAATACAAGTGTCAAGTCAATCCTATAGACTATAGCCAAGGTAAGTGCTCCCACTTTATAGATTTTCTCAAGTCAAGTCATATTCAAGTCAGGTCATATCACGTCAAGTCGAGTCAAAAGAATAGTGATGTAGGACTAGGCATCTCAATTATGAAACACAGATGAACCCGAAGACCAATATAACAGGTTGCAAACTATAACCGAAAATATGTACGAGCATGTAAAACTAGAAACATGATAAAGTAACACTAGAAACAGGATAAAGAACCAAGAATATAACAATTTGAGGAAAAGAACAATATAAAAGTAGAGAACATGCATATAAGATATATTGTACAAGTTGGCAAGGTATACTTGTTTGCTTCCTACGCTAAGGTCGAGGATCCGGTCCCAACTCCAAGTCCAACTAGTCTATATAATTCCTTAAGTTTATTATATAATAAAAAAATTAATATTAATGTTACCTAGGTGTATATATATGTACACATTTATTATAAATGTAGACAATTAGTTACTTGTGGTTTGTGTACTACTTACTATAGAGTAAATAAGATTTATGTGAATTAAAGGTAGTATATAGTTATAAAATTTAATTATAAGTGGAAGGGGCTATACGTAATTATGCCACTAACTTTAGTTGGATCTATTGCACATGTAAGCAATGCTTACGTGAATAGTGTGTATTGTTGTTGTGTATATGTGTTGTGCAAACAAATAGAAAAAGAGAGGGATTTATTTTGACAAAAATTAATGTAAGGCTCATTTCAAACTATCAATTATCTATTCACATGTTGTATAAGATAAAATGATGGTGGAGAGAGTTGGATTGATTGCACTATTGGTTTATCGAGACAAAACTATCAATTACCTATTTACCAATTATGATAAAATATCTAAGAGAGAGAAAAAGGAAAGCCAGGAGCCACATGCATGTTGTGTTTCTCGTTTTCTTAGATGTGCACAATACAGCTCCTTATACACGTGAAAAGTGAGTTATTCTTCTTCATCTCTAATAAATCTTATAGTTCAACTATATTCCTTTCGATAGAATCTAAGAGAACGATCGTAAACCTTACCCAAAAAAACTCGGAGGGAGATATTAGCGTCAGCCTCGAAGGGTACTCACGGGCAGATGCGAACGTGGAAAGAAGGTCGGGGCATCGTACGGTCGATCGCAGGATTGTCGGGCAGCGTCGGCGTGTCAGCAAGTCGGCGAGTGCGGCACGGGTCGCTGGGTTGCTCCAAAGGTGAAAGATGGTAATGCTTAAGTTTTTGTTTTAATATTTCTCTTTTTATAGAGAAACGAATGGAAGTTATGAATAGGAAATGATGAATTAGGGTTACAGAATGGAAGGGTCGGGGGTTACGGAATGGAAGGGTCACGGGTTCCAAAATGGAAGAGGTTGGGGGTTACGGAATGGAGAGGTTGGGGATTACGGAATGGAAGAGGTTGGGTATTACGGATTTGAAGAGGTTCGGGGTTAGCTAAATAGGAATCAGAAGAGGGGGTGGATTTTAGTTAAGTTGGGCTTTGTATTAAAGAGCAAGGAAATAAGCATTGGGCTGGACCAAGGCTAAGTTAGAAGAATTATATAAAAAAGATAGGCTAAAAAATCAATAGTAAACTATTTGGCTTTAGAATTGGGTCATGGAAAAGAAATCATTCTTTTGTGGGTGTTTAGTTGGACTTGGTTGACCATATGGTCAGTACATTTGCTGAAGAAAATATTTATTTAGGAATATGAAAGGAGGCATATATATAAATATGGAGATTTGGTCGATTTGGAAAAGTTTAATAAGAATGGGAATGGACTAGCTTAGTTTAATAAAGATTAAATAGGACATTATGATATTGGATAGTCTTGGTCAGGAGGAAATGGTCTAAACAAATACATATAGCCTTGAAGACCCATCAAAATATATAGAGCCAATAAATACATTTTATCACTTATATGGACTTCTGTCATGCCCCAGTACCGGAATACGGGGGACGGACGTAGGCAAGTTACACCGTATAAGGTACGAAGATGTCATATGATGATTACGGCTGTCAATCTTGTTGGGTATCCTAGCATGCAATCAATCTAGGGCCTAAATCTGATCTCATATCCACAGGCAGTAACAATGAAATAATCAGCAAGAGAGAGAAGCATATGAAAAGCAAGAAATACTCATATGATAAACATGAAGTCTACAGTAAAAATAATATAGACAATAACACATTCCCACATAGTCCCTGCATGGTCTGGAATTGAAGCACATCCTCCAAGTCAAGTCTGGAAGATCCACAGGGTCGGTCACTAGCAATCTGGGAACACTCCAGGATTGGTCAGGCTAACCGCAGTAAGTACCAGAAAGGAAGGCTCAAGGACGGACAAAGAAAACCAGTAGGATAAAATATATTACAGGAAAAACATATATGAACAGTAAATGAGGGTAAGAATCGTGCGGTACCAATGCACGATAACAATCCGCAACAATGTAGCTAAATAACCAACAATCATCAAAGTCATCCTAACATCCACTAGTATCTGCATTGCCAACTGGAACTCGATATCAGCCAACTTTGCAAGTAGCAAGCCCAACAATTTAGGTGAATAAGCGGCCACTCAAATGTCTACGGCTTTCTATGTGGAGGTTGGACTACCCCAACAACACAAAATATAGGAATCCTCAGATCGTGCTGATCTAGTAGGCTAGCAGGGCCAAATATAACAAGATAAGATAAGCACCGATCCATCGTAAGGCCACCGTACGAAACAAAACAAGCATACTTAGTACATAAAGTATCTGGATACTACCATCCTCTAATGCGGACGGTAACAATATATGCACCGTCCAGCTGAAATAAGTAACTAGTATTACGCGACCTCGAGATTCCATTCCCTTCCAATGCTTCTACCAGTTTAAGTTACCTAGATTATCCCTACAATTATCCAGAATCACATGCCGTGGTCACATGATCATCCTCTTAGATGTCGTACCTCAGTACGGGAATGCTAAGTAAGAATTAACCTCGACACCTAGAGTCCCAGTTGGTGATTCATCCTTAATATAATGCAACAAGCAACCAATCAATCCTGACCACGCTAAGACTATAGGCCAACTACCAGGGTACCCATACAGGTAATCATATAATATAACTAGAATATCAAGATTTCACCGCAGTGCAATATAATCAGGGAAATAGCACCTCAGTGTACCAGTAGACAGGAAGCACCTCAGTATAATAATAGGGCCATTACCTCAATGGGTATACTGGAAATCATACACGTAGTCATGTCAAGAACAAGAAAAAATCTGTCAGTCACATGAAGTCATCTGCCTACATCGTGGCATAGATATCAAGTCAGGTACACTGTCAAAATCTCTACTATAATAGCATCTCAAGTACACATTGAAGCCTACAGCTCCAATCATCAAGTCGGTCTATCTATCGGATCTATATATCAGGAGTCTCCCATCTACAATGGGATAAATATCATGTTAGAAAAGACGATCACCATATACTAAGCTAATCACTATACTCAATGCTAGGACCTCTGCCTCAAAAGAATTCACCGAATCAACAATCACAGGTTATCAGTAAGCAAGTCTTCCAACTATCGAGATATATCAGTCGTACCAGGTTTTGGGCGCTTAGGAATTCGAGTAAAAATCCTGTAATGATACCCTCTATATTCTTCTCGTTCTGCGAAACACTCGCACAACCATCAAAATCTAGGAATCCACATGGTCATATCTGATCAGATTAGAACATCATCTAACAAAAAAATGACAACACTATCCAATATCCACGTGAGTATACCAAATCAATATCCCGAGATCATACTCCCTATAATACTCAATCCTCAGACATATCAAGGTCACAATCCTGAAACATAGGACAACTGTCAGCCCTATCTAGCTAGACTAGAATAACTCCTAGAAAGAATGGTCATGGGACGAAAGATTGTTAATTAATACTGTCAAAAAATAGCAAGGATTGCATGAACCACTATGGAGCAAATCCACAACCCTTAAACCAAACAAGGACCAGGGTTACAGACCGTCTCCAGAGTAGAACCGTGCTCCTTACCCTATCCGACAGACAAGACATGTTAAGTAGCTAGGCGACTAATCTAATCATGAATCTACCTAGCAGGTACTGGGCTATACTATGATAAATGTTCATGAGTCTGGTTCATCAAACCAAAGGAACGGTTCTATCTAAATCATTGAACCAAATCCCTGACAGGGAATTCTAAAAAAATTGGCAGAGTTTTCTCTGTATTCTTGAACGGGAACACCCTGCGAATTGGGGCTAAATCTACTTGGCGCAACCCGCTGCAGAATTGCAAACTGAGAACACTAAGTCTCAGCCTCCAACAGCGCTACAACGTGTACTAGGAACCAAACCATACCCGAGAACACTAAGTCTCGGCCTCTAGCAGTACTACGATGAGCGCTGGACGCCAAGCCAACACATGCAGCAAGAATCGCCATGCAGGGCACATCACAGACCCACAGTCATGTCCAATCCACAAGCATAGTCACTGAAACAGTTAGCCAAGGTCGTTATCCGACCACGAGTCGGACACGGGGCATATGGGGACAACCATACAAGTGAGTCATGCTCATATCCTCGGAGGTGTGGATGATCCGTCCGAGTTGTCTAATACGGTCAGAACCCGGTATCGAATTAAACTATCATAAGTTCTAATCATGGAAGTTCTATGACTATGCTAAACTACTCACAGTTATACATTTACAATTATAATTAATTAAATACAGTAACATCCAGTGGGAGGACAAGAGCCGTCGATGAGCAAGGAATACTTGCCTAGAGGGCTCAGCTAGGTAAGCAAGTCTTCGGCGACCGGGATCCAAGGTAGCATGTCTATCGAGGCCCTCGGAACACACAATAAATAATCATTAGCATTAAATAATAAATTAATATAATAATCACAAGAGGTGGTAGGAGAATATACCGCGTAGGTCCCACAAGCAGTACAGG
>JANAVB010022597.1:16275646-16333146 GCA_029216955.1 Iris pallida | reverse complement strand
AAAGAAATAAAGATTTTTTGTTATATTTGTTTGTGTTTTTCCTTAGAGACTTGAAAGATATTCCCACATTGCATAGGCCAAATGGATGTATCTCTATATAAATCTTTGCTTGCGTTGAGAGAATCACATGAGGTGTGGAGAGGGACATGGGTGCCATGTGGGGGTGTTTTTCTAGAGGAAAGAAGGCTAACTCTACCAAAAAGTAATCATGATTTTTGTCATGCTCTTGGGATAATTTTCTTTGGAGCTAGGACTCGGACTCGGGCTCGGGCTCAAGGGCGCAAAGTGGCACTTTGTTGGTGCACTTTGCACTTTGCACGTCAGCATTGGCGCCATGTGTGCTTATGATATGCCCGTCTTATGTGTGAGTCGCATGCGCAGGAGCATGCGCAGGGGCCGCACGGGCTAAGTGAGCTATATGGGTACTGCGCTGCTGTGTTGCGTTACTATATTGATGTGTTGTGCGATATACAATTGCGCGCAGGTGCAGACGCACGGGCTGACGTGCTGAGTAGGCGTTGGGGCGGCTGATTGGAAGATTTGAATGGTTAAGGAAAGATTGAGTCACTTATTCAGATCCATATTTTGTGGGATTTGAATTTAATTCATTCATATCTTTTAATTATTCGTTCCTATCTTTTCGTAATCAGTTATGGCCAGGATTAGGGTTAGGGTTTCGGCCCTTCTCTATAAATACCCTCTTCGTACCTTCATTAGGGCAAGGCTGAAATAAAGTTACGAAGAGAGCTGAGCGGGCGCTGCCATTGGAGTCCATCGGAGTTCTTCGAGTTCGGAAAAGTAGGTGACAGCGAGCGTTCCATAAGTTCTTTTGAACTTGCTGGTTCCTGGGAGCAGATTGCAATAGGACGAATCTTGCTTTGAGCAATGGTGATATTCATCACCCCATCAAAGTTGCCTTCATCAACTCCGGTTCTAACAAAGAATCTGTGACTTCAACTCGCGTTCTCATAAGAGACCGAGTCATCAACCTCGTATCTCACAAAGAGAACGAGTATTCATCTCCGTATCTCAGTAAGAGATCAAGATTTCCATCTAACGATCTGTTTTGGAAATAAAAATATTATAGCTAGCTAAGTTTGAAACAAATAAATTGGGAGTCATTAATTAAATTGGTGCACATGCTCTTTGAAAAGGCTAGCAATTCCAAAATCATAGTCGATGAAAATTTTGACCATGAGTGAAGTCTTCTAAACTTAATTGTAGAATTTGATAAACTATAATATTATCCATACTGCCATGGCCGATTAGTAGGGCACATGTCTCTATTTGGAAGTCTTCTCTACATTATTTTTCTTATTTACATCGAAAAAACATTTTTTTGGGTTCATTTGTCTTTTTTATTTTGTTTTTAGTTTGCGATTAGAAAAAAAGCTTCAGGAGTTTGCGTATGATATAAAAGTTGGCTTATTATAATATGTGAAATATTGATAAAACAAGATATCATAATAGTTAAATAGCAAATAGACCTAAAGTTTGTAACAAACAAATACCTACTAACATTACTCAATTGGTTTCCTAAATGATAAAAGAACAAGCAACATTTGAAGTCTAGCATATTATCTACAAAGTGAGAAAGGCATCAGGGAACTTCTAGATTTGATTCATAAATTCATATTTATTGAGATTTTATAAAATTGAGAGTAAATAAAAAAATAGAAACAAACTGTTGTGATTTGGATAGATATAAATATGGATGCCTTTTATCCATACCCACAACAACCTCTACCACATTCCCTCTTTATATGTTATCAATGAGAAAACTTACGTACATTCTTTCTGGCTACCAATAATCTTCTCTTTCTCTTCTATTTTTATGACACGTTATCAGCACAATCCTCTAACAAAGAAGAAGGCTAGAAGGAAGATCACCATTGCTCGAGGATCTCCAGATGCGGATAAGGTTAGATGCGAATATGTGAAAAAAGGTCAGATGTAAATATATGAATTTTGTTGTTGACTTTCTCTCCGTTGATCCCTTAAAGGTTAGATCTAGTCCTATTTTTCTCGGTATGTTTGTTTACTATGTTCGCTACAATTTTTCCATGATCTATTATAAAAAATTATATAAAAGATAAGAAATATGTATTTGTTATAAATCAGGTAAGCAATCGTCATATAGATCAGTTTATTTGTAATTGTTTACATCCTAATCCTGAAAGTATTATGAATGACATTAATTTCACCTCCATTATTGTGTGTAAGCATGTATTTGATAAATGTACAAATTTGATGTTATATCCTCACATAACCAATTCATGTTAGTATCTAGTTTTGCAGATATAACGATTTGTATATCTATATTGCATTTGTATCATATGTAATGTGAATACTGATACATAATTACATATATGGTAATACTATGTCCAAACTATTCCCTTTGATTGTCTGCTGGTATCTTTTGAGCATGTGAGACAATATTGTTTGGTGAAAGTTCTGAGACCTTCACTCTAACTTATAATTACTTACAAAACAAAATACACTAAATAGATGCTCACAACATGGTCTGAATCCTCTAAATGAACATAGAATATTTTAATATCTTTAATTAAAAATAGATACCATGTCAGTTTCCCCTTTGTTATAAATAATTTTATAGGCACATTCCACTAGTCAAAATATGGTAGAAACAAATATAACCATATCGCTAAACAGATATAACCATATTGTATCTACACTGTACATACTCTTGTTAATGGGTTTCAAAATTTATCATTTTCCTTGCTGGAATAAATTTTATCTGAAAATATAGTCATGTTTGTTTCGTTGTATTGGGGACGCTCTCAGCAGCTTAAATGTCATGCCTTCAACAACTTTCCATGAATAAAATATTTTGTTTCAATGACAAGTTCTCATATCATGATGTGTAGTTTTGGCACCAACAAAGCAGATTTCTAGTTGCCCTCATATTTATAGGAATTCGTTATGTATACTACCATACTACCTAGTAAGGTTCTTGGTGGCAGAAATGGCAAGATCACCATATACGTTTATGATCCAAATATTTGGCATATCTAAATATGATTTGAATTTAAAGTTAGGTTATAAGGGGCCATTTATGAAGAAAAAAATTAGTTACATTTTGAATCAATATGTTTTTGGTTCAAAATATGTAGTATTTAGTTGTTATATATTTGAAGCCTAGCATTTTTTTTGTCAATTAATATTTATCTCTTGGATTCAAAGTGCATGCATGTAATTTTTTTCAAAGGAAATTGGTTGTTACTCATCTATGAGAGTTTCAGTGACAAAGTTGGAAGCTGTGGGTTCTTTCGAGATAAGTCAGGTGGCAGCCTCTTAAACAAATAATGCCTTCTATGATCACATGCAAAGATTTGTCACCATATATTATTGTGGTAGTAAGACAAAAATCTACATTCGCAAATGATTTATAACAGCGTTGATCATTTTTATAATATAGTACTTGACTTGATTAAACATGATTGCTTGCATATATTTTGGAGCACCCAAATTGGTGCATTCTTGACATGTGTTGTGTTGCATGTCCAGGGAAAACCAGTCGCCTGCAAACTAATTTTTGTATGTCACAGCAGGTTCCTGGTCCCCGAAAGGAAAATAAAATTGACAATCACAAAATATGGTTGATAATACTTTCAAATTTCTCGTAAACAAAATAGACCCAAAGTTCTATGTCTAGTTGTCCTACAAACACCAACCTGAATGTTGGTATTTTATAGTTGCATATTTTTTAAAGTTACAAACCTTATTTAAAATAGAAAATTTTAAAGTTTGTATTATAAGTTTGTTCAGTCCGAAGGGTGACTACGTATGCATCATTGTCCTACCAACTACCATAGACCTGAAGTTCTATGTTTAGAATTATTATGATTATTATTGATTAATAATATCTACGTTTGCAACTATTGATAAGATATTGCCATATCTAAAAATCCATAAAAAACTAAATAGAGACATCTTATACATGACGGATATATAGTACTACTATCAACACCATCCTTAAGAATAGGATCTTTTCCTCCAACAAGAGTACTAGTATGAAAGTAGTATCCATAATGGTTGCTCATGCTTACATTATTGAAGGCTCCGGCAGAGCACACTTAAATTTATCCAACGAAACTCACCCACTTATATAAAATGTCTTATACTCTTATATTTCCAGAAGAAAATTATTGAGTTTTAAGGACATAAGGACAAACACGGGTATCGTATTGAAACTATGAGTGAGAAAAAAAGAATACATTTGAAGGAACCGAAAGTTCATTCTAGAGAACCGGAAGTTCGTCCTAGAGAATCGAAAGTTCGTCCTAGAGAACAGGAAGTTCGTCCTGGGTAATCGAAAGTTCGTCCTAGGGAATGGCAGTTCGCCCTAGAGAACCAAAAGTTCGCCCTAGAGAGATTATCCAGATATTCACTAAGGATACGCTAACTCATATTAGGCTTGTCAAGTCACATATTATGTTGAGCCAGAAGCTCAAACCTCTAAGGGTCCATTGTGAGCCAGAAGCCGAATGATCCTATAACTTTCAAATTATGACATGATCGACAAGACACCCAAAACAAAGATTATGTGATTTATTAATATTAATTTATGTGATAATCTCTTACCAAATTGTAGCATACATCTTGATCTCATGGATAAGTTTATTTCTAAACCATCAACCCTGAAGTTGTATCTGAATAGTTAGTAACACAGCTTTGACCTGCATTAGATGGCTTATGTTAGAATTATTTGAAATTGTAATATTGGCTCTATGAATTATTATGTTTATCTCCTTAGATTGTTAAATCTTCTAGACATGAGATATTTTTTTGATAGAATATTTTTGGAATCTGTCACGTTAATAAGGCATAATTTCTACCGTTAAGGGGAGATATGAAGAAGATAAATTATCGTTTTAGAAGAACGTCGTGAGTTATTGTTCTAGAAGAATGTTGTAAAGCATCGTTCTAGAATGACATATTGTATCATCGTTCTCGAAGAATGTTCTAAACATCATTACAGAAGAACGTGTCCTAGAATATTTCTACTTTATCTAATCTTGACTAAATTAGGAGAATTATCCTTTGTTTTTTTTTACTACAAATGAAATATTAGGTGCTTACTTGATGTTTTTAATTACGTTGCATAAATAGCTATACTGACTATAAATTTATTTTTTAATAGAAGTACCAAAAGAACCAAAGAAAGGCAGCAAATGAATAAGTTCTTTTTTAAGAATGCATAAGAACTAAAGGTTCAAAATATTCAGCTCTCCAGAAGAAGAGACCGAATAATACTAAGGGTTATAAAGATTTAGCTCTCCAGAAGAAGAGACAGAATAATATAACAGTCCCTATTGCTCTTGAAGAAGCATCTCCTGTAGAGGAAAAGTTCATGACGGTCTGAAAGATGTCATGAACCAAAGATCAAATTTCTTAAAGTATATTGCTCCGAAAGAGGATATACCTCAGATTCGAAAAGAGACTAAGAAAAAGGTACCAATACCCATGAAATCTATGTTTTATACATAGTTAAGAGAAATTTGGAATCAAGAAGTTTGTCATAAATGACATTATCAAATAAGAAAAAGGATGATAAAATTAAAGGATAACACTAAACCACGAATAATCTAATGAAAAGATGCGATATCTCTCACAAGACGTGCAGTACATAGATTTATGACAAACGGTCTAAACATGTTAGAAAAAATAATTCTAACGGGTATATTCCGTGAGTATTTAGGCGTGGATAATATTACTAACTACCTTTCTAACGTACATGCCCGTTAGAATTTAAAGTTTTCTAACGGTTGTAGCCGTTAGTAATGATTTTTCTAACAGGCATATAAATATATGTAGATATAAATACTAACGGGCTATGGCCGTTGGAAGATTTTAAAAATATAAAAAAAACAATTTTAGAATTTAATACTAACAGGACTGGGTCGTTAGTATGTTTAAAAAAATGGAAAAAAAATTAATTTTAGAATTACTAACACGAGAGTAATTCAAATTATTTGCTTTTCCTATATTTCAATAAAATGTGCACCTACCTCACCACTTGCACCTGCAATTAATACAGGTTTTGTGACAAATGAATACAAATGAATACAGGTTTTGTGACAGAACAAGTCACTAAGCTAGTGTAATTACATCTTAAAAGATATGTTAAACATATTAACATACAGGTAACAAACAATGAACAAAGTACGCATCAATATGCTCAAGTTCTTTACGGTACATAGACTGACAGCAGTTGAAGTCTTCCACTGCCACTTCCAGAATATCTTCGTCGCTGACAGTAGAGTTGCTGATGGGAGGGACATATTATTTCAGCATTTAGTAAGTGAAGGAGCAATGTGCAAGATGGGCTCTACTAAATTGCAAGTTACCTATATGATGTTTTAAGAAGGCGGAAAGTTTCCATGTTGCAGTGCTCAATAGTCCTCTTGTGCTCTAAACGATCCAAATTCACATAGAAGGGATAGTTGAGAAGATGATCAACCTGAAAATTACGGTATTTTTCATACTTGTCAATGAATTTCCTTTACTTCTTTATGAAGAACACTCACCTGAGTTATCGCACCAAAACTGCCAAGAGTGATGTTGGGAATGAAGTAAGGGATCCCCAATTTCACTTTCTTAGGAAATGCTGCTAAAAAATGTCCAACCTCCTGTATTTAACAATTTAATATATTTAGAAGAATGTGATTAAGTTTACACAAGAATAAGTTGACCACTACGTTGAAAAAAGTAGAGCAAAATATGGGATGAAAATAACATGTAGCTGTGCAGCCATTATAACATCTCCAAAAGGAACTCTTGCGAATTCTTCAAAACTAGCAACATAGGTTATAGAATTTCAGTATGATGGTTTATCACATCACAGACCACCTTCAGTTAACAGTTTTGATGTATAGATGGCAGCATTTCAGTACCATAATTTGCAGGTTACAACTACTTGGTAGTATAGAGCTACATAAATGCTTACATATTTAGTATGACTGCTGGAACAGAAAATATGGTTCAATAGTGCCCGAGAAGGGAAAGAAACATGATTCCTACTTTCTTCATTGTTTTGAATCTTTCAAATGCCATTAAGCAATCAACCCAAAAAAATGATGGATTTGGCAATTGGAGAACCACAATAAAAGCATGTAAAATGGGCAATGGTCATATAGATAAGGGCACACCTCTTTCAATAGTGCCCGAGAAGGGAAAGAAACATAGATTTGGGTAAGAACATCAGGATGTTGAATTAAACCAGTAGACAGTTCTTTCAGGTAAGAACTTGACCAGGAATTCACTTTCTGAAGAGTTGTGTCGTTCGCTGATATTTTGATTTGGGAAGCCTTGAATAACTCTAGAACAGTAGTCGTCTCTCAAATATCCTTGCAACGAATTGTTGAAATGATCAACTTCGTCGAAAGAAACTAATGCATCTGCAGAAAATTAGACATATCAAACCTCTTTTTTTCCATAAAAAGCTAGAGAGGAAGGACAGTATCAGAGTCGAAATCACCTAAAGAAACATCGTATCCGTTCATACGCAGAATCCTAAATGCTATGGCACATGTCGCAATATCTGAAAAAATTCCTCATCTTTCTCTACCCAGCCTCTGTTTTACTGGCCAGAGTCAAGTTTCAACTCAAGAATATAACTACATAATAGATATCAAACTAGATCACCCACCTGTAGACCCTGTCCAGTATGTTCTCTATAGAAGAACTAAAATGTCGAGATATGCCAAACTTTTCGAGCTTGTCAACAAGGGAAAGATGGGCAAACATATCTAGAGGATATATAGTTGGAACTGTTGAGGCACAAACAAATTAAGCACGGGCATCAGAAGTTGCATAGAAAAAAAAAATTACGGCTGAATTTTGATCAGAACGTATACTTGTCTTATACCTGCATTGCCAAATTTCTGAACGAGCGAGGACAGGTAATTGAGGGATTTCTCATCCCGAGTATGGATTAGTGCAGCAGCAGTGGCGGAAGGTGAATTGAAGAGCGAACAGTTTGTCTTCTGAAACTTCATAACCTGTTTCCAATCCTGAAACTCTCTAAATCCTTCCGTAACATGTGCATGGTAGGCTTTTCTTCCCTCTGAATAGTCTCCAGACCCTCTGAGGATATATTGGTATAACAGCATGTTATCTAGTATCGAAATTTAAGACACTTCCTGACACATAGATAGAGTTCAAGGCTATAAAAACATATATAAAAGAAAGGCTTAATTGCAAATTGAAACATAAGACACTTCCTGACAGCATATTGGAGTCTGAAGAAGAAGAATACTGAGATGGACTAAATACCTGAACTGGAATTCTTGCACTTGCATTTATCTTCAATCCATGAGGACATGCTATTAAAGGAGGAAAAGAGATAAATAAAAGAGGTTTGACAGATCAAAGGAAAGATGCATGCTACATGCAAAAGAAAAATTTAACCTGTTGGAAAACTTTCTTCAGTTTTGTAAAACAAGGAAGAAGAATACTGATATGGACTAAATACCTGAACTGGAATTTTTGCACTTGCATTTATCTTCAATCCATGAGGACATGCTATTAAAGGAGGAAAAGAGTTAAATAAAAGAGGTTTGATAGATCAAAGGAAAGATGCATGCTACATGCAAAAGAAAATTTTAACCTGTTGTAAAACTTCCTTCAGTTTTGTAAAACAAGGAAAACTGAACAAAACTAGGTGATATCAAAACTTTCCTCCTCTAATCACATGTCTGCCAACTACTCATCTTCTAGACGAAGTTCCAACGTCTCCTTTCTCTATACAACTGATACCATGTATCTAACTGATACAAATTAGATGCAAAAGTCACTACACAGGACTGAACCCTGGACTAATGAACTGATAAACAAGAGGTACAGGACTGAAACCTTATTCCAGTATAGGACTATACTAGTGTCACACATTCACTGACTCACTCTCTTGGCACTCACCTCTCATACACCCATACCCTTATGACACACATCCAAGTAGACACACACACTTAGATACTCAAGACTCTCACTATTAATGACTGATCACCCATTCCCCTTACCAACTGCTGTTGTGATATACCAAAACCTGAGCCCCCTCTAATCTGCTGATACTCTTACTCATATTACTGATACGCAGTTATGTATTAACTGATACCAAATCTCAAGCTACTACTGTTAAAGAGCTCAAGCCCTAAATCATTATACATACAACTAATATATAACATATCTGTCCTCCCTTTCTTCTAAATAATACTGCTACCATATAGCCCACATCATACATGAAATGTCTGATACATCAGGAAATAACTGATATAAGTCATACAAATCCCTATCACACACACTCACAACTGATAACCTGACCTAAGGATGACTGAACACTTAATGCAAATGGGTAAACATGAAGGAGGGATGAACACTCAATAACTAAAGGACTGAATCAAAATACCAAAAGGGACTGAAACGTATGTGAAATGGACAGACCTTGCCAAGGGCATCTAGTCCAATTTGGACTGAACATGGATTCAAATGGATCAATATGTGAAGATACAAACATAAATGGTATTTAAACAGAACATGACTGAACATGAATTTGGAGCTTGAGCCTTTAACCGACATAAATGAGGACTCATAATTAAAGGGACTGCTCATGATGAACAGGACATAGCACTAATGTGGTCGACTGATCATGATGATGTGGGGACTGATCATGATGTTCAGTGTAATGAATGAACAAGAGAATGGCAGGGACTGAACATATTGTATTAATGGAGACTGAATCATTTGTATACATGACAAGGCAAAATGGGGACTGAGCCAATTACCTATAGGATTGAACCAAGGTAATATATAGACAGAACATAGGTCTAATTAATGAAGGGATATGGAATAAGCATGATTGGACAGGTAATTGGACATATATCTACTAAGGGTATGCAGGACATTAGATAGGCAAAAATAGACTGAACAATGGAGATCATTGTGGACTGACACAAGTTAGCATGGACTGATCCATACGAAGAGGTATTGACTGAAACTCTAAAAGAAACCAATATTGACTAAATCAAATGACTTTACCCAAAGAAATGACTGAACTTTAGCTGTGGAAGAAACCCCACTAACCTATACCATCAGTTATGCTGGATTGATCAAAACTTTCCACCATAAAATACATGCAATTAACTTTCCTTAATTCTATTACACAACCCTTCCATGTTGATTCTTCATAGAGACAGACAAAATTAGGCTAATATCATGATTTCTTTAAATGCTAAAGAAAATGGAAACATACATGAAACTGAACAAAACTAGTTACCACTTTCCGAAAAGTATATAAAAAAATTTTGAAATAGTTTCTTGATCAATAATCGAACCTGCCCGGGTTGTGTTCATGAATGGAGACGACTGAGAGAGCGTAACATCTTAAAATTGGAATCAACACGCGTACCGCAAAAGACCTGCATTGCATCTGAAATAAACACAAGTGAAACCACCGTTCAAAAAGTAAAAAGTAAAAGTAAAAGCCGCAGTTCTTAGAATCAGGATAGGACTAGCTAGTACAATATAAGGGACCCCCAATCAAGTCTTGGTCCATAGAATAGAAGGGCCATTAACAAATTCTCCATCAGAAAGGTGACTTCTTATCAACCTAAGATAAATAGATAGGAGGACAAGATGAGCATAAACTGTGGTCTTCTAACCTGGCATTGTGCCTCATTTTCGAGAGACAGTCCATTAACCTGGCATAATAACTTGTGGTCTTCTAACCTGCAATGCAAATCCAAATTAGGACATGAAGTTAAAAAAAATGTAAGTATTAATAAAACCTTTTCTCTCCTCTTTTATCTGGGCTTGGGACCGGCAATGCAAAGATAAATAATGCATTGGCAGAGTTAAAAAGGTTTTTTTAATCCAAAATAACAAAGATGACAAGAAAAAAATGTAGACATAATTAGAACCTCCAAAAAGCATCACATATAGAACTGGTAAACATCATAAACATGTAGTTTAAGGTTCAACTACATAAACTAAACAAAACCATCAAAAGACAACTATGTTAAATAAGTTTCAGCCCATAACATACCTGCATAAGATAACTAGAACTAAAAGTAAGATAGAGATCATCAAACATACTCCAACCAGCAATCTAGCCAAATTAGAAATCCCCCATCGACCAAACCGGCAAAAGTATGATTTCCCCCTTGTGGAGGGTCAAATAAAGGAGCATCGGGATCAATCACTTCCTCAACATAAACTTTCTTCTCTCCATATCCAACTTTCTTGAAATGACACATATTTGATGTAGCATCTGTGACGACATATCCTTTTGCCAATTTTTTACCGAACTTATCACACAAGATAACTTTGGGTTTCTTGTAGGAGGCGACGGTGAACAAGGAGAATGAGATACGCCAGCCGTGGCGAAAACAGTATCGATGTTTTGAGATAAATGAAAATTTTGAGGCACTAAACAAGAGCCAGGGTCACTTACTGGTGAATTCACAACTGTCGGTGACTTTGTTGAAAATTTTGATAATATAGCCTGCATAAGACCCTCAAAATTATCCATGCGCGAGCCAACAAGTGAGATCATTTCATCTTTGAATGATGCTAGTTCTTGAGATGATTTCTTATGTTGTTCAATTTTTGATTTTGCCACTCCCAAATGAGTTAGCTTTTTTCTCGAGATATTGGAACCCATGGCACGAACTCGTCCCTTTTTGTCCTTCCCAAATACTTCTACCAACTCATCATTGTCCAAATCTTCAAAAGTTCTTTTGTTCTTGTTTCTTTCTTTAGCAGCCAATACATTTTCCTGTAAAATTCTTGTTTGAGATATTAAAAAACTTTAAGCTAAGAATGTAAAATACATAGAAATTGATAGGTTACTTACATATTTTTCTTTGACACTCTCCAATACTTTATCACATTTTTGTTTGTGTGCTTCTAACCAAGTATCTACCCGCGAAAGAGATATTTCAGAATTTTCTTCCTGCTGCAAAAGGAACAATATAAGTTAACTAATTATCTACCTACTAGGACAATCAAACAAAGAAAGAAGTCATTAAATAAAGTATAAGTTGAAGTCTCTAAGATGGTAAAACTTGGAACTTTTGGAGAATATTTGGAGTAAGTCGTACAAGATATATATAATCCTAAATATCGAGTTTGAGTAGCATAAGAAAGGAAGCAAACCATCATGTATTTCTTTTGGGCATATGTACAACGACCAAGACAATGAGAAAACTCTAGCTTACTAGGATTTTTTGCATTTTGCTCACACTCCTCCTTTTTTTTTGACTATTCTCATTTTCTACAAACTTTCTCCAAATATCAGGATCAACACCTTTTGGCACCTCAGTAATATTTTTTCTCAGATAATGCTCCCGCAAAGTGTGTTTGTAAGACCTAAACTTTTGCGACCATGAAGTCTCAAGCAATGGACGAGCCACTTCTGGTGGAACATCAAGCTCATAATCACCCTAATAAAGAAACATTAATCACAATATTAAACGTAACCAATTTAACAAATTAAGCAAAATATTAGGCATTAAGTATAATTTTAAACAAAGAGAATATTTCCAAGAAGTTTACCATAAGTGCATTCCAAACGTCATCTTTAAAATTTTTTGGCACTTTGCTAAATTCGGTATAGCTAATTGGAATATAGCTTTTTATATAACCTCCGGTGTCGGTGCTCCAATCTTTTGCATATTTTCCCACAATAGAGCCATCAACTTGTATTATGATTTTCTTTTTCTCCTTTGGGCCTCCACCCCCTGATGATAAAGATGATGGCATATTTGATACAGGTTGTGAGGAATTTGGGGTAGAATTACCTACACTTGATGACATAGTGTCAAACCTGTGCAAGAAGAACCATAGAAAAGACTTGAACTTAAGGTTTACACTCAAACAGTAAGCTTTAGAAAAGTAATTTTTAATTTGTATAATCTGAAGGTTAAAAAAATTAGTGTAGAAAAAAAGAGATGATAATATGACATTCTCACACCTGATTGGATTGGATCGTAAGATTTGCGATCCGGATCATACGATCCTCACATCAAGGATCAAAGTGTCGCAAATCTGCTAAGCAAGAAAGAAAACAAGGTACCCCTTCAAATTTCACTTTCTAAATAAAAAAACTAGTGATGTTATAGGAAACATTTTATGTGAAACAATGTTATAGCATGCATATTCCCGTATCTTCCTGTAAAAGACTCAAGAATTTGCAGTTTCATACTTGTCAATGAATTTCCTTTACTTCTTTATGAAGAACACTCACCTGAGTTATCGCACCAAAACTGCCAAGAGTGATGTTGGGCATGAAGTAAGGGATCCCCAATTTCACTTTCTTAGGAAATGCTGCTAAGAAATGTCCAACCTCCTGTATTTAACAATTTAATATATTTAGAAGAATGTGATTAAGTTTACACAAGAATAAGTTGTCCAACCTTCAGTTAACAGTTTTGATGTATAGATGGCAGCATTTCAGTACCATAATTTGCAGGTTACAAATACTTGGTAGTATAGAGCTATATAAATGCTTACATATTTAGTATGACTGCTGGAACAGAAAATATGGTTCAATAGTGCCCGAGAAGGGAAAGAAACATGATTCCTACTTTCTTCTATGTTTTGAATCTTTCAAATGCCATTAAGCAATCAACCCAAAAAAATGATGGATTTGGCAATTGGAGAACCACAATAAAAGCATATAAAATGGGCAATGGTCATATAGATAAGGGCACACCTCTTTCAATAGTGCCCGAGAAGGGAAAGAAACATGGATTTGGCAATTGGAGAACCACAATCTTAAGCTAGTATATATGCTTTGGCAAAAGAGATGATAATATGACATTCTCACACCTGCTTTTTAAAAAAGTTGGTACTAATCAACTCCTCGAACTCATGAACTGTAGGAATATGTGACAAACTGCCTAGAATAACCATGTTCTGGTGATAATGCAACAATCTCCCACCTGCTTTTTAAAAAAGTTGGTACTAATCAACTCCTCGAACTCATGAACTGTAGGAATATGTGACAAACTTCCTAGAATAACCATGTTCTGGTGATAATGCAACAATCTCCCACCTGCTTTTTTTAAAAAGTTGGTACTAATCAACTCCTCGAACTCATGAACTGTAGGAATATGTGACAAACTACCTAGAATAACCATGTTCTGGTGATAATGCAACAGATAATTGAACTTTTTATTAAAACTTGTTTTACAGCACTATGTCGATGTAGTGTTGGATAATTGAACTTTTTATTAAAACTTGTTTTACAGCACTATGTCGATGTAGTGTTGTGCTTCAAAACTAACCATGTTCTGGTGGGATAAGACTTAGATGACACAACAAGAAAGATGATCACGACGAGGAAGACTAGTATAAAATTGTAGTAAATGGATCAACATTCTTCACATTAGAAAACCAGAGAGATACCAATCTATACAAAAGGGAGTGTACTAGTTTTTGAAGACATGCCACTTCTTTCTTGGCTCTACCTCTCTCCCAGCTTGATTTCTACTAACATAAGAAAGTATCTATCACCGTGATAATGTAACAATCTCCCAATATTCGAGTTTTCATGCCTCATTATTGCAGTACATAGAGATACATGAGGAGCCTACTCATGGTGTCAGTGCTTTTGGTAAACATAAAAATGAATTACAATGCAAAATATATTTCTCTACAATCTAATAGATAAATAAAAAGTGGCAAACTTCATTAATATTGAAAAAAAAATAAGAACGTGACTCATTAAAAATAACTGTAGTAATTAAAGTACAAGAATAAATGGCATAGTCCTCTTGTTGGATATGTTCCGCCTCTAATTCCAATATCTAAGCAGGAACATATTGTTGCAACAAATTTTCAAAATGAGGTTGGTCTTCAAGAGTAGATTGAACAATTGGTATCTCTAAGTCATCTACTTGACAAGTCAATCTCTTTGGTGAATGTATCACCACCCACCAACCAGAATTTCTAAAATCTTTTGAGTAAAAAACTTGACTTGCCTCAGAAGCGAGAATGGCAGGCTCATCTAACTCAGTACTGGAACTCTTAAACCTATCAAAATTTACCATCACCAGGTTTGAGTCTGGGCAATGCTTACAACCATTGATCTTGTCCTCCACCCTCACCCAGTCGCAATAAAACACCACCTCCTTAAATATTGTATAGTCAAGCTCAATTATCTGTTTGATAACCCCATACCACATGGTCCAAGCGTCTTTTAAGTTTTTATCACTTTTTCTTGCTCTAAATGTAGTCCATCCTCTCAAACAAACACCACTATCTTGTGTGACTACACTATCATCATGAGATCTAGTAGAGAATACATAGCCATTAGCTCGGTAGTTTCTGTATGTTTTAACTATGTGATTTGGCCCTTGAACTAATCGACACAACATAGCCTTTGTCTCCGTCTCCCCAGCAATAATCAGCTGTATGCAATGACAATTAATAAATAGAGTTAAAATAAGAAAGTGAACCTAGCTAATGCAAAAAGTAATAAATTAAAAAAAACACCTTTTCATATAACCAAGGGATGAAAGAAGTCTGAATTTCTATTTCTGTCAATTGAACCCCCTTTCCTTTTCCATGTAAGGTGTCGACCGGATTGACACTTTATATTCACTGTAATTTGTTTATAATAATTAACAAGTTTATTATGATAAAATCTATATACGGACATCTATGATACATAAAAGAAGATAATGTACTTATAATATTCATTGAGTCTATCAACATTGAGGCGAAAGAGGACCCAACGACGTATTTGTTAAAATTGTTAAGGTTCAAGCATCACAGATTTATCGTCGAGCAAAGGTCCTTCATCAGAGAAATCCCCACTATCATCTAGAAAGGCTTCATGTGTATATTTGTGATTTCCCTCTTGTGGATTTGGCATATACTCCATTGCATATCTAACGGACTCGCCAACAAGATAGGATTCCGCAATGGATCCTTCAACATACCGCTTATTACTCGGTATATCTTTAAACTCCTTCATATGTCTTTTCGTAAACAATACATATGGAAAATAATGGATTAGATGTTGCAACAATTAAAAAAATATAAAATGAATTAAGATAAAAAAATAAATTACTTACTGTTCAAAGGGATACATCCATCGAGGTGCAGTAGGTCCACACATTAATGCTTCATCGGCTAAATGGACAGTAAGGTGAATATTGATATCAAAAAATACAGGTGAAAAATGTTTCTCTAGACACATAATGCCTCTGCCACCATGTATTTGGCTCGTTGGATATCCTTTCTAACTAGGATTTTTGAGCATAATAAGTTGAAGAACAAGCTTATCTACTGAATAGCTCTTCGTAAATCTGGATTTTCGGAAATGCATGTTGAAGCAATACTGGTAATAAGTACTCTAATATAACATGATAATCATGGGACTTCATAGAGTGCAAGCTGGGTGGATTGAGAGTGACAATATTGCTCAAGTTAGACGAAAAGCTAGAAGGGAGCTTTAAGTCTTTCAATATTTTACAAAATTCTCCCTTCTCTTCTTTATTCAAGACAAATGATGCGGTTGGTTTTATCTGTTTTCCAGTCTTTTCATCTAGAGCCATCCATTGGTTTTTGTGCAAGCCTAACCGCTCCATATCCAACCTTGCATTTATGGTATCCTTTGTCTTCATCTTGTTATCTAAAATTGTATTAATTAAATGCTCTGCCACATTCTTCTCAATATGCATCACATCCAAGACATGGCGAACTTGATGAGAACTCCAGTATTCCAAGTCAAAAAATATTGACCTGTTATACCATGCCTCTTTAGCTTCAACTATATCATCAGTCTTCCGCTTTAGACCTGGAGCTTTCAGAATTTTTCCTGGTATATACTTAATATTACTCAACTTTTCTACAAGTGCATTTCCATTTAAACGAGGAGGAGGAAGTGTATATTCTGAGGAGCTAAGCCCCAAATATCCACCACTTCTAAAGGGATGATTCATGCTAAGGAACATGCGGTAGTTTGTGTAAACTTGTTTATTACTACATTCAAGATGGATGGATGGAGTATTATCTCCACAAACAGGATAAGCTTTGTATCCATGTGTTACGCACCCAGATAAATTCCCGTATGCTGGAAAATCATGAATACCCCACATCAACATAGCTTTCAAAGTAAAATGTTGACCTTTGTAACTGTCATAAGCTGGGACTCCTTCTTCCCACAGTTGCTTCATCTCCTCCACTAGTGGTTGAAGGAAAACATCAATATCTTGACCAGGTGCCTTTGGTCCAGGTATCAACAAAGACAACAGCCGAAACTCACGTTTCATGCAAAATGAAGGTGGAAGATTGTAAGGCACCACCATGACAGGCCAACAACTATAACTAGAGGATTGGATACCACGTGGATTAAAACCATCAGTTGCAATTGCAAGCCAAACATTATGCTCTTCTTCAGAAAAATTTGACCACTTATTTCGAAACATTTTCCATTGAGGCAAATCAGATGGATGTCGTAAATAATCCCATGAAGAGGTCGCTCGGTGGTGCCAAGTCATTTCATGTGCTATCCATGGTATGGTATACAGTCTAACAAGTCTTGGAATCAAAGGAAAATATCTCAATATTTTCTTGGGTTCTTTACGAAGGCTTCCTCCCTTTCTCTTGGTCACTGTGTATCTCGGTTCTCCGCATTGAGGACATTCCTCTTTATCTTCATTGTCTTTCCAATATAAAACACAATTATTGACACATGCATGAATGAATATGGCTTTCATACCCAAGTCCTTCATCTTACTCTTCATAACTGGATACTTTTATGGCAACATATTTCCACTAGGGAGCCACCTTTTCAACATTAATAAAAATACCGTCACACTATTTCCCGACCAACCAAACTGCTTCTTTAAGTTGTGCAGCTCCACGATTGCAGAAAGAGTTGTCTCAGAACCTTCACATGATGGGTACAGCTTCTCAGTTGATAATCTCTTATATTCATTGTACTTCTCATTAACGACGTAAGGTTCTTCTTGAACTCCTGCACCACCACCATCCTCATTATTTAAATGAGGCGCTTCATTAACACCATATAAATCATCGATAAAGTCTCCAATTTCTACTCCTCCCTCATCCTCCATATTTTTGTCATCTATGGTTTCCTCTTCAACTTGTTGCAATGGTGGATCTTGACAAACATTAGGAGATGGTTGTTCACCATGTAAAGCCCATAAAGTATATGACTTTTTAACGCCATTCTGGACTAAATGGCTTTCAACAATTTTTTCTTGAAATTTTAATTTATTTTGACACTTAACACACGGGAAAGGTAATGTTGTCAACCCCACAGTACGGTTTTTAATGGCAAATTCAAGAAATTCTTTAATTCCCTTTGTATATGCAGGGCTCAATCTATCATTTTCATTCATCCACTCTTTGTTAATTGGTTCCGACATACTGCACCATAAAACAAAACCTAAAAAAATTAGAATACAAGATTTATTGAGATAAATATTAAGCATGAGTTAAAATTTTGTGAGTATAGGTAAGAGAGCTAGGATCGAATCATCCAACAAAAAAGGATAGTAGTTATTAAGAAACACTGTATATAAATCATTTTTCAGATGTTAGTGTTTTAAAATGACTACCTCATGCTTTGCATTGTAAAATGAGAAGTTATTAAGCTTTATGCTGATATCAGTATTAAAAAAAATGTAGTTGTTATTAAGCTTTCTGATATCAATGATATCAGTAGGCAATCTTTTCGAGGAGTTGTTTTTGTGAGATGGATGTCACCCATTTTGTCACGTTTGGTTAAGAAAATTTTCAGATTGAAGATCTTCATAGCTACAAGAATAGAAGAATGCTATGGCCTAATATTTAGTAAAATTTCAAAGTTGGTCACATGGAGGCAATGCCAAATGCTTATGCTCTCAAGTCTCGGTTAGTTTACATGGTATGGGATCCCGGTATCATGCATACTCTTCAGTGTTGAGTATCAGAATTGGCAGTAGCTGAGGAGTTAAGCAGGGTTGGAGCACCTCGGCCTCTATTCTTTTCTAGACTTCAAAAAATCAAGCAAAAGGTCTTGAATCCCAACGATGTAATTTTTTTGAAATGGAGTTCTTGCTTTACTATGATCACACATGCATATTGGCAAGTCCCTGTGATAATGTATACTAGTCTGTTTAGAAGTTAACTCTGTTTTTGTAACACATTGGAATTTGCAACATCCTCCAATCTTTTGTACCATGGTTTAAAATATTCGTCAAAACTGAAAAGCAGTCATTTCCCTTGAATTTTAGTAGATGGATCTAAATCAGGCCGAGATTTCTGATCATAATCAATACCATAAAATTCTTTAGAAAAATTCACAAACAGCCAAAAACTTACAATCCTCTCCAAGAAGGGAAAGGTGTATCTAAATTCAAAATAGTCATATTGAACTTGAATAAATGTTATTTTGGTTTAACTAACAATATAATATCTATGATCTCAAGTAATTTATAATACTTGCACATGACCCTAAATATAATTATCTTCCCACTGCACTAGTACTGTATCATCCTTGAACACTTCTCTTCTTGATAATATATAATTTGCATGTGTAAAACACATACAAAAAACTAGTTATCTTATTATTATTATTATTTATAAATTTGATTTGGATTTTGATATTAAATGCATATAATTTGGGACCTCGAGTTGGATCTATTTCAAGATATTACAGTATCCAAGCAAGATATGTTAACCCAATGCCAAAAAGTACCAAATAAAGAAGATAATCCTAGACTAGCTCATAAAATTGGTTGATTTTAAGTATGTCCTCAGTTGAGGGGATGTTGTTCATTTGTCACTCTTTGCCTTAGTGTACCATACAGGTGAATGCAACTCCCATAGCAATTTGTATATGTTAACTCTTCATAATTGGTGTGTAAGTTTAAACTGCATAGGCAAAAAGGTAGGTCTATCGAACCACCAATTAGACATCTAGGTTTTATGGCAAGACACTCTCGTGCTCATAGCCAAATTGGCTAGGATTTTGGCACAAACATAAAGGGTTGACATAACATTGACAGTCAGTCGTAGAACTTTGTCAATTATTTATGTAGCTTTTTGCTTCATAGTCGAACCCTATTTGAATGGGAGAAGGCTTGGATGATGATGATTGAGGTGATCCTTGGTTGTGGAGAGCTCAGTCAAAATTAAGCTTGCTTTAGATACATCGCCAAATCAGCAACAGTCAAGAGACTCGAGACCTATGTTATATAATATGACACGTGTGAATTTACCAGTTCACTCAGGAATGATTGCTTGTTGAGACCTTCTAGAGCAGTGAATGCGACCTCGAGCACACGAGAATGGTAGGCAATAACTCTAAAAATGGAAAAAGAACTCCTTGATTAGAGGGTCATATCGACTTATTCAATTCTTACAAGCAAAACCAAATATACAAACAAATTAAAATATTTCATAAAATGCAATATGAAGTGCACCTTATGCATGCATTCATAGGTCGATGATCAGGAGCAATTCCGTCATCAGGAGAAAAGTTCATAATTTTGGGGTTGGGCAACAGGTTCTGGTGTTCAAGTTGGAGAGTAATCTTGTGGTTTGAGTATTCTTGTTCTCTTCCTCAGCGTTATTTGGTATCCTGAGTTAGTTACCTATGTAATTTTTTCAAACTCTGGTGCTCAAATTCATATTTTTTCTACACAAGTCTTGTTCTTAGTTAGTAACCTATGTACTTTTTTCTGATCCCCAATTTTAATAAACAAACCCTAGTCACATGTTCTTTCCTATTTATTGTTCTTGATCAATCTTCTCTACACAAATCTATGACAAATTCTACTGGATCTTCCCCAATTCCAAGTCTGACATTTTATGTGACAGATTAAAGGAGTAAATAACTGACATCACATACCAAAATTTAGGGTTTCTGACTCACATCACATATCAAAGAAAAATCAAAACCTAGGGTTTCTTACTCATATCACATATCATAATTAGTAAAAGAATTAAGAAACCATCCTGACATTTCCAAAAACTTGTGAATCTAAATAACCATATGAGAATAAAAAAATAGTAGATGACTCACGCCGACGACTACGAATTGAGAACGTCGGATAGTCGACGACTATGAATTGAGAACGTCGTGCAGCCTTGCCAGAGATGGTGTCGCCGCGCCGGAGATGGACGACGTGCCGCAGCGCCGGAGATGGACGACGTGCCGTCGCGTCTGATATGGACGACGCGCCTCCGTGCCGGAGATGGATGACTCGCCGTAGGTGGACGACAAGCCAGGTGGGATCCGTTCAATTTGTGAAAGAGAGAGAGAGGAGAACTAATGGTTTAGAGAATTTGTGAATGAGAGAGAGAGAGAGAGGAGAACGTGTATATGTGTCGAACTGGGGGGGATTCTGCCGCCAAGGAATTTGGTTGTGGCGCCAAATTTCGGTTGTGCCGCCAAGAATTTGGCTGTGGAGGAATCAGAGGTTCTACAAATTAGGGGAGAAAATACCTAGCTAGCCAATATTTATTATATTACTAGGGAAAGAAAATATTATATTTGTTATATTTGTAACAGACTAAGATAATACTAACGGGTCTAACTTGTTGCAATTTTCTAACGGATGAAGTCCGTTAGAAATTAAAACAATGACCCGTTAGAAATTGGACTATTTGGTGTAGTGAGTGTTCGGTCCTATAGTACAAAATCAAAAAGGAATAAACCTGGTAGATTTTGAATGGGTGTCTGTAACAAATAAGAGATCCACTGTATTAAGTAGTTTCATCTCAAAGATTCCTGAAGGATTAAAAATTATCATGTTATCGTCGAAGGATCTACAAATGAACCATATATGGATTAAACCATTCTGAAAAATGTGATAGGCTCATTGAGTTTATGAAGAAATCCCTGAACAAATTTATCAAAATGGTCGTCTATAGAGTATCTCCTTAAGAGAAGATCTTCTAAAGAGATTAAAGTACCCCCTGAAGAAGAAATCTCCTGAAGAGATCAGATATAAGACATCAGATGTCTAACGAACAGATCAAAAATCTCTTGAAGAGATCGGATATCTCCTGAAGAGATCGGACATCTCCCGAAGGGATCAGACATCTCCCGAAGAGATCGGACATCTCCCAAAGAGATCTCATACGAGATAAAACTCTAGAAGAGAAAAATCTTGAGAATAGATCTCATGAAAAGATGAATCTCTAGAAGAGATCTACTATAATCTCTTAAAAAGATAATATTAATCTCCTGTAGAGATAAGATAATATTGATCTCATGTAGAGATAAATCTCCTGTAGAGGTAAATCTCTTGTAGAGGTAAATCTTCTAAAGAGATAAATCTTCTGTAGAGAATTAATATGAATAATATACCTATAATGGTCATGTTAATAGGATACGTTACGACCAAAAGAACATATTCTGGGTCCTGAAGCACCCTATTCAAAATACAAATTCTTTATTTTCATTCACTCAACACAATATTTTTTGTTAAATGATGATATGCATCTACACACATATACTGGAATGACAAAATGCACATTAATTATTCTTGATGAATGTTTTGATATAGTGAGATACACAAATATAGGATATTTATTTGATCCTCCTTAAGAGGATATCACAAATAAGGTATATTTTTTCTAAACAATGTTGCAGGTATTTTGGAGATAAATATAGCAAAATACTGCGACAATCTCCTCAAATCTCTCTTACAATTAATAGAGTAAACAAGAGATTGTGTAGGGCTATGTTTTCAACAGTTCAATATATCAAGGGGACTTGCAAGCTTCCAAGAATAACCAATGAGTATACAAAGGATATGGAGATAATGTATAAAAATGTATAGACAAAGGATGGGGTGAAATATAATACTCAAATATACTGGGGGTATTTTTCTTTCTTTATTGATCTAAGAACTACATGTAATTTTTATAATTTGAGGGAGAGCATCCTGAAGATGCACGCTAATGGAGACATCTCGAAGTATGTCTTTGTGCATTGTACTCTTTTTCTTCGTTGAGGCTTTTTTCCACTGGATTTTTTCTTCGAAAGGTTTTTAATGAGGCAGTGTAAGCCGCATCCACTTGGATTCCTGAAGAATCATATTCCTGAAGAATATTATTGTACTCTTTTCTCTTTTGTGGATTTTTTCCCAAAAGATGGATTTTTCTTCAAAATTTTTTAATGAGGCAATAATTAAAGTGGTGCATCCAGTGTTGTGATTTGGATAGACCCAAGTATAGATGCCCTTTATCCATACCCACAACAACCTCTACACATTCCCTGTTTATATGTTATCAATGAAAAAAACTACGTACATTCTTACTAGCTAACAATAATATTCTCATTCTCTTTATTTTTACTACACAAACAAAGTTTTAGCCTTGAGAGTTCGGTTTTGTGGATAAAGAAGAACTTAGGTGTTTTGTTTGGAAATTTCCAAAAAAACTGTAGGTTTAAATTATTAATATATCATTATTAATAGCCTATCTCCATATTTTGAAACTAACTAAGATAACTTAACTAATCCACACTTTAAAACCTAACAAAGTTTAATATTTAATCTTTTTTATAACTTATTTCACTTAAAATAGTCTTATCTTAAAATAGAATAAAGTTGAAAGAGAAATGTACGTACAAGAATTGAAAAAAAGGAAAAGATAAAAATGTGTATGGATGATTTTATCAAAATAATTTAGTTTTATATAAATTTTGGGGAATGTACTTTTTTCTTTGCTGCCACGATAAGAAGGCTTTTTGATTGATTTTGTCAAGTCCTTACAATTGTTTTTGCAAATAATGCCTACAAAGAAATTAAGTATTGATTTTGCTACAAATTAATATATTTCTAGGACATCGAAACCAAGACCCAAATGGGACCCAAAGGTGACGGCGAAGACAAACTTGTATGGACAAAAACAAGGAACGGTAAATTCTCTCCAAAATCACTTTATGAAGAGTTTAGAAGACAGGAACCTAGCTCTTCATCAAATGGGTCGGATACGCCTATTTGGAAGAAATTGTGGAGAGTAAAGAATATGGTGCCACGAATCCAAGTCTTCATGTGGAGGCTGCTCCAGAACTCCCTACCACTACTAACAGTCATCAACAGACGTATCCCAGCCGCGAGCAAACTCTATCCATTCTGTCTCGCACATGAGGAGGATAGAAACCACCTCTTCCTTCAATACGGAGTGGCGAAAGCAACATGGTTTGCCAGCAGGGTTGGGCTTCGTACGGAGTCGATTCAGGATATCTACAAACTTATAGACGAATGGCTCAAGGATCCTCAGAATATTGACGTGTTTCGTGAAGGTGCGGCCGTTCTCTGGGCCTTATGGAAGGCGAGATGCAAATGCATATTCAGTAAAGTTGCCCCCCAAATCCCGTTGATTATGCAGCAAGCAAACCTATCTGTTGATGCTTACACAGGAGCATGCTTAAACAAGTTGAAGAAATACCAGGATTCAAGAGCAAGCCAGGAAAGAGATACTTGGCAAGCCCCCACCGGTGGGAAGATTGAAGATAAACGCTGATGGAGCAGTATCGTCGAATGCCATAGCGGCTGCGGCCATAGCCAGAGACAGTCTAGGCAGGTTTGTTGCTGCCAGGACTTTCTATACCAAGGACGTTCTAGTATTTGAAGACGAGAGAAGTTTGTTTGCGGAGATCCATGCCATGCACCAGGGGATCCTGTTAGCGAACAATCTCAAAGCGGAAGGCATCATCGTACAAGGGGATTCATTCACAGCCATTAAGATCCTCAATAGAGAGGAGGACTTAACCCCTTGGCGACTTCGGGATCTGGCATCAACTGTTCTTGCAGAAGCGTACAAAGGACGGGAATCTAATTCGAGTAGGGATGGCATTGTGGCAATAAGGTAGCACACTCTTTGGCCATACTAGCAAAGGAGAATGCTCTGAACAATGCAACTTTCCACCCTCCAGATTGTATCCATGAAATGATTCATAGTGAGGTTGTAACGCCTTCACCTGGCCTTGATGGTCTGCATTAGTTTTCAATGAAAAGCTACTATTCCCATAAAAAAAAATAGTAAAAAATAAAATGCATCCTTTATCATACTTTTTTTAGTGAAACATATTCAAAGCACATTACGAGAAGCGAAAAATAGAAACGAGTCATTAAGTTGCAACCTACTATATGAAACCACTTATATTAATTCCATGAAGATTACAAGCAACTCTTCTTGTTACGTTAGCACACAAATTAATAAATAAATTCTCATATAACTTACCACTTTAATTAGTCTTTTACAATTGCATTCGTTTCTCAGCTAGGTTTCTTGTATAAAAAGTGATTTTCTTCTTATTTCAGAATCATTGTATCTTCATCAAACTATTCATTCATTAAGGAAAAAACCAGTTAAGGAGAGAACCATGGAATCGAGAAAAAGTAGAACAATCACAAAAGTTGTTGCTCTTAGTTTGTTTTTCCTACTTGTTAGTCAGATGGCTGCATTTATGTCACCCCCACTTTCCTGAAAAGGGGTAATATAGTCATTTATGTTATTTTATTATTATAATATTATTTAAATTACTATTGTTAGTGTTTTTTTACATTATTAGTTAAATAGGTATTTTGTGGATATAGATATATATATGTTCAATAAGTTTTATTATCAAACTTTTAATATATTAAATAAATATAGATACGA
This sequence comes from Iris pallida, assembly GCA_029216955.1. Lineage (NCBI taxonomy): Eukaryota > Viridiplantae > Streptophyta > Magnoliopsida > Asparagales > Iridaceae > Iris > Iris pallida. The sequence continues at coordinate 16,307,487 of JANAVB010022597.1, read as the reverse complement.
AATATTTATTTTTATTCTTAGAAATAATTTTAGAATTTGTTTGGTATTTATTTCATTTTATGATATATATATATATATATATATATATATATATATATATATATATATATATATATATATATATATATATTTTATATATATATATATATATATATATATATATATATATATATATATATATATATATATATATATATATATATATATATATATATATATAAAAAATATATATATATATATATATATATATATATATATATATATATATATATATATATATATATAAATAGTTTTAAATAGAAATACTATTTATTAATGGGTTTTATTTATTAAATAAATACATATGCATGTATATGTATGTGTGTGTGTGAGAAATTTTTTTCGAAACCCTAGTCTCTACCCTAGCCGTCGCCTTCCCGACTACTTGGACCTCGCCATCGACCATGCAGCGCCACTGTCAGGCCACCCATCGTCGAGAAACGTGCACGCGCATCAGACACCAAAACAGCGACCTACAGCAAGGTACATATCTTCTCCGTCTCGTTTCTACACGCACACTCGATCAAATCGAGATCCGTAAAATTCTACGTGTAGACAACCCATACAACTTTAATTCCCTTCAAATAGTTTGTGCCGATTCGCATCATGTGCGATGAAATATGAGTTCCAAAATCGAGAAAAAACTCAATTTTATGGGTTTAGAAACTGTCCCGAAACTCTATGTATGCGGTCGATTTGCGACCAGAATATCGTGAACTTTGGAAAACCTTCTGAAGAGACTTGTAGACAACATATAGGAGATCAAAACCCTTCTTGTAGATCTAAATTTCAGGCATTATACAGAAAGTTATTGGTTTGTGAAGATTGGGAAAAAAATTGGTTTTCAAAACTGAAATTTTAGAAAAATTGTCTCGATACGACGTCCGTCCCGTCAATCCGGGCGACGTGGTCGCGAACCGAAAGTATCAAAAGGTGCGTATCGGATTCGTGGACGTGTGGGCTTTGACGAAATTCAAATTGGTCGTGTGTGCGCGACGAATTTGATGCGTATCCGTCAAAATTTACCGTATCGACCTTTTCTAAAATTTTCAATGACATTGTGCACGCTCATCATATCGAGACGAAACTTACGCCAACATGACCGTATCATTTTTCTGGTCCTTTATGCCATGTTTGGTCCGAATCTTAGAAGGTCGATCGGAATGCTATTTTGGCGGGCCCGCAACCCGATCCAACGGGCGAATTTGTGTACGGCCCATCGGAATCCAACTTTGCACATACGGTTGGGTTCATCTCATCAAACCAAACTTGTAGACATGTAATTTGATGACTTTAGAGACCGTAGATTCTGGCACGCTTTTCGGTACAAAGCGGGTCCAACGACGAATACCATTTTGACCCAAAATTACCATTTTGTCGCTGTGTCCAGAATTGGACTTGTGGGTAGGCATTTCTAGCTAATTTGACCATTCTAAGAACGTTGGTAATGTATGTTTCAGCATTAAGAGACTGTTGTGCGAGTTGACAGTTCGTGGCTCATTGAGTGGTTTGTAGTTTAATTTTCTCAGCTCAGGACAGCAGACAAGTACATTCTCTGATAGTTTTTATTACTTTGATATCTACTATATTCGATTCAGTTGTAGTGTTATACTTGATTCTCGATACGAGAATACACGGACTAGTATACGTGAATATCATCATGAGATGTCATTTCTGGTTTACCTGGTATATGAGTACGTTGTTCGATATTATTTCCTGTACTTGTATAGACACCGATTTGGGAGTGGACTGGCCCCCTGCTCTTCAAATTCCGTGTCATGACCTGTCATGTCTGGAATCATTATAATACTTGGGGATGGGGAGTTATTAGAGGTTATGTGATCATTACCCCTACTTGTTTCTTACTTGTGCATAGCTCCACCCTCACCACACGTAGGGTGTAGCCTGACCTTATACTACTTATGCATAGCTTTCCATTTTGGTCGGCCTGATCCCTATACTATATTACTGCTTATGCATAGCCGGTCAAATAGAACAACCTAATCTTGACCCAAGTCGATCAAATAACGCTCTAATATCTCATGACACTTTCTTTTTATGTTTACAACATACCTCATATTACTTTCCACTGTTTATATTTTAGCTTTATCTTATATCTCACACATGACATGATATCCAGTTCTTTTGTACTGTTTTACTTTCAGTCTTGATATTTTATCTTATATTTCATTATAATTGTCTCTTATAGTATTTATCAATTCACATGGAACTGCTGTTGGTGTTTGTACATGCTTATATCCTAACTGGATAACCCCTGTTGATTTTCAGAGGATTTAGATATAGATTGCCCGACCTACTACGGGTTTGGCATAGATGGGGCCTACGACCAGGACCAGCCTGTGGACCCGGTGCTCATAGAGGACGCACAGCCTGTAGTGACTTAGTTTAGCTAGATTTTATCGGGATTATATTCCAGCTTGGTACTTTGAGACTTGTAGTATTTATTTGGGATCTTGTTTTATGTTTTTAAAATTTTGAACTTATGATTGTGGCTAGGGATGGCAACTTCCCGCGAACCCGACGGGGACCCGACTTTTTTCCCCGACGGGGACGGGTTTGGGGATATAGAAACGGGGATGGGGATGGAGATTAAACAAAATCCCCGATCATATTCGGGGCCGGGTATGGGTATTGTACTCCCCGTCCAGGTAAATCCCCGACCACGATTACTTATACTTATGTGCACAACACATTTGTTTGAGTTCATGATCTATCTAGTTCTAGATATAATTTTTATTAAATTAACATGTCTTATAATTTTTTTTGGAATGAAATAGTTTATACTATACAAAAAAAATTATTAACGGGACGGCATACGGGGACGAAAAAATCTGATCCCAAAAGTGTTAATGGGGCGGGGACGGGGATAGAGAGTACACTGTTAAACGGGGACGGGGATGAGGATAAAAATTTAAACCCGACCGAAAATGGGGACGGGGATTCGAACACTACTCCGAGACGGGGATGGGGGGTATGATCCCCAGCCCCGACCTGCCCAATTACCGTCCCTAATTATGGCTCAGCACTATTTTAGATTATTTACTTCATCTTTATCCTTATCTTTATCATCGTGCTTATCTTCCTTAGATTTATGTGATTGAGTGGTGATTATATTCCTCCGTGCGGAGATGACAGGTTGTATTATTGTGTCTTAGATACTGTATGTTTAGATAACCTTTACAGTGTTCTACCGCCGATGCTGCGGCGCAGGCTGGATGTACACAGATGCTTGTGCCCCTAAACAGGGTGCGGGTCATGACACGTTTTTATGGTGGCCCATGACACATTTTTATGGTGGCCAATGCAGGTCAGTGTCGTAACTAGTATGATTTCATAATGGTACTCGACTTAGAGTGCTAATTATGAGCCTGCTGTTAGGATGTAGGTTCTAGGTTATGGTAGGAGTTACTCAATCACAGTTAGGACTTCTTGAGAGATTCCGGGGACGACCCTTGAGAATCTTATTTGAACGTCAATTTAAAATCCTTTCCTTTTGTTTCTATTCGTCCTTGTTCCTTATTATTGAATTTGATTTTTCTTAGATCATCGCTGATTTTGATTTTTCATATCGAGATGAATTCTATAGCCTGAATTACGGTATCTTCTGATAACATATGTTGACGGGAATAATAGGGAACGTAAACGTCCACTTGGTTATGGAACCTGGAGTTTATCGTAGCTATATTAGCCGACATGGCAGAAACGTAGAGACCTGACTTCGGATATACATATCTTGGTCATGAGATTTGAGATTTCTCGCAGCTATACTAGTCGGCGTGGCGAGAATTCCAGACGATATGATTATAGAGGTATATACCTAGTTATGGAATCTATCGTTTATCGCAGCCTTGCTTACTGGCGTAGCGAGGATTCTGAGTTTCATGATTTAGGACAGACATGTATGATTATCAGATTGTATCTTGAGAAGGGTCCTAACATGTCATCTCTATCATTCCACTTCTATTATTATAGATTTTGTTCCAGCCTCAATTAGCTTAGGAGTAAGGATACTTTCGGTCCTTTAGTCTAGGTCCTTGTAGATTCTCATTTTATTATAGGTTCTTAGTAGTGTGATGGCTTGGTGATTTGCAATTGGTCTGTGTCCTTGAGAAATTGTGTTAATAGTTTAGAGTATGGTTAGAAAGTATTGTATATGATTGTTGATAATTAATTATAGATGAGAACCCTAGAGTGATTAATAAGTGTTAAGGTAGGAGTTGCACCAGGTACCCGAATATGAGGAGTACCCTAGTAGCTAGCGACAAAGTATTTCAAGTGTTATAGAAGTTTAGGCACCAATAGTTTAGTGTCTAGTTGGAGGAGAGACATGAGCCACCTAGTATAGGGGTACCATCCAAGTATCATATAGATGAGTTAGTGCTTTGTGTAGATAGCGTCAAGACATGGGTAGACACCCTAGAGAGAGTATCCTAGATAGACGAATGTTGTTCTGTGACTTTGATTTCTGGAGCGTCAGAGATGTCAATATCTGAAAACTTCCTTCATGAGTTTGTAGTAGACAAGATTATCTTCATTTTGATATATCATGTCCCACTCAAACTCGTTCTCTTGTACTATCTTTGTATCTCACAACTTTCAGATCAATTTATGCCATTGACCATTCCCACTTTTATTTATGATTATCATATGCACATTGCCATGAATTTTAATTTAGGAGCATAAGACTAGTTGTCTTCTCAAAACCAACTTCATATGCATGATCTAGATAAGACACCCTACGCCCATGACCTTCGTGTCCCACTCAGACACACCATCTTGTGCTTCATTTTATCACACGACTTTTCTGACAAAAGGCTCAATCTTGATTTACCCCACGAAGTCACTTTTATTTTTGACTCAAATTAAGGCACCATTTCGACCCAAACTTGTTGACCCAAAATATGGACATGACCCACATTAAGCCTACTACCCACATGACACTTATGTCCCATTCAACTGAGCCCCGCATGCTACTTATTTATTCGCATTCATTTAAGGAAGACAATAAAAGGTAGTATCCCATAAGTGTAGTATAGTATCCTGGATAGAGTGTGCCAGTAAGTTGAGATCTTCACGGATCATAAGATCTTGAAGTACGTGTTCACCCAGAAGGAATTGAACATGAGACAGAGGTGCTGACTTGAGCTGATGAAGGATTTTAATATCTCTTTGCAGTACCATCCAGGAAAGGCCAACGTAGTTGCAGATGCCTTGAGTAGGTATCCAGTCGCTATGTATTTGATGGCAAATTGTCATCTATTGGCCGATCTGGATAGTTTGGGTATCGATGTGATCGTTCTGGGCATGGAGGTTCAGATGTGGGGTTTACAGATTCAGTCTGCGTTGATGGACAGAGTCCGATCAGCACAGTTTGATGACGTAGCCCTGAGGAGCATCAGGGAGCAGGTGCAGGCAGAATTGCTAGACGATTTCTCTATAGCCGAAGATGGGTCGTTGAGGCACGGTACTAGATTATGCATTCCGAGGAGAGCTTCGGGAGGAGATTCTGTAGGAAGCGCATCGTTTTCAGTACTCTATGCATCCTAGAGCCAACAAATGTACAGAGATCTGAGGGAGCACATATGGTGGTATGGCATGAAGCGAGAGGTAGCTCAGTTTGTATCTCGATGCTTAACGTGCCAGCAGGTGAAAGCCGAGAGACAGAGGCCAGGTGGTCTTCTTCAGCCACTACCCATTCCAGAGTGGAAGTGAGAGCATATCACTATGGGCTTTTATCTGGACTTCCACGATCTCCAGGAGGGAAAGACACGATTTGGGTCATCGTTGATATACTACTAAAATAACCCCTTTTAGCGACTTCAGAAGACGTCGCTAAATAAGGTAAATCCGTCGCTAAAATCTATTTGCGACGTATTTAGCAACGAAAATTGGATGTCGCGTATAGGCATGTCGCAGATGACAATTTCGTCGCAAAACGTCGCTTTTTGTGACGTCACATTTAGTGTCGCTAGACGTCACAAAATGTGCGACAGATAGCGACGTAAGCTCACGTCGCCAAAATAGCGACGTAGAGCGACTACTTTGCGAAGCGGTAAACTTTATATATGATGACATGGCATGGCAGCCACGTGGGCACTTTAGCGACGCCTCGCGACAAATTTAGCGACGTCCGCTCTCAGGTTGTCATATCCCACGTCAGCAGTTTAGCGACTTCTAGCGACGTTACGTCACTATTTAGTGACGTATAGCGACGTGTACATACCGTCGCTGTACGTCGTAGAACGTCGCTATACGTCACAGATATTATAAAAAAATTTAAAAAAATATAATTGGTATTTTTGTTATGCTGTGTGTCTGTGTTTACAGTGTGTGTGAAGTGCAGTGTTCGAACCATCGACAGTTTCGCTTACTGTTCTATGTTTTATCTTGGATAGAAAGAGCAATAGTACAGGGTGCACTTCTCAGAGCCTCCTCTTCACGTCCTTCACCTTTTCGGGAACCTTTACGACATCCGAAGAAAGTGAAGAACGTGAAAATGAAGCTCTCAGAAGTACACCCTGAACTGTTGCTCTTTCTATCCAAGATAAAATATATAACAGTAATCGAAACTGTCGATGGTTTCGAACATTGCATTTCACATTCACTGTAAACACAGACACACATCATCACAAAAATACACAATATACTTTTTTAAATTTTGGCAGCACCTCCTTTGTATATTAGATCATCGCTTATAACCCACCGTAGGTATATTTGTCATCCCCGTCGCAGATATCACAAAGTAAATATGTAATGCCTGTGGTTCGTATTGCGTATTTTTGGAATACATGTATGTATTTATTCTTGTATTGCATGGTTCCTTGCTTAGCTCTTCCTTCATGGCTTGGTTATTCTTGGTTCGGGTTGGCTTGGTTCGGTTTGGGATTGCTATTGGTTCATTATGAACCAAGGGTGAACCCCTTACCTACCACCACTACACCATTTATTAACCCATTCTTCTTTCTCTCTCTTCATTAACCTCTTCATCTTCTTCCATTTAATTCTTCACCGACCAGAGAGAGGGAGAGAGAGGTCTAGGCAAGTGCAACTTGCTTCATGGAGGAACTCCAATTTTATTGCTTCATTCTCTTCCTTACAATATTTTAATTTACTTTAGTACTTGGCATTTCCACTTTCCATGGATAGATTCTTGTAGATCTATATTTACTTTATTTTTGGAATTCTTGGGTTTTGATCTACTTAATCTTGTTATTTCTGAGTTTTGATGGTTCCATGTTGTAGAGAATTTCGTTCTACCCCACTTTGACCTATGAAAGTTCGGATTTGGGCTCCGGATGATAGAGTTATGCAGCTTGGAAGCCATGGATTATGGTGTACTTCTTCTCGGAAATTTGGAGAAGAAGCACAGTCCCGAGCCGCATGGTAGCACTTGACCGCATGAACATTCATGCGGCAAGTCAGTTCCATCCGTATGCGCTATTGCCTGGACTTGACCGCATGACAAGTTCATGCGGCAAGTATTTAGTCTAGCCGCATGAGGCTCTTGTACTTCTAGCCGCATGGGGCCCTTCTTCCCGAACCGCATATGCACCCCTTGCTCCCAGCCGTATAGGCCTTGCTTCCCGCTGCCGCATGGGACTCCGCCCATCCCGAGCCGCATGAACTCAACACTCGCGAGCCGCATAGACCGCAGTCTCCCAGCCGCATGGGTTGGCTTCCCTTGACCGTATAGTCATTGCTCCCCGCAGCCGCATGGGTTGCTCCTCCCCGGTCGCATGTACCTGATTGGTCAGCCAACCACATGGACCCATCCCCCGTTAGCCGTATGAGTTCCCTATCCTCCTGGCCGCATATGCCTTGCCTTTCTCAACCGCATGACTGAGTGGATCTCCGAGCCGCATATGACTGATACCCCTTTGACCGCATAAGCCTTTCCCTTTTTAGCGGCTGCGCCTGACCCTATTCAGCCGCATGGACTGTTCTCTTCCAGCCGCATGAGATCATTCCTGGCCGCCTATGCCTTAGCCGCATGGCTCTTCTATAGCCCTGTGTATTGATATTTTATTAGATATTTTACGTCCATTTTATATCCTTACGCCTTTTGTCATGAACTTGATAACCACGAATTTATTTAATATGTTTAGAATTGATAATTGAGCATGACCTGACAGTGACCCGTAGTGGTGCACTCCTGACATGACTAACATGACATGATAGTGGCCCGTCGTGGCGCACTCCTGACAAGTACACCTGACATGATTATCTTGAACAGCTGTTACGACGGCTACCTGACATGACATGACCTGTATAATTAATCTGGACACCGTGGGCGATTGTGCTTGTACAAATAATCCAGTCCTATCTTGCATTATGTCTAGGAGGGGACTCCTGAGTACCACGGTCAGGAGTACCTATTGAAATAAACTAAGGACTAATAACTAGATTAATACATTAGTCATAAAGAGATCTTCCAGCTACAGGCAATCCCGTTACCTGGGCACGCCTTGGGATCTGTAGCCTGTCGTCGAGTAGGGCACATTTCCAGCACACTGTCATGTGTTGCACCCTTCAAGCTACCTAAGGGTACATGCGTTTCCTGGACGATGTACCCACCTGAATTCAACCCTAATCTTTCAACCCGGGTAACCTGGATGGTCTGCAGGGCTTGTGCCTGTGGAATAATCTTACTGCATCTTGTTAGTAATTAGGCCTATGATAACCCTAGTTAGTTAAAGTATTAAGCCGTAGTTCTTGCTTGGCCGTGAAATGATTGGATGGAGTCTAACCAGTCTAGTCTTGCCCAGATCCTGATTACTGCATGACCAGAATGGTTGTATTTATTTTATTGATAAATGGTGAGAATTCCAAGTTCTGTTCAGACGAAGGGTTACAACCCCGGTCCTTGTTTGGTTTACGGGTTGTAACCTGGTTATCTGAATAGTTCCGTGGTTATCTCGTCGTATATCATCCTGATGTATTTTCTTTATTTCCGGTTCTTACTTTATTTATACTCTTGTGCTGATTGCTGGTTTTAGTTCCTAAGTGAAGCCTCCTTTGTGGCATTTGCTCTTTCTGGGGTCTGACCCAGCTGGTTTTGTGTGGCCAGATTTCAGAGCAGCTCCAGAGGATCTACCGACCTTCCAGCCAGATGGTGGCCACTAGACGGAACCCTAGCAACGAGTGGGTTTATTTTTGATCTCCCACTTTATTGTAAAAATATTCTTTTGAGGCGTTTAGCCAACGAGCACCTGTTAGCTCGGTTGCACTTTACTTACTATCTGCCTACGGGCTGTAACATGATTGACAGATCCTAGGGTTTATCATGTATGACTAAACTCTTGCTAGTCCTAACATTTTGTAACGACTAGCTTCATGATCAGCTGAATATGTAATATTTGGGACGCCTTATTATTGTATATTTAATGATCATACATCTTGTAACATTTACTTATTTGCTTGTGATTGAGACACTAGGCTTGTTCATGACCTTAGGAGACTGTTGGCTTGTAGTAAACCCTCATGTATCTAGACAGCCGTGACCGTATAGTGAGATGGAATCCATTTCATATACGTAGCTGGCTATGTCTGCCCCCGCTCTCAGTATTCTGGTTCTGGGGCGTGACAAAATATCACAATAAAAATAGGAGGCAGTACAAAGTAAATATCACAGACACACATCCTCACAAACATCCAATAGAGTCAAATAAAAATAGGAGAAGATAAAAAGTCTCCCACCAAGTGTACAAACAAAAGTGTACCAATAAACAATTTGCCCATAGGGCCAATACATACAAGTCATAAAAAAAGTCAATAAAATCACAGCGGACCCCTGCCGCGCATCTGGGATAGAATGTAGTCATACTGCTCCTGGGTGAGCTGCACCGTAGGGGCAGTAGGAGGCAGTGCAATATCTGGAGTTGACGCCGTCGATGGACCGGGAGGACGTATCTGCTCCAGCTCTCGCAGTCGCTCACCATAAACAGCAAGGGTACTCACCACCCTCTCAGTATTCGCCTCAAGCGAAGCCGAAACCTGAATGAGTGAGGCAGACATGCTCCTCTGCAATCCCTCCAGCTCGACCTGTCTACGCTCTGTGCGCTACGTAGACCCGGTGAGCGTGTGCAAGCTAGCAGCTGTAGCCTGATGCAGACTCATCAGCTCCTGTATACTGCGCTCGACCGCATCAAATCGTCCGGTGACGATCGGAGGGTCAGATCGTCGCTCGATCGCATCAGAAATCTGCTGCTGCAACTCGCGACGCAGCTCCTCGATCTGGCAACGAATATCCTCAGCTCGTGATGACTCCTACGAAGCCGGAGACTGTGCACTGACAGAGGGGGCCCGGGATGACTCCGAAGCTAAATACGCGCCGTAGGATCCCGTACCGTAGTACGTACCCTTCTGAAGACCGCCAACGGCGGTCATCCAGAGCTCGTCCGACGATGGAACTGTAGGCGGCTGGGAGGAACTACCAGCCCCTTCCTCTGCTTTCATACATGGACACTTAATTTTGGTACCGTCCATGTACTGAGGGAACGCCTTAGCAAACTGTAGGAACTGCTCTACTCCCGCTATGTATTTATCCCGCACACCACACATATCATCAGGACGACGATTGTACATCCATGAACGATTTCGCAAGTAGTAATTCATATCCATTTGGAAATAATTCTACAAAGATGGACACACATTATCCAACAGGCACAAATTCGTATATTATGTCTTATTATGGGACACACATTAGTAGCGGACAGTTACTAATAACAATGATATGCAATCTAGGTTAATCTAGGTTGTACTAAGTCAAACAAAGTCAAATAAGGTCAAGCTAAGTCAAACAAAGTCAAACAAGGTCAAGGGTTGACCTACAGTTGACTTTGTCAAATCTTAGTCCAATCTAGGTCAGATGTTGACTCTACTTTGACTTTCAGTCAAAATAGTCAACTTTGGTCAAACAAGGTCAAATCTAAGTTAAATATCCTATTTCTATTCATTACCTACCAAGGTACCCTTTACCTTATCGCTATTGGTATCCCAATACAAATACCTTAAGTTGGTACCCTTTACCTTATCGCTATTGGTACCCTTTACCTTATCGCTAATGGTATCCCAATATCAATACCGCGGTAACATGGTTGGTACATTAAGGGTCTTTGACAATATGACATATTACAAAAAGATATATATATCCTTATATATAGTTCTCCTACGGATTTTCTTTAACATTACGTAGGAGAACTATAAGGATATATCTGTTCACAATATGTCACCTCCTCAAAGATCCTTAATGTGACAACCATGTCACCCTCTCAGTCATATCCCTGAGCTACAATGCAGCTGCAGGCATTTAACATATCACGGTTTATAAAAATAACTAATAAATCTCTATCCTAACTAATAAATTAATATCCTACTTTAACATCTAATAACTCTCCTATTCCTGCAGCTACGATGCAGTTGCAGGCAGTTCTTTCTAACATAAACTAATATCCTAATCTAAACTAATCCTTTAACTGAAACTAATATCTAAACAATGCTAATCATGAACTGTACACTACTACCTAACATTTACATGAACTATCTATCTCAAACTCTCTATCACAACTAATTAATTAATATCCTACTTTAACATCTAATAACTCTCATATTCCAGCAACTAAAAGGCAAAACCATGGTATACACTGTATATACATTGTATACATATATATTTATATATGTATTTGTGTGTGTATGTAAGTGTGTGAGAATATATATACATGTATATATGTAGATATATGTATTTATATATGTAAGCCTCTGTCCCGAAATTACCAACTTATCCTTATTCTTTTGCTAAAAAAAAAATTTATTTATATATATGTAGATATTCACTGCCAATGTAATAAAGTAGTGTAAATACTATATTTAGCCTAGTAAATAAAGAAGATTGGAAAGGTTTGCGATTACTCTATGGTTGAGGGTTGATATGCAAACACTAGTCTTTTGTTACTATATAAACTTTCCAATACAGGTAATGAGGGCTTTACCCCAATAATAACCCAAACTCTAGGGTTTAAACTGTAAAAGTTCAGTTTAAACACCAAGCCGCGGATTGCTCGAATTCAAATTGAATTCGGAGAGCAGGATACGATCATATCTTGGGTAATCGATTTAAATTGGAGATTGATCCCCATCAAGAGCCAGGTATATATACGTACTCATGGAGTAACTGATCCGCCTTCTTCAAACCCTAAAGAAAACCCCTGCCGCAATAGTTCCCACGCTGTTGAGGAACTAATCAAGGTTTTGGAACACAACCAAACTTCGACAGGTAACCCTCTCTTCGACACATGAGATTTAATCTATTTTAGTTTTATAGAACTCTTAGTAATCACAATAATAAGATGAATGGAGAGGTGTTCGTCGTAATACCAGAGACGAGACTTAAGGGGTGCTCCGGTGCCAAGCACAGGGGTGTATGTACCTTAAACCCTGCGTGAGGGTGTCAACCATCAGGAAGTATCAACCTTCACAGAAAACCCATGTCCTGCCTTGAATGGACTGAGTTAGCATGTGGTTAGCCCAACATCTTAAGTATAGGCAATGATAGGACATGGGAAAACCCCTGTTATAGGTTTCAATCCCCTTTGTATAGCAGACCTTAGGGTGTGTCTTGACATCCCTCCTTTGGTGGATTAAATAAGCAGTCACTAGCCCTTACCCATGGTTGGTACATCCTCTGTACAGTCAGGAACTCCTATCTGACAGGACCAACCTGCACCTACCTGGTAGTAACAAGGCACTAGCATGTTCCACATAGTCCAGTAGTATGGGTGCCCTGCATAGCCAATGATTTAGACCTTGGGATAACCTCACCCGAGCCATGGTGCATCTAGCATATTTTTGGTTGATTGACATTCCCTTCTCTAACTCCCCATGATTCGGAGGGTGCTACTTTTGTTTCATGCTGCCAGTCCTGCATCCTGAGTACAGGACGGAACCAAGGTGAAGTTCAAACCATGCCACCTATATGTTTAACCCAAAAATCACCAACTGTAGGATGGTATACAATTAATCCTGGCCCAAATGATGGCTAGATTGGACAAGTTGATGTACCAGGATACACCTACAGTTAGCTTGACCAAGCCAAGTAGCCATTCCACATCAAGATCGACCCATGGATTTAAGGATGTGCCAAGCCTTCATCTTCTACCACTAGAGACTGTAATTTCAGCCATAAATTGCATATGTATCACTAAGTTCAGAATTAAAATGGGACCCAGGTGTGGGAGAGTACCTCCATCAAAATACCTGTTAGACACTGCTTACTAGCAGGCATACAACAGGTACACAATGTCGTTTGTCAAATAACAGAGATGGTCTGGGGGAGGGGAGATGCCATAGCCATCAATAGATCAATCTTTATTGCATTATGTTTCAGTTCAGTTAACAGGAAAGGGGATGTGGTTAGAGTTTCTTTAGCTAAACAGTGAAACACTATGTTAGGCAAGACTGGAAGTGTGTGACATTGGCACACACATGGAACCTGGCACCCTTAAGTCCAGTCTGTACAGTCCCAGTAAGGTATAGTTTTATTTGCAGATTAAATGTCCAAATGCAAGGCCTAACCCATGTTGAGTTTCAGTTATAATGAACCCTGGTAATTACACTAAAGCAAATGAGTTCGTGTGCTAATAACTGTGAAATAGTTCCTTGTGTTAGTGAGTGTCATGGGGAGTGACTGACCTAATGGGTATCAGCCTTAGCCTGCAGTAAAAGGATGAATACTTGTTAAGATATTCCATATCATTTCAAATATGTATAAGTGTATGTCATTATCTGCACTATTGATCTGTCCAGGTGAATCTATACACTGCCATATAGGGAATAGGCTATAGTATTGTGTTTAGCCATTGCCTATATTTATGGGTCTCCACAACAGGGTTTGGGATGTTAGTTATCAAAAATTAGACAATGAATTGACTATACCCAAGGCCAGATTTACTGGGCTCCAGAAGGAAAATCTCCTGGTGGGGAAATGATCTTTCAACATTCACACCCTTGGCTGTCACTCCATACCAGTATACACGTAGGAATCAGTTGGGCTATATCATTTCCTGTGGTTTATTTCCAACCAAACTCACACCCAAGCTTCCTCCTAATCAATTGTTCAGTTCTTCACAAGTTATGACCAAAACAGTGCAACATAACTCCATGATGACAGACCCATAAGTATGCACTGTCCTGTTCTCTTTAATATTCATCCTTATATGCAGCCATAACCCCATAGGTTTAGATTCAGTCCTCTATCACCCCTTAGTGTTAGTCCTAGAAGCTTGTTAAGCTCAGTTAGTTTCCTTGACCAGGCCACTCCTCGATTATCCCTTAAACTATAACTCAATGCATACTTTGAAGGGTTCAGTTGGGATATCAATCCCCAATTGCTCCGATTACAGGTAATTGACTGAATACACTTGCATCAGCTGTGTAAAGGACAGTTTTAGTATTCCTATATAACCCAACCTTCATTCACATGCCATACCTGGTTTATTTTCCCTCGTGCCCAGGTTGCTCTATAAGTAAATGTTTTGGAAGAACTGTTGACATGGGAAACACTGTTGAAGGGCTGGGCTCGACTGGAGTAACTGCAGTATCATACGGTTCACATATATAAATCTGTCCAGAACTGGAAATGCAGTGCTTGCAGTAGCAGATAAATACATATATAGATGTAGTATTACATATAGGCAACAGTCTTGACATGAATATTGGTAGGCATACACATAGGTTAGGCTAGGAGGTTGCCAAGAGTGGAAACCACCCAAACCAATTGAGGACTATTAAGAGTTGTAGGAGTAATTAATAATAGTTCCAAAACAACTTTACTTTGTTAAATCCATTTATTGATTTAGTAATTGACTCACAAAACAGGTTACTTGGACTCCAACCCTTCACTTGCTCAATACTCACAGCTCGGGACGACAGGCAAGTGCATATGCTGATTGTTACCGTCTTTAATAGTTTCTTTACATGCCTCACATATGTCTTGCTGCTTGTTGACACGATAGTCACACGATAACTAGTTTCATGGAATTATGGTACAATTGACTGCCCTTTACATATATTTCTCATTACATTTTATTCCATGAGTACTAGTGGGCGAGAAAATATCTTAGTAGACGTGTGGACTACCCATTCTATCCCCATGATGTCTATTCGTGAACAATAGCATCTGCACACGACACGTGTAGATGCCGGATTTACCCCTTAGCCGTTCACACGTCGAACATGATATTTTAACTCACGTAGATAGTTTTATTTCAGTCATTCCTTATTTTGCTTGTCACTTACCATGTCACCATGATCTACATGTTCGTTTTCTAGTAGATATTTCTTATTGATAGAGTTTACTTGTATTTTCTCTTGTACCATGATGCTAGTTACTTCCTAGTTTCATCCTCATATGTTGCATGCATGTTTTGACTCTGTTGGAGCTCGGCTAATGGTCGTATGTGTACTTGTTCCAATCTTGACTGGATAACCCATATTTTAGGTGATGAGTTAGAGGAGTTATGTTCCACTTACTACGAGCATACCGTGGATCCTGAACTGAACATGCAGAAGGACTTGGATGCGGGGCTACCCTCCGCAGGAGACTATTAGCTAGACAGCACTTTTTAGAGCATGAGTCGCTCGCAGAAACTCTTTTATTGTATTTACTTTAGTTATAGATTATGAGAATTGAGTAGTGAACATCCCTTTGGTACTTTTGATTATATTGAGATCATTATTCTATCATATTTTTGTGATCTTTTTCAGTTATCAGTTTGTCTCTTTTACCTTAGATATTGCGTTAATAATTTCCTGTTGAGATTGAATATGCAAACTTAATCTTTTGTGGAAATCTATAAACTGCGTGGTTGTATTTGATAAAATTATGGAGATGACTAGACAGCATTCTATCGCCGACACTGCGGCGTAGGCTGGACGTATCCACGGCTCATGCCCAAATATTGGGTGCGGGTCGTGACAATATATATAGGTATATATGTATATATTGTATGTGTCTGTGTCCTGTGTCCTGTCCCCTGCCCCCTTCCCCTATCCCTGCACCCACCTACCCCTGCCCCCTCCCCCCTACCCTTGCACCCACCCACCTATGCCCCCCTCTCCCCTACACCTGCACCCACCCACCCCTGCCCCCTCCCCCCTATCCCCCTCGACAACAAGACCCCCCTCCCCTGCCCCCCCTCCCCCTACCTCTGCACCCACCCCAACCTTGCCCCCATCGACAGCAAGACCCCCCACCCCCGGGTACCCCCACCCCTCCCTCCACCCCTCGACAGTAAGACCCCCCACACCCACCCCCTACACCCACCCCCACCCCTCCCTCCCCCCTCGATAGAAAGACCACCCCAGCTAGGGTTAGGGTTCTCGTGTCCACGTCTGTGTCTAGATAGCTAGGGCTAGGGTTAGGGTTTACCTGAGGAGGGTGGCTTCGTCGGAGGATGGAGGCGGTGAGGAGGGTGGCTTCGTCGGAGAAGGAAGACGGCGAGGAAGGCTCCTTCGTCGGAGGAAGGAGGCTGGTCGCCGGAGGGAGGGGTCAGCGGGCAAGCGGGGTCGCCGGAGGGAGAAGGGGAGGATGTCGCCGGAGGGAGGGGTCGCCGGAGGGAAGGGTTCACCAGGGGGAGAGGGGAGAGGGGGATCGAGCGCACGAGAAGAAAAATTTTGGGTGAAATTTTTGTGATTTCGATCGGGCCAGGAGCCCTATATGAAATAAGACAGCGACATATAAATTATACGTGGCTAAACGTCGCAATACAGCGACGTAAAAGGGACGTCCATCGTAAAACGTCGCCCGTCAGCGACATAAAATATACTACGTCGCTGAACGTCACTATGCAGCGACGTTCAGCGACGTGTAGCACAAGGAGTCGCTATAGGCAATTATCAGCGACGGCTTTTTCTGCCGTCGCTAATATACGTCGCTATTCTAGCATATTTTAGTAGTGATAGATTGACCAAATCGATCCACTTTTTGTCTTTCAAGGTGGAACTGTCTTCAGAGAAGCTGGCAAAGATGTATGTGCGGCAGATAATCAGATTGTACGGAGTTTCGGTAAGCATAGTCTCGGATCGTGATAGTCGTTTAACTTCCTGCTTCTGGAGGAGTTTACATACTAGCTTGGGCACCCAGCTCAAGTTCAGTACCGCATATCACCCCTAGACTGACAGACAGTCAGAGAGGACCATCCAGACACTCGAGGATATACTTTGCATTTGTGTGTTAGACTTCAGGGGATCTTGGGAGGACCATCTTTACTTGGTAGAGTTTGCTTACAACAACAGTTATCAGACCAGTATAGAGAAGTCGCCATTTGAGGCTCTATACGGACGGAGATGTCGCACTCCTTTGTCATGAGACGATGTCGGCGAGAGAGTTTTACTTGGGCCAGATATGGTGGTGGATGCAGCAGAGAAGGTTAAGTTGATCAGGGATACACTTTGGGTGGCTCAGGATAGACAGCGGCATTGGACCGATAGCCACCGGAGACCGTTAGAGTTCGACGTTAGTATCAGTTTTTCTGTTGTGCTTGCTTGTGATTGTTTGTTTAGGGTCTTGTATTGAGTCTTGTCTTGTGTCTAGGTTGGCGATATAGTGTTCCTAAGGATTTTTTCGATACGGGACACGATTCGCTTTGGCCGAGATGAGAAGCTTAGTCCGCACTTCATCGGACCTTTCATTACTCTTGAAAGGGTCGGTGCAGTGGCCTATCGACTAGACTTGCCACCTACGTGTTGACACAAAGTCGCAGTCAACTAAATATTGATAGAATTGGCTAAATAATACTTGTGATAGTTCAATACGACACATGAAGACAACATCCAGCACAAGTCAGACGACAGCTCAGTTTTACAATGCAAGTCATTTTTGAGTCTGTATTTCATAATTTTATTGAGTCTAGACTTATGTAAGCTGAGTTGTGCTGAGCATCTGAGACTTAACCTAGACCCTACCCAAAATCCAAAAGCTCCACACACATCCAAATAAGCCTATTGGACAAATGACCCATTCTGTGCTCTAGAGACAGAGTTCGGGCCGAACTCGGCCTCCACACAGAGTTCGGGCCGAACTCTGTCCCCTAAAAATTAGCACCCTAATTTTTAGGGTTGGCTGGTTGCAAGTTGTCCAACGAACAAATTTTTGAATGATCCAACCAGAATTCTGGCCGAATTCTGCCTACCTGGTATCCTATAAATAGGCCATGAATTCTCTCATTTTCAATCATCCAATCTTCTCTTCTCTTCTCTCTAAAGCTCAATACAAGCCATACCCTTCTTTATCTACTAGCCACAAGCTCCCTAAGCCTCAAGTGCTCAGTATTTTTCAGTTAGGAGTTTGTACAAGAGTTCAAGAAGTCGCTTGGAAAATTTTAAGCATCGCCACTGCGATCTTTGTAAGAAGTTGACGTGCTCTTCTGAAGAAAAGGCACGGGGTGTAACTACTATTTCACAAATAGTGGATTTAATCCTAAGCTAGAGTTCTCAGGCCTGGACTAGTCCTTCATGAGGGAAACAGGGTTAAAAATCGGCTGTATTTGTGTATGCTTTCTTGCTCCTTATTTATTTCCGTATTTACTCTGATTACTTTCAGCCTGTGAAAGAGTTTAATTTTTTAATTGGCTATTATCTTTATAAACTCTATTCACCCCCCTCTAGAGTTGCCATCTGTTCTTCAATTGGTATCAGAGCCAGGTTCTCTCAACAAGGACTAACATCCTAGAGCTGATCCATGGCAACCACACAATCCTTGATTTCCAATCACGGTGAAGGGCAGTCCACTCATAGGCCTCCCCTATTTGAGGGAACTAACTATACCTATTGGAAAACTATGATGAGCTTTTATCTCAAGTCGCTAGACTTCGACCTGTGGACCATCGTCACCGATGGTTACAAAAAGTCCGCCAAGATAGTTGTCAATGGTGATCTCGTGGAGAAATCATATGACAAATATTCTGACAAGGAGAAGAAACAGGCAAGTCTAGACGCGAGAGCTATTAATGCTTTATTCTGTGCTATAGACAGGAATAAGTTCAACAGGGTCTCAACATGCACCACCTTTAACGGAGTATAGAGACTTCTAGAAGTGACGCATGAAGGAACCACCCAAGTCAAGAAATCAAAGATAAGCCGTCTCACTCAAGAATATGAGGCTTTCAAGATGAAGCCAAATGAGACGATCACGCAAATATTTACAAGATTCCTAGACATCATCAATCCCCTATCTTCGCTCGGCAAACAATATTCAAATCACGAGAAGATTCGCAAGCTACTTAGGGGGCTACCAAAGATTTGGAACCCTAAGGTGACAGCCATCATAGAAGGAAATGATCTCACAACTATGTCCATAGAGACTTTGATGGGAAAGCTGATGACTCATGAGCTTGACCTCAAAGACTTCGAAGAGCCTGCTCCTAAGGCTAAGGAGATCGCACTCAAAGCTCACCGACGGAGGGCTGACCCGAAGAGACGGATGACGACAACTCGGAAGGTGATGATTAAGCTCTCATTGTCCGCAAGTTCAAGAAATTCCTTCGCTTCAACCGAAGAAAGAAGGAACCACAAGAAGACGATGAAGAAGAGCCAACCTGCTACGGTTGCAAGAAGACGGGACATATCCGAAAAGACTGTCCATTCTTAAAGAAGAGCAACCGTTATGAGAAACCATACAAGAAGACTTCCTCAAAGAAATATGCCAACACAAGCATTTGGCATGAAAGCGAAACTAGTGACTCTGAGGAAGAAAAGGACTCTCCTCAAGACACAGCAAATGTGTGCCTAATGGCAACGTCTGACAAGGTATCAAACGAAACTCTTGATGACTTCACTTTTGATGAACTTGGCGATGCTTTTACCGATTTACTTGATGATCATAAAAAGGTTATTGGCAAATATAAACATGCCAAGGAAAAGATTAAAAGTCATAAAGTCAAAATTCAAAGACTTTCCTTATTGCTTGATAACATTAGAAACACTTCACCCACGGAAGTCACAAATGAGGTATCTAAGCTTAAATAAGCCTACATGATGCCGAAGCACGTATTGAACAACAAACACAAGAAATCACAGCACTCAACACGGAGCTTGCTGAAGAAAAGAGTAGACAAGATTTCTATTACTAAGACATGTGGTTTGAATGCTAAGGTTACTGAATTGCAGGCTGTCTCGAAGAAATTAGAGAGTAAATTGGGAAAACAGGTTGCTCAACCTCAAACCCAATCACATGAGACACACACAAGCATGACACTACTCATACTAGTCACCCACGTCATTCATCTGCAGCACGTAATCATGCATACATATACACACACTTTCACAATGCACACAAACCACATGCACGTAGAAATAATTCTCATATGTCACAGAATCATCATGCTACACATAGATACAACATCACCATGTTGCACAAAAACAAAATTACCATTACTCTACATATAGACATCATCACCAGCTATTCCATATAGACAATATCACCATGCCACTCCACATCACTCCATAAATAGTCATCATCACCATGCTAACTCTACATATCATCATGCTATTCCACATTACTCTACTCGTAGACATCATATGCATGCTCCTAACATAAATAGGAATGCTATATGTACTTATTGTGGATTACATGGACACATTTTACCACAATGTAGAATTAGAAGATTGGTAGATAGAAAGATATATGCATGGTTTCCGAAAACTAACTTTTCAGGACCCTCAAGAACTTGGGTACCAAAGGTCACATTTACTCTTGATGTAGGTGGACCTTCCTCCTCAACTAAGAGTAAGTGGATTCTCGATAGTGGATGCTCGCGGCATGACGGGAGACACAAATTTTTTTGCATCACTATCGATGAAGAGAGAATGATATGTATCCTTCGGTAACAACCTAAAAGGGTATTTATAGGTAATGGTATTATTGGTCATCCTCCATTTCCCGTAATAAAAGATGTCTGCCTAGTGACCGAGTTAACGCATAACCTGCTCAGCATTAGTCATCTTGCTGACCATGGATATGACATTAACTTTGGACAAAATAAATGCTTTATTTATGATAGGTCAACAGGAGACATCGTTTTTGAAGGGATAAGGGAGGATAATATTTATATTTTTTATTTGTCTAGAGATACTAACAATGCAGGTAGATGCCTATATGCTCATAAGGATGAAAGATTACTATGGCACCAGCGTCTTGGTCATGCCAACATGGATACTATATCCAGGCTATCGACTAAGAAGCTAGTTAGAGGCTTGCCCGACATCACATTCAAAAAGGACACGGTATGTGCCGAATGTGAATTGAATAAGGCAACCAAGTCCTCTTTTTATTCCATAAACTCTGTAAGCACTACTAGACCCTTACTATTACTTCATATGGATTTATTTGGCCCTAGTAGAGTAGCCAGTCTTCGTGGATTTACATGGGTTTTCTTTCTTACAAATAAAAGTGATGCTATTTCAGTTTTTAAGATTTTTGTAAAGAAAGTTCAAACAAAAAAGGCTACATGATTACTCGAATCTGAAGTGATCATGGAGGCGAATTCGAAAATATAGATTTTGAAAAGTTTTGTGATTCTAATGGTTTTGATCATGAGTTTTTGTCCAAGAACTCCTCAACAAAATGGTATTGGGAGTGGAAGAATAGGACTCTTGGTGATATGGCTAGAGTCATGTTGAACAAGTTTTTACTTCCGAAATACTTTTGGACTGAAGTTGTCAGTACAGCCTGCCACATTTTAAATAAGGTGCTTATTCGTCCTATTACGAAGAAAACACCCTATGAGCTTTGGTTTGGGAGAACCCCAAATATTTCTTATTTTAGAGTTTTTGGTTGTAGATGTTTTATCCTTAACACCAAAGACAACTTAGGCAAATTTGATGCCAAAGCTGACGATGGTATTTTCCTTGGCTATATTGCCAAGAGCAAGGGATATAGAGTATTTAACAAAGCTCATTAATTATGGAAGAGTCTACAAATGTGACTTTTGATGAAGATAACAGTGCATCAGCTACTCTTGATGATGATATTGAGCCATCAACTTCTACTACAATGAATACCACAACCGAAACCAATTCTCTGGAGGGCTTGCCAAAGAAATTCTCTTTCAAGCCGTCACATCCAGAAAATTTGGTAATAGGTGAGGTTTCACGTGGAGTAACTACTAGATCATCATTAAGAGACTCTATTGCTAGCACTGCCTTTATTTCACAAATTGAGCCAAAAAATATTTTAGAAGCTTTTAATAATGAATTTTGGATTTCTGCTATGCAAGAGGAAATCACCAATTCGAGAGGAGCCAATTATAGGAACTCATTCCTAGACCAGCTAATCACTCGATCATTGGTACTAAATAGGTTTTTAGAAACAAAGTAAATGAAGATGGTTCAGTCACACGCAACAAAGCTCATCTAGTAGCCCAAGGATACAACCAAGAGGAAGGTATCGACTACGATGAGACATATGCTCCTGTTGCTAGATTGGAATCCATTCGGATGCTTTGTACATTTACAAATTTTTAAAATTTCAAATTATTTCAAATGGATGTTAAAAGTGCTTTCTTGAATGGATTTATTAAGGAGGAAGTTTATGTGAAACAACCTCCTGGCTTTGAAAATCACAAATTTTCTGACTATATTTTCAAGCTGAAGAAAGCGCTATATGGCCTCAAACAAGCCCCTAGAGCTTGGTATGAAAGGCTAAGCAATTTCTTGCTTGAGAAAGGTTTTGCTAAAGGGAAAATTGACACCACACTTTTTATAAAATCTTTCAAAGACACGATTCTCTTAGTCTAAATATACGTAGATGATATTATATTTGGTTCTACTGATGAAACCCTCTGTCAAGATTTTGCCAAGTGTATGCAGATCGAGTTTGAGATGAGCATGATGGGGGAGCTCAACTACTTTCTTGGACTGCAAGTCAAACAAATGTCAAATAGAACTTTCATCTTCCAGTCGAAGTATACAAAGGACATGCTGAAGAAATTTGACCTTGACAACGTCAAACCAATTAGCACTCCAATGGCTACTACAACTAAACTAGAACCAGATGAAAGCGGCAAACCCGTGGACCAACGTAAGTATCAAGGTATGATAGGCAGTCTACTCTATTTAACTGCTAGTCATCCTGATATTATGTTTAGCGTTTGCCTGTGTGCTAGATATCAAGCAAATCCTAAGGAATCACACATGACTGCTGTTAAGCGTATCTTTCGATGCCTTAAGGGTACGGTTACAATAGGCCTATGGTATCCCAAGTCAACATTATTTGACCTCATTGGTTACTCTGATGCTGATTTTACCGGATGCAAGGTCGACCGAAAAGTACGAGCGGTACGTGTCATTTATTAGGAAAGGCTTTAGTCTCTTGGTTTAGCAAGAAGCAGAATTCTGTCGTACTATCCACAACAGAAGCTGAATACATCGCAGCTGGGCGTTGTTGTGCTAAATTCAGTAGATGAAGCAAACCCTTGAAGACTACAACTTATCTTTTATGCACATTCTAATCTTTTGTGACAACACTAGTGCTATAAATCTCACTAAGAACCCCATTTGTCACTCACGCACGAAGCACATTGAAACTCGTCACCACTTTTTGCGTGATCATCAGCAAAATGGAACTATTAACTTAGAATTTATTGACACTGATCATCAGCTAGCATATTTCTTTACAAAACCATTATCCGAAGAGCGCTTCAATTTTCTCTGTCGTGAATTTGGAATTTTGGATGAAGCTATTATTAATTAAAATAAACCTGCATAAATATCGAGTATGTCTTGATTCTTTTATGATGAAATTGCTATGGGTACAAGCCGAAAGGGTCCTTCTGACAACAAGGCGTAAAGCCTAAGCGACACGGTGCACTAGTCCTCAGGACTACCGCTAGCTGGATCCGCCCCTGCAGCTAACCCATGCAGCTTCAAAATATTGAATTATGACATAATTCCTTGTTTATTACATGGTTCATTTTAATTTATCACATGCTAAAATGCAAAATTTCCAAAAAACTTTGCTTGCTTCAAAGTTAACTTTCTGTCATTCTCCACTTGAGTCTTTCTTATATGTCCTTATTTTCCTTTTCCTTTGGTCTCTCACACTTAACAATTTTTTCTTCTTCTTCTCAGCCTGATTCCTGTTCTGTCAACAGAATCCAGAATTCGGGCCGAACTCTGCCCTAACCAGAGTTCGGGCCGAATTCGGCCTGGCTGTTCCAGTACCAGAAACAGTCTCAGTCGCTGATCATAAATAGATTCAATGGCCCATATTTGTTCCGACCAATTGGAACCCTTCACATATATTCGGGCTCTCCTCTCTCTTCTCCTCTATTGCCACCTTTTCCACTTCTCTAAACACTTTTTCTCAAAACCCTAACCCTAGTTCTTCCTTTCTAGAACCTATCTCTTCCCCAAACTCAAGGAGAAGGCCTCTTTCACCATTCTCCTTCATTGTTCATCATTACTTTGAGGTATATCTCAACACTTTCTTATTTCAATTCCTCCCTTATCTTTATTGTTTCATGGCTCCACGTATGTTCAATCGCGGGAAGAGACTTCGAACCGAGGGAGCATCCTCTTCGAATGCTCCTCCTCGCGTTGAACCACTCGTTGAACAACAACCACCTATCCATCCGTTGTTCAATCCATCTCGTCCACTTGACCCAAACACATTTGACGACCGAATATTTGTATCACTCGACGCATCTAATGATTGGTTTAGTGATTTTTGGATACGTCCGGTGTTTGCGGGTCACCCTATCAATTTTTACTATTTCTCTCAATATGATGCACTTTTTTATGACATTTGCCTTGACGAACTTGTCACCACCAACTCGGTCATTTATCGTAGTGCTATTCAAATGTTCTACTGCAACCTAACCCATGATGATACACATATTTATTCACGGGTTGCGGGCATTGATAACTCGTTTGATGATTTCGATTTGGCCGAACACCTTGAACTCCAAGAGCCAAACTCATGGGAAAAGCTTGTTGAAGCTCAATCGTTTCAATTTCTCGATGGGTCTTTACTTAAAAGCTTCAAGGACGACTTGTGTACCCCGAACGCACGTCCTTGTAAGCTTTTGGCCAAGTATCTCAATCCCTATTTTTATGAACTTCATCGGATTATCTTTAACACCATTCTACCCAAAGCGGGATCCACCGATGAAGTCACCTACTTTGAAATCTCGGCCTTATATCACCTCCACTTTCATGTACCATTTAATCTTCCACGTACCATGATGGACTGGATGATTAATTCTAGAAGAAATCAAGATCCTTGGTTTATGCTTTGTATCTTCCTATGGTATTTCATGTTTTTCGTATACCTATGATGATGTCCGTTCTTACCTGCCCCTGCCTTTCTTTTAAAGGTACGAAGGCTTCAGGCAGCCGTTGGCTCACCAGTCGTGTCTGAGCATTTGATGATGAGCCCGATGCACCTCCTTGTGGACATGATCCTCCTCCTCCTCCTGCCACTCTCGAGTCTCTTCAGACTATGCTCTGCGATCGCTTCACCTTAGATGATGATCGTTGGACTCAGCTGGATTATCGGACCACCCTGCAGATGAGTGCTATCAGCATCTCGCTGCACGATATTCGGTACTCTATGTCTCTCCATCCTTCCATGCCTATTCCTATGGAGCGGGACCCTGGTCGTGAGGGATATCGTATCGATGACCCTTGGGTTATTCGCTACTTGGATCCGGATGCGGCCTTCGTGGACCCTCGTCGTTCCTTCACTGATCCATCAAACGACGCTGGGCCTTCACGAGCTCGATAATGGATATGGACTGCTACATTGATGCTGCTAGAGGATCATATCTTATGTTTCTTTCTGCACTTTGGATTTTAGTTTCTTTTATGCACTTTGATTGTATTAAACTTATATTATGTGTGATTTTTGAGACATTCAGTAGTTTTATCAGTATATGCAGTTTCATCTATTACCTTTTGGTGTGTGCTTGCCAGTTCTTATTTGATTATGGTTTATTGCTAAATGCCAAAAGGGGGAGATATTTTGGTATATTCTATATTCTTTTCGTCTCTGTATCTGTTCTTTTGGGAGAATGTTCTTATCAGGCCAACAGGATTCAAAGCAATGTTTACGGGGGAGCTATTTTTTAAGCTCGGCACTGATTACGGGGAAGCTATGTTTTTGTCCTTAAATGTGTCCAGGTATGAATATTAAATGTACAATTATTATTTTGTCAATTATCAATATGGGGGAGATTTTGACACAAAGTCACAGTCAACCAAATATTGATAGAATTGACTAATAATATTGTGATAGTTCAATACGACACATGAAGACAACATCCAGCACAAGTCAGACGACAGCTCAGTTTGTAATGCAAGTCATTTTTGAGTCTGTATTTTATAATTTTATTGAGTCTAGACTTATGTAAGATGAGTTGTGCTGAGCATCTGAGACTTAACCTATACCCTACCCAAATCCAAAAAGCTCCACACACATCCAAATAAGCCTATTGGACAAATGACCCATTCTATGCTCTGGAGACAGAGTTCGGGCCAAACTATGCCTCCACAGAGTTCGGACCGAACTCGTCCCCTAAAAATCAGCACCCTAATTTTTAGGGTTGGCTGGTTGCAAGTTGTCCAACGGCCAAATTTTTGAATGATCCAACCAGAATTCTGGCCGAATTCTACCGACATGGTATCCTATAAATAGGCCATAAATTCTCTCATTTCAATCATCCAATCTTCTCTTCTCTCTAAAGCTCAATACAAGCCATACCCTTCTTTATCTACTAGCCACAAGCTCCCTATGCCTCAAGTGCTCAGCATTTTTCAGTTAGGAGTTTGTGCAAGAGTTCAAGAAGTCGCTTGGAAAATTCCAAGCATCGCCACTAGATCTTTGTAAGAAGTTGACGTGCTCTTCTAAAGAAAAGGCACAGGGTGTAACTACTATTTCATAAATAGTGGATTTAATCCTGAGCTAGAATTCTCAGGCCTGGACTAGTCCTCCACGGGGAAACCAGGTTAAAAATCGGCTGTGTTTGCGTATGCTTTCTTGCTCCTTATTTATTTTCGCATTTACTCTGATTACTTTCAGCATGTGAAAGAGTTTAATTTTTTAATTGGCTATTATCGTTATAAACTCTATTCACCCCCCTCTAGAGTTGCCATCTGTTCTTTACTACGCTCGAGGGAGTTTACAACGTGTTCCATTTGTCGCAGTTGGGGCGGTACGTAGCAGATCCTAGCCATGTATTGGATCACTCCGAGTTAGAGCTGGGGCCTACTCTTCGCTATCCAAAAAAGCCTGTGGAGAATCTAGATCGTCGGAGAAGGTGCTCCGGAACCAAGTTATTCCTTTGGTTCGTGTCACATGGAGGCATCACCCTCCAGGTGAGTCTAACTGGAAGAGAGAGGACGAGACGCGGAGCGTTACCCTTATCTCTTCGAGCCTTAAGGTATTATTCTCCTTGTTATTGCTTGCATGATTTGTGGTAGTTTGCTCTAATTTGACGAATTTTTTTAGGAGGGTAGATTTGTCACCCCAATTTCCTGAATAGGGCTAATATAGTCATTTATGTTATCTTATTATTTTAATATATTTAAATTACTATTGTTAGTGTTTTTAACATTATGAGTAAATAGGTATTTGTGGATATATATATATATATATATATATATATATATATATATATATATATATATATATATAATATATATATATATATATATATATAATATATAAAATGTATGGGCGCTCTCCCCCGAGCCCTCCCCCCCTATTCCCCTCCTGGTTCCCCCCTCCGCCTGAGGCCGCCGCCGCCCGCCCACCAGTTCGCCGGGTCTGACGCGCAGCCTCTCCGTCCTCCGTCGTCGTAGGGGTCGACATCGCCTCGGCTCCCCCTACCTCGCCATTTCCTCTCTTCAGGAGGGTGTCCTCGCTAGTCCAGTGGGGGGCCCGCCCGGCCGCGCTCGGTTCAGGCAGAGGCGCCGGCCTCCGAGATCCTCCTTTCCTCGATCCTGGGGCCTCACCCTTCTCGGAACTCCCCCCGCCCCCCGCCTCCGTGTCCGCCGTGGCCGGAGGGCCCCCAGCCTCTCCTTGCCGGGATGCCAGGCAGCGTCGCGCCTGCCGTCTCGGAGGAGTTTTGCGTGGTCGGTGGGGGAGTTTCTCAGACCCCCGCGTGGTTGTCACGCCGGTCGACGGTCCTCCGCCCCCTTCCCTCCCCAGGGTGGTTTCCATTCCCTGCTCCCTCCTCGAGCTCGTTGGCCAGCGGAGCTCTTAGCCCTGGTCGACCGCTCCTCTTCGCTTCTCCGGCAGTCCCACCCCGCGGTGGCGCCTCCGCTGAGCTGGCCGCCCCCTCCGCCCTGGATCGGATCGCGCCTCCCCGACGCGCCTGCGGCCCCGGGAGCTCTCGCTCGCCTATGCGGTGGCCTCTGCTCCCCCTCTCCGGCGCTCGGCGTCCCGTCGCCGCCCTCTCGGCGGGCCCTTCCTCGATCCGCCCTGCTGGCGTGTTCTGGACAGCAGCACGTCCACTCCGTCACATCTGCCCACGTGGGCCTGCACCAGTGGGAGTGCGCTCCTCGGGCAGCGCGCGTTGACGAGGGTGTCAGCGTGTCCTCGGTCGACCCGCCTGACCCTTCTCTGCTCTCAGTTTTCTCCGTCCATTTGCGCAGGAGAAGTCTCCAGTCTTCTCCGTCCATTGCGCAGGAGAAGTCTCCCCTTCAGTTGTGGCCCCGGTGCTGTGGTCCCTCAGTGGCGGTTCCTCGGTCACCCCGCGTGCAATCTTCTCTTGCGCGGTCAAGCTTAGCGCATGTGACTCTGCAGACCTTTGGACACCACGTGGGCCCCCCCACGTGGCGGATCCTCTTTCCCCTTTGCGCAGGCTGGTGTGCCCCCCTTGCGCAGTCGGTGAGCGCGTGATGGCCCACCCCCTCCTTGCGCTTTTGGTGCAGCGCAGTGTAGCCCGCACTGTGGCCCTTTGTGGCCCCCCTCCTGCGCAGGTTGTCCTGGGCAGCGCGTCCAAGCGGGTGGGTCCATCCCCTCGCCTTCCGGACCCTGCCGATGTCCGTTGCCCGTTACCCCTGGGTGCTGCCTCCGGCCGAGGTCGTTCTTCCTCTCCCTCCCCGGCCCTCGCCCACGGCGCAGCGGGTTCGATCCTGGCCGTTCCCTCATGGCCCAACTCCGCCCATTCCAGGTTGGGGCAGGCCGCCCCGACGGTGCCCCCGGTCCTCCTTGGCCGCGGTGCGACCTCCTCCTCCCCTCTTCTTTCCCGCATTCGATGCGCCTCTTTACGCCCCCTCGGACAGCCCTTGCTGGGTAAGCCCCCCACCCCCGGGCGGTCACCGGAGATGCTTCTTCCCCCCCTCAGGCCTTTGCCTGTTCGGGTACTCCCTTGGCGCAAGCCTCCTCCCTCCCGGCAGTTGCTGGAGTGGGCTCCGGCGGATTTCTCTCGAGCTCCTCAGCAGCCCCATCGCCCCTCGGGTCCGTGCCGACGTTTTCCTCCCTTCGGCAGCCAGTCCCCTCCCCAACTCCCTCTCCTTTGCGGACGCGCTAAGACCTGACCGGATTAGGGCAGACCCGCGTCCGGTAGCTGAAGTGATCTTGCCTGAAGTCAACTTGACGCATCCGCCGGAAGGATACCCTATACGGGTCCCTTTCTCCTGCGAAGAGGTCCGATCCCTCTCTTCCCCCTTCATCAGGACTTTGGTCCTCAAGTTCGGCTCCGGGTGTCCTAAAATTTCTGTGTTCGGGAAGCCATCTCTAGATGGGGTCTATCGGCGTCTTACAGGATTGCTCCTCTCGATCCCAAACACCTGCTGCTCCATCTTTCCTCCGACCAGGACTTCAGCAAAGTGTGGATGAAAGGCATGACCAAATTTGACAATCAGTTTGCCAAAATTGTCAAATGGTCGCCAAACTTTAACCCCAAGATCGATTCGACCATCGTCACTCCTGGATAACCCTCCCCAACCTTCCCCTTGTTTGCTTTCCTGCTGCAGCCCTCAAGAGGATCGCCAGCGCGTTCGGTATTCTTGTAGCCATCGCAGAGGAAACAAAAAACCTTTCTAAATGTAACTACGCCAAGATCTGCGTAGAGCTGGATCTCACAACAGAGCCACCCAAAGTGATAAAATAGAACTGGGTGATCAAACATTCAGTCAAACGCTGGTTTACGACAACAGCATTATTTTCTGTCAACACTGTAAGATGTGCGGTCACTCTTTACAACACTGCTTCCGCGCTCATCCAGAACTCAAGAAACCTGCCCCCAGGAAAGCTCGCGATTCCGGAGCAGCTCTCCCTTCCCGCCCCACAACGCGGATCCCTCACCCCTCCTCCCCCGGCTCGGAGCTCCACAAACCTCCTCGAGCCTGGATCAGATCCCACCCCTTCTCGTGCCATCATTCTCCACCAGTCCAGCGGAGTGATAATTGCTGAGCCCGCTGAGGGCGCCAGCGCGCTGTCGGTTCCTGACTGCCCCTCAATCCCCTCATCCCCCTCCCTCGCCATCACTCTCCATAATTCCTTCGCAGCCCTTGATCCGGATGACTGCTCTCCTGAGACGCCGGTCTCCGGTGGCCTCCCCAACCCCCTCCCACTCCCCTCCTTCCGGCCTCGACATTGTCCCCCTCCACACTCCCTCTCCTTCCGGCCTCGACTTTGTCCCCCTCACACTCCCCCCCACTCCCTCTTTCCGGCCTCGACTTTGTCCCCCTCCACAACCCCCCTACCGCCCCTCCCGCCCTCGACGCCCCACCCCAACACTCCTCCTCCGCCGGTATCAAATCTCCCTCCATCGACGAGGTGGTCGGGGCTCAATGCTCCGCCACTCCCACCCCCCACCTCAGATCGGCCTTCGCTCCTCCTCGCCCGCCCGCCCGCTCCCCGGCAGATTTTGGCAGGCACAGCAAGCGGGTTTCCTCGATCGAGACAATCCTCTCTGCGCCCTGTCGGAATGCGAAGACTTTGACATTTCCCTCTCAGCAACCGCAGCCGCCGACTCGAGTTCAGATCGGACTCTTGCACCGGTCAGCAAAAGCCCCAAGCATAAGAAGAAATCCAAGAAACAAAGGCAGCACGGCGATGACCACGAGATCTGCCGCAAAGCTGCAAAACCCATCTACCTCCTTTAATGCCTAACATTCTTTCTTGGAATGTTCGAGGAATTGGTAATAAGCAGACTATGAATCGGGTCATCAGTCTGACCAAATCTCATCGGATCGATCTCCTTGTCATTATCGAACCCAAAATCCCTCATAGAAGAATGAAAGAAATCCAACTCAAACTGGGATTCCCTTCCGCTATTACCGGTTGTCACGACATTTGGATCTTCTTCGCAGCCGACTTCCGCTTTGGCATTATCAACGACTTCCCTCAAGCCCTCTCCTGTTGGGTTGAACATCCCGCCTTCAAGACCCGCTTCATCCTGTCGGCCATCCATGGTAGCTGTAGCATCCCGGAGCGCAAAGTTCTTTGGGATTCTGTCAGGACCCTCTATCCCGCACGATGATATGCCTTGGCTTTGCATCGGAGATTTCAACACGGTCTCTTGCAGAGAGGAGAAATCGGTGGTCGTGACCCCCCTCATTCGGCCATGGAGGACTTCAACAACTTCGCTCTTTCCGCTCATCTGTCGTCCCCTTCCACGGCAACCAGTTCACTTGGTGCAACATGCAAGACGGTTCGCGTAGACAGTACTCCCGCCTAGATCGTGCCATGGTCAATGACTGCTGGACGGATCTGGGTCTGATCAGCAATCTGTCGCATCTGAACTCCACAGAATCTGACCATTCTCCCCTCCTTCTTG
>JANAVB010022597.1:16258146-16270646 GCA_029216955.1 Iris pallida | reverse complement strand
CAAGACCTCCCTACAGACGGCATTGACGCTGAGGTGACCGCCCATGAGCTCCTCTGGTCAACCCCAATGAGCGCCCGTCAGTGAGGGCCTCTCGAGCGACCACTGTATCAGCACCTTGTCTCCTGCGCCCTCCGCTTTCTCGTGCACCGCGGCCAGCTGACCGCCGTCGAGCCTGTCTTTTCGTGTCCTCTACATTATCGTCTCCTCTGCACGCCACCCCTCCGTCGATGTTGCGCTGAGGCGAGCACCCTGATGAGCACCGTGTCGACCAGATCGGTCCGACCTAGACTGCTCCGCATGAGCCTCGACCTCCAGCCACCCAAGCCTTGATTTGTTCGACGAACCCGTTGGTCAGCCAGACATTAGCTGCCGTACGATCGGAACCGACCTTGGTAAGTTTTCCTCATCTTTCCTTCTGTCACGACCCGCACCCACTGTTAGGGTACGAGAACGTAACGACGCCCAGCCTACGTCGCAGTGTCGACGGTAGAACGCTGTCCTAGGTCACAACATCTAACATTATAATGCTAAGCAGTTTATACTCCCCGAATGGGGGTGATATAGCAGGTACAGTCTCACATAAGGTAGAGCATGATAAGGATAGATAAAACATGAAATCCAAAAGAGATATAACAGAGAGAAATCTAAGTGTCTAAGATACATAAACCCAGAAATACATCTCAAAACTCAAATACAGTAATTCACAAAGTAAATACAACTCCAGACAAATGAAATAACTATCTAAACAACCTTAATGTGTCCTCTAGGCTAGCAGGCAACCTCCAGGCTATCTGTAAAATTTATCAACTGGTCCAGTCAGGACAGGAGCGAGCACAATACATCTCAACAGTTTATAGCAGGTTAGAAAATATAATCATGCAGTAAAGTAAGATACAGGTACTGAAAGAAAGGTTGTATGTAAACAGAGAGAGAGCTGTAATAGAAATATCTACTATAAATAGAGACTAACAGTGGCTAGTGAGTCAGAGTACAATATAGACATATAAATGGCATAGGAGATTCTGATGCTACACTATGGAAGAGATTCTGATGCTACACTACTTGGATAGCTTCACATGTCTATTTCTACTCCCCGTACCCCCAATCAATACACAAGGATCCAACCAGGTTATGTTATGATTCCATGCAAGGCCCCCGAAGGGTGATACATGGATGCCCATAAATGGATGATTCTAGGAGATTCTAGGATCCCAGTAAATGGGATAAGAGATTCTAGGAGACTCTGTTATCATAAGAGTATATGTCACAAGTGATCAAAGAACCAGTGAAGCATAGTGATACGCCATGTAAGTGAAACGTACAGAACATGTAGTACCCGATGCTCCCTAAGGATAACATCTCAAGAAGGGATCCATATAGTACCAATCCGTGTGACCAACGTGACAGTAAACAAGTAAGTAATTTAATACAAGAAATAATTCTAAACAGGATATGAAATGATCAGAGAATGTACTCGTCTGATAACCTGAACAGCTGATAAGGATAGGGGGGTCCAACTGAAGCCACAGAGTCCTATTTAAAGCAACACAGGTTACAAGGTGTTCAAGTTGTAAATGAATCTCTACAAACAATCTATTTTATCCTAGGTTCTTCTAAGTCAAAATAACTCTAGGTCAACTCGGTCAATAATTTAGTCAAACTAGGTCAAGTGTTGACTTACAGTTGACTTTGGGTCAACTGGTCAACTCTGGTCAAACATGGTCCATTCTAGTCTAATTATTAAAGATATAAAGTGTACTTCGTTATTCGTACGTCGAAACTTACGACACGTAAATCGAGTAAGATGATCAATGGTAAAGTTGATAATCTTATTATAGTGATCCACGTGTCCAACTTGTCAATTTCAGCGATGTGAGATCACTGGAATTGATTGATCTCAGTTTCGTTGTACTAATCCCGAAATACGAACATTATAAGAATTAATTATTAATTAATTATAAAAAGGTTAAACTCAGAGAAATTATCAACAAACATTGTCGGACGATGAAATAACATCGCCAACGTGTTCAGAATGGTCAAATTAGCTAGGATAGCCTACCCATCGGTCCAATTTGGATACAAGGACAAAAAGATAATTTTGGGTCAAAACGGTGTCCGTATCGGAGCCATTTTGCACCAAAAAACGTACAAGAAAACAAGTCTATAAAATATAACAAATTATATGTCTACGAAACCAGAATGACGATACGAACCCAACGGTATCTCCAGAATTGGATTCCGTTGACCCGATCTCAATTTGGCCCGTTGACCAGAACTTGGAATTCCAGTTTGCACGGAAATGTGTGCCGGAGCCAATATTCTCAAAACTCAGCAAACTACATGTCAACGAGTCCAAATGATGATATGAACTAAACGGTGTATCCGGAATTGGATTCGATGAGCTGATCTCAAAATGATCCGTTGACCCGGATATTGGTATCCGACTTGCACCGAAATACGTATCCGATCCAATGTCCACCAAAACCTAGCAAATTATATGTCAACGAGTCCAGAATGACGATACGAACTCAACGGTATATCCGGAATTGGATTCCGATGAGCCGACGTCAAAAAGGTTCCGTTGACCAAGAATGTGGGACCCACTTTGTACCGAAAAATGTGCCAGGGCCCACGTTCTCAAATCTAATAACTTTTATACGAAAACATGCCAGAATGATGCCACGAGTCTAATGGTGGTGTCAGAAATGAAATCTGGAGTCCCGTATTCAAAAATAGAATTTTACAAGTTGGAAATTACGAATTCGGACGACCAACTTTGGCGTCGAATTCAACCAATCAAACAAGCTCACAATAAAACAAAACTGGAGGGGTAGTAAGAGGGTTATACCAGCTTCGCACAGGAACTGGTAGCACGCCAAAAGGAGCTACGGTGGAGGAGATACAAGCTGACGAAGTTGTCCCCGCAAACTGTCCAAATTTTATACAATTTAAACGGTCAACTTGGTGGCGGTTTTGATGTATCAAACAATAAAATTAACGGATGAAAATTGACATAGTGAAGGTGGATATACCGAGATTGCGACGGAGCAAAGAAATTGCCGATCCAACGGTCGGATTCCCAAAAAAATGCACGTAAAGTTGCTCAACGGAACGCCAAAATGAACTTGATTCCGCGCGCGTCACGACGGGACTTCGTGCGAAACGCACGAATCGCCTCGACGGCGCATCCCGAGGATGGTGGCCGTCAGGGGCTGCTCGCCGGAGTGGGGCGCACATCCAGGGTGGCCACGGCGGCCATGCGGCTGCACGGTGGCGTACGACGGCGGCCCGCGCACACGCGCACGTGCGCGCCTGCAAGTGCAGCTGCTGTTGCAGTGCTTCTGTGGTGGCGCGGCCTGGCCTGGCCGACGAGGCACGGTGGTGCGCTGTCGAGCCTGGCCCGACGAGGCAGGGGCGGTTAAGGTGGAGGTTGTGCGGGCTGGTTGAGGTGGTAATGGCTCGGTGGTCGCCGGAAAAGATGGTGATGGTGGCGACTAAGGTGGAAAGAAGGAGAAGGAAAGTGGAGTAGGCTGGGTGGTCGACGGCCATGCTCGGCCAGGGTGGCCGGCGGTGCCTGACATGGAGGAGGGAGAGGTCGGCCTGGAAAGAAGTGGTCGGTTGATGAAGGTGGTGGTGTTCATGTTGCTGTTGGTGTTGTGTTTGTTTTGAATGGAAAATAATGAGTGAGAGAGAGAAAGAGAGTAATTAATATGAGAGGGAGAGAGAGAGAGAAAAGTTGTTCTCTCATAGAATTTAGGGTCGGCTAGGCTGCTAGGGGATTGGGAAAAAGTTTCATGGGGGAATTAATGGATATGATTAAAAGAGGAATTCAAGGTCTAGGATTAAATTTTGAGAAATTGGTCATTCCAAGGGATTTAATTCAATAGAAATTTCCAATAAATATTAGAAATAGGTAGAAGGATATCTGATATTATTTTTCAAGATAATGATCTGAGGGTGTCATGATAGAGGGTAGCACGAAGCTGGGCTGGACTTGGTGGAGCCGAATTGGGTCAAATCAGACTATGTGCAAAATCGAATTAAATTTTAGGCGTTGATGATCATGAGTAAATAAGTAGCACATGGGGATTTCAATAAATGGGACACAAATAGCATACGGATAGTAGGCTCAAATGGGCTATGTCCATAATTGGGGCTGACAGGTTTTGGTCGACAGGGTACCCACAAATCAAGTTAGAAAATGAATGTGACGCCGTAGGGTAAAAAAAATCGGGTCACGTGTCAGAAAAGTTGTGCGAAGCAAATAGAGCACAAAATGGCGTGTCTGAGTGGGACATGAAGGTCATGGATGACGATCTCGAGTAGATCATCAATGAGAAGTTGGTTTCAAGAAACTGACTGGTCTTGCACTCCCAAATTAAAAGTCACGGTAACGTGCTAATAATGATCAAGAAAAAGAGTGGGAAAAATAATTAATAATCAAATGGTCTAATTCGACCCGAAGTTCTGTGAAGCAAAAAGAGCACAAGGGAACAAGTTTGAGTGGGACACTATATCCATCATGAAGGTAATCTTGTCCACTCCAAACCTCGTGAAGAAGATTTCCAGAGTTGATCATCCCTGACACTCCAAATATCAAAGGCACGGAAAAGTACACTTAAGGAAAAATAACAGAATAAATTATTTATCGAAACCAATCAATCAAAAAATAAAATAAAATGGAAAACAATCAACCCGAAATTCAGGGTGCTCACATCTTCTCCCTCTCCTCTCAAACTGTCTCGGGAGCCACCTCCCTCTCTACAAATTCTCTCTCTCTCCTTTTCCTCTTTTGAGAATAGCTCTGGGAATGAGCTTTAGGAATAGCAAAAATAGAAATCGAAAAAAATAATTACTCTTGTTATTATTAAGTTTTATCATTATTAATGTAGAGATACATTTAGTACGATATATAAGTACAGTAGTATTAGATTAAGTTTCCTATGTATATACATACTTTATATAATTGTTATTATAATTGTTTGGAAACTATATATATATATATTATATATATATATATATATATTAATATATATATATATATATATAATAAAATATATATATTTTTTATATATATATATATATATATATAAATATATATATATATATATATATATATATATATATATATATATATTTATGTAGTTTCCAAATTTATTTTGTAAATATTGTATTGGGTTGTGGTTTACATCTATTTACAAACTGGATTTAGATGCTCTAAAGTTTATTTGATAGTAGTAATTTTGTGTGGGCTTTAGTAGTATCGTGATTTTTGTTGTTACTACTTTGTATCATATATATTTCTAAAACATATATTTGCTACAAAAAAATATAGTTTTAGGCTTAAAGATATGGGCTTACATGTATACTTATATTATTCGGGTTGCTAACTAATGATTTTGGGCCTAACATTTTAAGAGTAAATTTATATTTACTTTTGGGCTTTATTATTACTAAGAATATTTCATCTGGTTAAAGAGATTGTCTTGGGCCAATATTGTTAGAAATATTTGTTAAAAGGGAAATTGGGCTTGTATTATTGATAGACTTTTAGGTA
The DNA here is from genome assembly GCA_029216955.1 of Iris pallida. Classification (NCBI taxonomy): domain Eukaryota; kingdom Viridiplantae; phylum Streptophyta; class Magnoliopsida; order Asparagales; family Iridaceae; genus Iris; species Iris pallida. The sequence goes on along the minus strand of JANAVB010022597.1, from coordinate 16,265,089 downwards.
TAAATACTTTTATATTAGATTTTTGTATAAGTTATTTTAGAGTTTATTAGTAATCATATCTTAAAGCATAGTTAAAAATATTAACTATTCATTTGAACTTTGTAATTTTGAGATTTATAAGTTCTAATATTATAATATTTCTAGAAATATCTTGACAAATATATTAGTAAGTTTCTGAAAGAATAATAATTATAAACGGTTTATAAATATCTTGTAAATGTATATATATATATATATATATATATATTATATATATTATATATATATATATATATATATATATATATATATTATATATATTTATATATATATATATATATATATATATATATATATATAATTATATATTACTTGGCTTGAACAAATTCTATGGGTATCTAATTTTCAATAGGCTTTATTGGTTGGGCTTTTAATTGATTACTAATTATAATCATTAGATTTATAAGATAAATATTTTCTTAAAAGGAGTTAATACCTATTATGTTAAAAATTTTTCTAAGTATATACATACTTTGTAATTAGAAAATTACCTTTTCTCTAAGTTAGAATCTCCCTTAGATTATTAGATTATTCTTAATCGCGACTAATCGTAATTCTCATTTTTGGTGCATTCAAATTTCTTCATATCATACCTAGCCAATTGGACTATTCTGAAATCAATGGTATTATCGGTTTCACGAGCAAAAGATCCATATGAGTAAATTTTCTGATAGTTTTCATATTGATAACTTCTATGATTCGTGTATTTATTATTGTCTTACATTGATCTTTTGTTGATTCTCGACACAATGGTTCATAATGTAGTATTTTATAGTTTCCTTGCATGTTATATTTTGTGGTTAATGTATTATCATGTTCATGACCTGTTTGAATCCATTAGTACTAGTCGAGCGGGAAAATACATTAGTAGATATGTAAATATACCCAGAATTATCTCATTGGGTCCGTTTCTGAAATTCAAGGTATATACAATAATATATAATTTTGATATTGTAAGTGATTAATGTATTATCATGTTCATGACCAATGAGATATTTTTGGATATATTTACATGTCTACTAATGTATTTCTCCGTCCGACTAGTACTAATGGATTCAAACTGGTCATGAACATGATAATACATTAATTTTGAGTCCGTTTCTGAAATTCAAGATATATATGATTTACATTTTTTTGCCTTTGATCATTTTATTGCTAATCAATTAAAACTGATATTTTATTAAACGACAGATTCTTATATTTTTCCCTATCATGATCGACTTGTTTGACTTTTTAGAAGCTCTTGAAATTCTTATGGATGTTGTTGAAATAATTTTTCGATAACTTACAATGGCAAGGCAGAAGTGCACTGTTGCCATTTATTTGAGTTATGGAGACTGGGTTCACTACAGCCAGTAGTGCACTAGCGAGGCATGACACCTAAAGTTGAAATTATTTCAAATAAACGTAGGTTATCGAATAATATTAAAACTATGTCTTAATTGTCCTATTTGATATTTGAGTTATTATATCAATATTGGATAAAGTTAATAGAGTATTCGATGCAGTATTCTTATTTGAGTCATGGAACAAAGGGTTTACTGCAACCATATGTACACTAGCGAGGCATAAATTCTTGGTAGAATGACTTTATATATATAATTTTTGAATATTATAGAGACTACATTCTTTTTGGCATATGACTATTGATTTCATGGTTCGTAATTTCATGCATTCACTTAAAATTCTGATTTAGGCTGTATTCTTTCATTTTTTTATCTTTTATTTTCATATTGTTATTTGTATTTCTAGTAATCTTTTAAACCTATTTTTGAATTCCTTACACTAGATTCATAATCACACCTAGATTATGATTCTATGATCATGCGTACATAATTGATCGTGTTAAAACGATTTTGGTTTGGATTATCCTTAAGGACTTTTGATCACAACTAGACTATTTTGATTATATTTTGATCATATCAATTCGTATATTTTTAGATTATTATTCTGTAATCGTGCCTAAATAATTTTGCTTAAATAGTTAATCGAGTTAATCATGCCAAACAATTTGAATTTTGATCATTCCTAAACGACTTTGATCGTGACTAAAGTATTTGATTATAGTCATTGTCGTGCCTATATTTCAAACTCAATTATTGCTAATGTTTAGATTTTTTTTCTATTGTGATTATGACTATTTTGATCATATTCATGCTCGTGCCAACTTTTAGTTTTGATCATGCTTGGATGACTTGCATGATTAACCTTGATCGTGACTACATCTTAGTTGTATCTAAGTGATTTTAACCATATTTAGACTTTGTCTAAATTTTAATTTTTGACTATGCCTACATAATTCTAACAATAGTTAATCGTGCCTAACGACATTTCTCGTTTCGCTAATCCTATTTGGTTCTATCCTTAAGCGTTCTTAGACTTTGACCTTGACTAGATCCTTCACCATATAGTTTGGTCGTATTTTAATTGTGCCTAAACAATTGATCGTGCTGAACCAGTTTCTTGGATCATCCTTAAACAAAAATTTAATCGTGACCCAAACATTTTGAATATATTTGATCATGCCAAATCGTGTCCTTCCTTAAGGTTTCGGTTCTATCTGCGATTATGCCCATCTAGTTTAGGTCATGAACTATATCATTTTTTTGATTATATTCTTGTCGTACCAAATCGTGCCCTTGAAATTTTGAGGACAAAATTTTTCTAAGGTGGGTAGATTTGTAACTCCTCTTTCTGAATTTTCTAAAAAATTAGTTATTTATTTATTGTGTTTAAAAGAAATTTTGTCGAGACTTTGTGAATGAAATTTTATGATTAATTCTTTTATTGAAAACTAGTTTTGATTTGTTTTAATAGAAATACTTCATTAAATAATGTTATTGGAATTATGAGAGACGGTTGTTTCTTAGTTTGTATTTTTATTAAATTGCCTTCAAAAATGATTTTGAAAATGATAGTAGTTTTCAATAATAAAAAGGTTTGGCCATTATTTTTTTAAATAAAGTTTGGATCTAGTTTTTGAAAAGTTCATTAGAATTTAAGTTTTATATTTAGAGTTCATTAAATATTAATATTAATTTAAAATATCTGTATGAGGATTAAATAGTTGTTCTGTTAATATTAATATTAATATCATTGTTGTTTGAATGATTGGTTTTAATTATCTAGTATCAACCAATACTATCTTTAAATTATTATATTGATCAATTATAAGACAAGATCATAATAGATTAAAGTATCCTAGTCTATATAATTTTTGAACTTATAACATTTACCTTTAAATGCTAATACTGATAAGATTCCTCCTAGTTAATCTTATCCCTACATATGTTATATATAAGTCTTCATCTACCATCTCCATAATTTTCTCCACCCGAATCCTCCCTCGACCATATTTACTGTTCACCTCCATAGGATTCACATCTCCACTAACTGCACCCACACTAAAACCAATTACCGCACCGCTCGCCAAAGTACCATCTCTACCCTACTGCCAATCAACCGCCATCACCATAGATGTATCATCGTGTCGGTGTCCAGTCAATATATCTTCGTGTCAGCCATGTGTCCGACCTCGGGTCCGACCTCGGTTCGTATACATCCATTCCCCTTATTAAAAATCTACTACATCCATCCCAATGTGTCCGACACACCAGACTCAACTGCATGACCAAAATAAAATGAATACCTAACCTCTGCTACTGCCTGAACAAAACATCCTACCACCAGCGACTACGAACCCTGACCCATCGCTCCTTCCTAAGACCTCTGAGCTGTGCGTAAGACCACGGTGGCACACCGCCGAGATACCGTGCAACCGCGTCCAGATCCCCAAGACGACAACGTTGATGCTGAAGCCCCGGACATCCCCAGTGAGCACCCCCCGACGAATGCCTTCGCGCGACCCCTGTGCAGCACCTCGCCTCCTGCGCTCTCCTCCATCTTTGTGCACCATGGCCAGCTTGAGCGTCCTCGAGACGGTTTCTGCGTCCTTCGCGTTAGCGCCTCTACGTGCTACTCCCCTCCGTCAGCATCGCGCCGAGGTGAGCACCCTGGTGTGCGTCGGTGCTGACCAAATCGGCCCGAACTCGATCGCTCCGTGCGAGCCTCGACCTCGGCCACTCGAGCCTTGATCTATTCGACGAACCTGCCGGTCAGCCAAAATTAGCTGTCGCACGGTCGGCATCGACCTTGGTGAGTTTTCCTCTTCTTTCCTTTTTTTTCTCTCCTCTCAAACTTTCTCAGGAGCCGCTCGCCCTCTCTGCAAATTCTCTCTCTCTCTCTCTCTTATTTTCCTCTTTTAGAAATAGCTCTGGGAATGAGCTTTAGGAATAGCAAAAACAGAAATCGAGGAAAACAATTACTCTTGTTATTATTAAGTTTTATCATTATTAATGTAGAGATACATTCAGTAGGATATATATAAGTACAATAGTATATTCGATTAAGTATCCTATGTATATACATAATATAATTAATTGTCATTATTACTGTTATTATTACTATTTATTAATTGTATACAGAGAAATCAGTTCCTAAAAATTAAGAAAAACCGTTTTTAAAATAGTAAATTTTAATAAAAACCTTCAATACGACGTGCGTTCGACCAACCCGGGCGACATGGTTGCGAACTGTAAGCATCGAAAGGTGCGTAATGGCTTCATGGACGTGTGGGTTTTGACGGAATTCAAATTGGTTGCGTGTGCGCGACGAAATTGATGCATATTCGTTAAAATTCACCCTATCGGCCTCTGTGCAAATTTTCCAATTACTTTGTGCACGTTCGTCAGATCGGGACAAAACTTGTGCCAACAGGACCGTATCATTTTCTGGTCCTATATGCCATGTTTGGTCAGATTCTGAGACAGTTGATCGTATCGCCATTTTGCGGGCCCTACGATCCGATTCGACGGGTGATTTTATGCACGACCTGTCGGATTCCAACTTTGAACATACGATCAGGTTTATATCATTAAAATGAATTCGTAGACATATAGTTTGACGACTATAGATACCATTGACCCTGGCACACTTTTCGGTGCAAAGCGGGTCAACGGCGGACATCGTTTTGACCCAAAATTATCGTTTTGCCTCTGTGTCCAGAATTGGACATAAGGACAGGCAATCCTATCTAATTTGACTATTCTAAAAACGTTGGTAATATCTATTTTAGCATCCGGAGACTTTTGCATGTGTTGACTTTAGTAACTCGTGTGAGTGGTTATATTATCGGTTTCACCAGCAAAGGATCTCAGGCAAGTATACTTTCTGATTGCTTTCGATTCATAGTAGTCTTTTCATTTCATGGTTATACATATGTCTCGCTGCTTGTTGAGACGCTCATCACACGAACATTAGTATCATGGATTTATTATACTTCTTGACTGTCATTACATGATTACCATGCTTGCGACCTGATTCCATGAGTACTAGCTGGGGGGAAAATTTCCTAGTAGACGTGTGAACTACCAAGAAATATCCTAATATGTCTAATCTTGACTGATAGCAGCTGTACACGACACGTGTAAGGTGCCGTATTTACCTCTTAGACGTTCACATGTCGAACAAGCTATTTCAAAACACATAGATAGTTGTCTTTTAATTGTTTCATGGTTTTCTTCACCGCTTGCCATGTCATCAGTTACTTTATAGTTTTTGTCTAACATATGTTATTTCATGTCTTGTGAATCCTATTGTGTTTTTACATTGTCGTCGGTTTGTGTGTTGTTCTATTCCTGACTGGAAACCAATATTTTCAGGTTAGTTGTGGTTTCTCTTAGCATTGGGAGATACGGGTGTACTTATAGACAGAAACCTAGAAATTAGATAAAATGGTATCATTTTCAAAATGTAAGAACCTTGTATTTTCTTTAAATATAAAAGTTGTAAATGTTGTAATAAATTTAGAAATATGAATGAGCAGTAGATGTTATATTTTATGATTTTGAGCATCTTGGCCGTGACAGCATTCTACCGTCGACTCTACGGCGTAAGTGGCTTGGACACGTCTCGTATACGAAAAAGTGGGTACGGATCGTGACAAGTTTTTGTGGTGACCCATGCAGGTCAGTTTTCGCAAAAGATTACGAACTCGTGATAGTTCTTAAGTTAGTCATACAATTACGAGCCTGCGACTAGGAAATGCTTATTCACAACTTAGAGTTAAATTGATTTAAGAGAATAACTAGGACTAGAAGTCCCTTGTTCAAATTGGCCGTTGGGTAGTTAAGGTTGTCAGATAGGCTATGCAATTTAGATAAAGAATTATAAAATTTGGATAGCTTATCGGATCTTTATAGATACACTATTACTTTTATATGACGATATGATCCAATATGGTATACAATTCACTTGGTAAGATGGACTTTCCTAGAATTAAGGCTCTAATCTTGATAAACTATTCAATTTCTTTCGCTCTGTTAGATATAAACCTTATATCATAAGTTAGAATTGCCTATTTAAAATCCTATTCTGCCGTAAGGAATTAGTTATAATTTCAGATTTTGTTATTCATATACGAATCTCAAGGTAGATTGATTCAAAGTTTTTCCCTCAACCATTTGAAATACATATGAACTAAAGATTAGGATGTCTTACTTTCCTTGTCTTCAGTTATTTCCTCCCTGATCAACCTTTTACTTTAAGGATGAGACTTATAGGCAGATGTTTACGCTTTCTATCATAGTCAACTTGTTTGAATCTTTAGCAGCTCCTTGAAGTTCTTAGGAATATAGTTGGAGTAATTTTAACAACTACGATGGCTAGCCAGCAGCGCACTGGCGAGGCACGACCCATAGAGTGGAAATTATTTCAAGGAATCGTAGGTCATGGAACATTGCTAAAACTATATATCTTCGTTGACTCTTTAGACCTTGTGTCAATATAAGGTAGAGTATCTGATAGCATCCCATCTGAATCACGGAACCAACGGTATACACAGCTA